>JAUIMM010000024.1:1000000-1090000 GCA_031769625.1 Taudactylus pleione | reverse complement strand
GCTGAATAGAGACAGCTAGAGCATTAGAGGATTGTTGAATTGTGTGAACCTGGTTCTCCGAATCACTAACCCTTTGCTCCAAAAAAATTAAATCTAGAGGAATTAGCTTCGATTTTGGACAGGGCAATATCTCAAAAAGTTTGTAAATGCAAGTTTTTTTTTTTTTTTTATCAACCAAGGGCATAAGAATTTTAGAAATTTCCTGCTCCATTTCAGTAGTAGAGGGATGACCAGAAGGAAGGAACATCCTCAATTGGAGCAGAATCTGGGGAAGGGGAGTTGGATTTCCCTGTAGACTTGCCGGATCTGCTCATTCTGGTGTTAGCAGAAGGGTTTGATGATTTATTGGCTGAGTGTTTATGGACGTATCTGTCCAGAACGTGTCCCTTAGGACAGAAATTAGAAATGGAGCGGTATATGTCAGAGTATGAGAAGGGAAACTCCCACTTTATATCGGAATAGCCATTTAGTGAATGAGGTAGAAAAGAAAATAGTATGGAGCTACTCAAAAAAAAAAAAATATATTACTTTACATTGTTAGAAAGCAAAGGAATCCCCAAATGGAAATAAACAAATGTAAAAACTTCACAGTAAATTTTATTCCCAGTGTTTAAGATTAATGTAAACACAGATTAAAGTGTGCACTGTCAAAAACAGTAAATTATTCCAAAGAACAAAAAAGAAGCAACTCGCGACCACAGACCGCTGCTGTGTCCTATCTAAGGTATACCCAAAACCTAAATATACAATTTCAAAACAACAAGATAGACATCCTGAGGAAGGACAATCAGTCCGAAACGCGTAGATGGTGGAGTAAGCAGCAGGAATTGGACAACAGGCGGTATTATACATCTCTTTTTGGATATTTCTCTAAATGGTTTTTTCTTCCACGTGTCATCCAGTTGGATTACCTTCTCTGATTATGCCCGGGTCATCAGAAAGGTTTTAAAACCATATTGTGAATATCCTATTGCCACCTATAGTTCCAATACTGCTATATGTGCTTTTTTTTGTGATGTGACTATTTTTACTTTTTATGGTTCCGATTTGGAATAAAGAATTGTTTTAAGAAAATAGATACATTTTTTCATCAATTGGATATATAAGGGGAGTCGTAACAAGAAACCTTTATACGTATGAACCAAGGTGGATTTATGGTGAGTGTATGTTGATAGACCCCTAAGAAGTGTGATGTGTTGAAAGAAAAAGGAGGTGTTAAAGAAACCTTTCAGTGAACGGTAATAGAGTGCCAGTGGTGAGTTCTATCCAGAATATGGTTCCGTATCTTGAAATGAAACAGTGGTGAAGACATTCTGTGAGACGAAGATGGATACCTTGTAGACCTCTCCATACAGACTGCGCTAGTGACACTATCTTGTTGTTTTGAAAAACAGTAAATTGGTTAAATATTGTAGCAGTGAAATGAAAATATTCGATCAGGAAAAATCTTAGATATCGAAAACAACCACTAGGTGGTAGCAGTATATTAAAAATAACAGTAGCAATAGATAAAATATAAAATGGAACTATGAGAAACTAGTTAGAAGTTTAGCAAATGGAAACAAGAGCACCAATCTGACCAACAGCAATATAGTAATTAGTACTTAATAAAAACCTCTACCAAATATTATTAATGACAAATCAAATAAACCCACAAGTGGTGAGAAAATAGAACAGACATTATCAGCATATATTAAAGAAAATACAATTAAGATATAATGTAGGCAATAGGCTCCACACCCAGCTGATATGTAGACACCCCAGAAGTCCCGAAACCCGTGGAGTCCTATTAATGAACGTCACACTTAATAGACTAAAGCTGGGTACACCCTTAAAGATTTTTTGTGTCCAACCATCCAACTATTTGATTGGTTGGAATGAAAATCTGGTAAGGTAAGAAAGCAAATGACAATCAGCAATTTGCTCCCAAATGCCAGAAAATGGACAAAAACTGAACAAATTGTTTAGATCAAACTTGTCTGACCATTTTCATCTGTTTTCTGGCATTTAGGAGAAAATTGATGATCATCATTTACTCCCATAGGTTACCAGATTTCATTCCAACCAATCAACTAGTTGGATGGTTGGACAGAAAATCTTTAGGTGTGTACTGAGAGCCACATTTAATTAGTGGCGAAAAGCCGTAATCCACGAAAAAGTATCGCCGATTGCGGCTTTTCCGCCTTATATCAGAATTCAATTCCAGGCAGATTCTGCGTGGGCGGAAAGTCAATGCAGTGTAATAGGCGAAAAAGTATCGTGCAATGCCCCCCCCCCCCCCCCCCCCCAAAAAAAAAAGTACTTTCATTTTGGGGCAAAAAAAAAAATACAAAGTGGGGGGACAAACATAAAAACTAGCAAAATAGACTTCCTGGGGGTCTGCAAGGATGGGTCAGGTGATTTTAGGATTGCAGGTGCATGTCGCATGTGGTTTTTTCATGTATTTTAAAACATCACTTGAGACTTTAAAATATGCTAGCACCCATTTTCTAGTACCCCAAATTTTACAGGACTACTTATTTTCTCCCCAAAAACACTGCTTTATGCCATTCTTCACCACTATTACAAAGACGCTAATAACAAGGAATTTAAACAACTTCAGTAACCCCAGTTTGTACCCCCACAAAAAAATGCTCAGACTGTTTCCCCCTAAAGTACTTTCCGCCTGTTATACATTTGCTGGTTTGCGTTTTCGCCTGTCCTGCAATTGAATAGGGCAAATGCGGGGACTCGCATGCCGCGAAGTCGAATCTAAAACAGGCGAAGGCGACGGAAAGTGCAGTAGGTGAAAAGTACCCGATTTTTCACGTCTAATTGAATCTGGCCCTAAGGATCAGCAGAATGCCCGGACTGATTACCAAAGCTGCAACTGTCGGTCATAACATGCAGTGTCCCACATTAAACAGTATTCTCCAGGATGCTCCAACTCGCTGCTCTCGGGCAAAAAATGCTTGAAGGGTCGTGAGGAGGAGGGATAAAAGGGGAAAAAGTAAAGAGACTGGGGATGGTGCAAAGGGATAACAGGGGTGTGGGAAAATGGGTCAGACACGAGGAACGAACGGGTTCAAGAAAGGGCAGATGAAAAAAGTAAAGGTCAGGTCAGCGAGGTGTAAGTAAAGGAGAGAGAAAGGAGGGCCACAAACAGTGAGTTAGTACTGGGAAGAGTAGAGTAATGTAGACCAGCTGCTCCACAGGTCTTAATGTCTTTCCGTCTCCATGGACACCTCAAGGGTCAGCGACCTCCGGAGATCACCACTGCCAGGGACAGTCCGAATAGCTTTCAGCTCTGGGAAAGAGGGCAGAGGTAAGTCATTTCTCAGGAACACTGCAAGCAGCCTGCAGCCGAAGTTCTCCTGGGTGTCTCAGAGGGGCAGCCACGTAGGAAGAAGCGATGCCCAATTATCCCCAGATACCGCGGCTAATGCATCTCCCCAGGAAACTGCACGGGTGTTGAGCAGAGGAAGCAGCTACTCACAGTAGGAATCATTCCCCAATGCCAGCAGCAGCCCAGGACAGTACTCACCAGCAGCGCCGGCACAGCAAAGCACGCAGGGAATACGGTGGGGTCTTCAGCGCTCATCCGTGCCACAAGGTCCCACCGGTGCCCAGGATGTGATCCAGTCAGTTGGTGGTGAGCGGAAAAAGCTGCCACCCACGGCAGGAAACTAACCCCAGAGATAGCGGCAGTCTGGGACTCCCCAGCAACTCAGGGGCAGCAGTGCACACAGGCAGGTAAATTGTTTTATTGTTACATACATTACCAGAACAGACAACCACTCAAGACCCTACCTGCTCCTCCAACCACCATATATTATGGAAAGTTACCATCTTGTGGATTTTAAAATTAGTATTCATAGGTCTGTATTTCACACTATGGCTCCTGCAATGTTTAATCCAATATACATTTATTTTTTAAAATTGAAATAACAGCAGCTTTTTTTCCAGGAGAAGCAAATGTGACAGGGTCAGTAAAACCACCCATCTAGAAAATAATTTTGGGAAAAGACTACGCCCTTAAAATGGAATGTATTTTTAGGACAATGCTCATTATATAAGTTTCTGCCCCACTAGTCCCCCCCTCCCATATAGCATTCAGGAATATGAATCTCGAGTCAGCTAGAGCTGTACTGCAACAATGCCATACCCAGCATTTTAGAGCGCTAAGGAACAGACGTTGGGGCAGCCACTTTATACATTAAAATACCAGTCCTTGTAGGCATTAGAGACACTGGCACATTTTATGTCCTGTGGGCAACCATAAGCTAAACATTTTTCAACCTTTTGTGCTTCTCAGTATCAAAGCATCAAAGTACTCACCTTATCAGTTATGGTGGCAATATATCGCATGCACTCAATATCAGATGGAAACTGGTTTACTTCCTTCACCAAAAACTGGACAACTTTAAGGTGACCCTAAGATAAATATAAATAGATAATTTCATGAGAAAATAAGAAAAGTGACTATAGGTCATATAAAGACCCCCCAAGTAATTAAATTGAAACTTGGATAAATCTATCTGTTGAGAAAGAGACTCCAGCGGAACTAGCTAATAATGCGTCAGTCTTAGAAGTGGCTCTGTAACTGTTCCACCCCTGCTGTCTCAAAGTCACAGTGGGCCCGGACTTTAGTTTCTATCGCATCAAGCTGTGGTATAACATCAGAGAGCCAGTGGTGAGCTATGAGGACTTTTGTCGCAAATAGAATATGTTCCATCACGTAGCTATCCCCTGATGCAACATCTCCATTGTGGAGGTGAAATAATGCAATGAGTGGAACCCAGGGGAACCGTAATTCCTGTAGCTTTAGAAATTAACAAAAAACAACTGTGCCACAAAGGCTGAATCTTATTCCATGTGTTTTGGACATGCCCTAAGTCCCCATAAGACCCAGAAGACCATATTTTATGCATCCTATCGGGACTCAGATAAGTCAGTATGGGAAATACTTGTAGAAAGAGTAAAACACGTTCGAAATATGGAATTCAAAATAGATAATTTCATAAGCAAAAACACATGACTTGTCAGTTAACGGCACTGTATGACATAGAAAATATAAATAGTTATGTATAATTGAGGTAAAGAATATGCCCTTAAATATTGTACATGTTAACACTTCATTCAATGCGCCTATTACGCTTGCTCTCCTCTGTAGCCGATTATTACCACGTTAGGTTTCAGAGAAACACAGTAAGGAGAGTGCGCGCTCTGGGCACAGCACTGTGTGCTGAAATAGAAGTGAATTGATGGATTCATACACTGTAGACAACCATTAATGTTGCACTGACTGATGTAATTTTTTATCTGCATCAGCAGTTTTGTGGAACATCGTTTTTGTTGTCACTTGCAGAAGTTAATAGTTTTGCCTTTTTAATCAGGAGAAGTGTTGTAGATTATAAATCCACTCAAGACACTAGTAGAACCAAGGTCGTACATTTCTAAACACTATCATACCAGAAGTACAGTGGTCAACAGGAGGATCAGCAGTACAAGAGGCTGGATACTTCCTCTCTTGAACCCCCTTAAGTCCCACTGGCAGACTTCATGCTATCAAACAGTTATTTAAGGAGAATGCCCAATTGGTGAAGTAAAAAACAGCAGCTCCCACTTGCATTAAATGTCAGGGAGAAACGCTGGCACAGACTTCCTCTAGTGGCGCAGGAACGCCCCAACTACAAATTTACCACAGATTAAACACAAAGTACAAGGAAAAAATCCTATGAACGCCAGTAATACTTAGGTGCATATAAAGTTTTTGTTATTGCTAGTGTATGGTCAACGTAAAATATAATACAAAGTTTTATAGTTTCATTCTAAATAGCACAATTTCAAATATCCTATAATAAAAAGTTGATATTACCTTCCGAAACGCTGACATTAAAGGGGTTATTTTACGATTGTCAGCAGCATCCACATCAGCGCCTGCATGAATAAGCAGTTGGACTACATCAAAATGGCCACCATTAGCTGCAAGCCAAAGAGGTGTGTTCCCTTTCTTATTTCGTACATCAATATGTGAATTCCTAAAACAGAAGTATGAAAATAATAGGTAATTTATGCATTACTACAATGTGTGGGTTGTAAAAATTGGATTTTTGTTCCTTCCTCGTAGTTCATCTGGGTACACTGGTAATTACGTTTGGTAGAGGAGCTGGTGCAGGAGTATACGCACTAAAAGGTTAAACTATGCTCTGCCCCCTGCCCCCCTATATCCCCTAAAACCCGCCCCAACTTCACCAGACTATAGTTTTTTCTGTAAGATGTATAGCCTTAACTTTGTCACAAGGAACCAAACAAAGCATAAAACAAAATCAGGGATGGATTGCAGTATCCCGCAGTTAGGCTGCGAGGAAGGGATTTTACGTTGAGTACAAAAATACAATTTCCTCATGCATTTATCTGGGGGACACTGGTAATTACGTTGGAGCTTCAACAAGCAAGCCTAACAAGAGGGGGGGAGGGGGGGGGATCGTTCGGCATAGCCTTGCATAGAACGTGATGCTCAAACCAGTGTCACCAGGACCAAAAGTATGGAACCAGTAACTTTAGTAGGACTATGCACAGAGGACCAGGCGGCTGCTCTGCACAACTGCTCAACAGAGGCTCCATGGCGAACCGCCAAGCAGCCCCAATTACACGTGTAGAATGAGCCCAGAGGGAGACCGGAACAAGCTTATGTGGAGACAGGTAAGCCCAGTGAATAGTAGTAGAGGAAATACATCTAGCAATTGAACTCTTGGAAGCTGGCCAACCGGCTTTGGTGCATCAACAAGGACCAAAAGTGGTATCCATAGGCCAAATTGAAGACGTATGACAAAATAAAACCTAAAAACATGGGCGGCTTTAAAAAGACCCAAAGGACACAGTGCAAGTGGATGATCTGGAAAGACCGTGCAACCAATATCCTGGTGTGAATGGGACTGTGGAAAAAGGAAGGCATAGTCCGAAGGACCACCCTGTTGGAATGACAAAGAAAGGCCTTCAAGTCAGCCTCTACTAGAATGCATCCAGCGGGAACAATGGTTAGGAAGAACACCTCTCCCAACTAAATAGAACACAACGCCACGGCGTCATTCGTAGGGAGTCCTTGGAAGGGTGTCCAATACCAAATTGATATCCCACAGAGCGAGATCGAAGGTATGCATGAATCCTGAATTCAAAGAACACCCAGAAGGAAGATATGTACTTCCGGATTGTGGCTAACAAGTCCTTGAAAAGGGACCCACAGGGCTGAAACTGCCTTGATTATAAGGACAAAACACATGATAGCCTAAAAGACTTCCGCCGAGAGACCGCGAAGTTCGTACCAGAAATTAAAATTCTGCACAGTGCCATGCAGCAGCTGCAAAGGAGGATTAAGTAATCAGTTGTGTAAAAGGGGATAAAAGCACATTATTAATATTAATTCTGAAGTATACCACTGCTTAAATATAAGGTTTTATGCATGTTTATGGATGTTCTCTGGGCTTTACCTGTCTAACTGAGCCTCCTTCTGTGTTAAAAAGTAACAAACAGGTATGCTTAGGCCAGGGCTTGACAAACCCCGGGCACCAGACTGCTGTTTCACAATATACTTGGGCGTGGAATGCACAACAGTTTTCTTTAAGTGCTCTCTGTTTAATGGGGGTATCCGCTTAGCGATTTAGCCAAGCGATTGCACGGTAACGTCGTTATCGTGCAATCGCTTGCAAATAGAGTATGCATTGGGCAGTGAACGTTCAGTCTAGGCACATCACTAGATATACAAACGAGAGAAAGACAGCAATGTCATAATCGTGCTCTCGTTTGTATATCTATAAGTGGATACCCGCCTTTAGACTGCTAAAATAGGCATCAAATTGATACCCAGATTTTCTTTTGTGGAATTAAAAAAAATCTAGACTTCACCAACACATGATTTAGATACTTACAATTTATGTCCCTGCACATTTTCCTCATTTATCCATCTGGGGGACATTGGTAATTCTGTTGAGAAGAGGGGCTGATGCAGGAGTATAGGCACCAAAAGGTTAAAATATGCTTAGTTTCCCTCTCTAATCATTTATGACCCTCCCGACCTCCACCAGGCCTTAGTTTTATTTTTTTATTTATTTTTTTAATGCCTTAGGACAGTGGTTCGCAAACGCGGTCCTCAAGGCTCCCAAACAGCTCAGGTTTTAGAGCTATCCATGGTTGAGCACAGGTTGTTAAATCAAATTGACTGAGTTACCAATTAAGTCACCTTTACTCAACCATGGATAACTCTGAAACCTGAACTGTTGGGGAGCCTATAGGACCGCGCTTGTGAACCTCTGCCTTTGGAGTAAGGCACGAAAATTAACTAAGCAGGTTTTTGTTTATTTCTAAAATGTGTTTTCTCTTTCTGCAACCAGAATCTCCCTACTGGGATCGAAGAGGGGTGCCCTGGGACCCTATTCAGGTCTGTTCAAGAAACGTTCTTTTCAAAGAGCACACCTCCTCCAGCTCTCAAGCCACGCCGAACCCTGTAGCCACAGTCATCTCAGTGCGGTCACCACCAGCCTACCAAAGAAGGGCGACAAGAAGCAAGGGATCCTGTAACAGGATTAGGTAATGAAAACTCCGGCTACAGGGTGGGGGATCGCAGGGCAACCGTTGTTCTAAGTACGGGAGCCATCTTGAACATGCTCCCTCCCTACCTCCCTTTACAGAACGGCCACCACAGCCTACTACGGTAGTCCCCATTGGGGACTGCCGCTGCTGCACTACTGAAGTTGACTTTTTAAACAATTTGTGGGCATCAGGTTCCAGTTCTAAGGGGAGCAGTTCCAGAGAGTGCAGCCTTCTGCTGTCTCTGGGTTTCCAAGTTTTAAATTTTGCACAACTTTAAACAGTTGAACATGGTGCCAATTTTGAACATACTTAAACTTACTGCCGGGTTTTGTTATACAGTTTCCATCTTGGAGGTGGTTACTACACCCAAATAACCTCTCCTCCTTATACCTGTGCAGTTATAATCAATTGATATAATATGATCAATATACTCTACAGATGTACTATTTCTAGGATAAACAGACATCGGGTATACATTATTTAATTAAGGTGGTATACTACACATCATATGTATAATATTTGCGATGAATAGACATCAGGTATACATCTTTTGTATGATACGTGTTTATATATCACTGTGATGTTAGGATATACATTATACGTATAATATCTGCTCAGTTGAGGTACCATTTTTCCTTCTGGACAAATTTATGCGGTATAGACTGCTGAGGATATACTCTCTCTTTTCTGGAAGAATAGATCTATCCACTATGCATCATATGTATAACACAGGGTTATATATCACGTAGGTGGTATACTATAATCATATAGTATTAGATAATGCTGAGCATGTACGATTGCTCCTTCCTGAAGGACTAGATAGCTGCTATATATGTTCCTGCACTGCTGAATATGTGCGCGCTATATAAATAACTGGTAACAAATAAATAATATGTATACTAAGCTTATATACCCATGATATCCCCTCTCATATCCATGAGCCGCTGGAATAATATCGGTTTATAACACAGGATGGTGTACAGTATACATCGTAGGTATAATATGCTTATAAAATATGATTATATAACGATGTACTATCCATCCGGACTGAATATACATCTGGTTGGCATTTTCTGTAGGACAAAGGTAGGAGGAATATAATAGCCCGCAACATGCAGGCACTGGCGGGATTCTGGCAAGTCTTGCTTGCTGAGGAAATCTGATTCCCAGTATATTTCCCCTAGAATGTAAACTGCCAAGATGGCTGGAACATTTAACTCAGCACATGATCCTGCTGATTTCTCTCACTTTTGGCAATACCCCCAGGATGAGGTATACCCGCCACCATTAGCCCATCCTCGCATGAATCTGTATCTTCAGCACATGTAATCGGGAGCTTTAATTCCTTCAAAATTCAAAGCACTGGAGAATGACAGTCCTGACAGCTTTATAGGCTGTTCAGTCCCAGATGGGAATCGGGAGACCCTCATGAGGTTGTCAGCCCATTAGTAGTGCTTGTAATTGCTCCAAAAGGATGCCGATGGACTTGCCTAACTGGGAAGCTTTACCAGGGAGTGGTACGACCCCCAGGGCTCATTGGGCTTGCTTTTCCATCCAAATTCCCCTTAGTCTCCATGTGTCCGGTGTGGGGTTGCCATGATGAATTGCCACCTCTTGACCACCGCCCATGTAATGGCTTACCATTGAAATTGTCCTTAGCCTCCATGTGCTTAGAATGGGTCTGCCTGCCATGACAAATGTTCACCACCTAGAACACACACCCCACCGCCACTAAAGGTTCTTGCACCCACTCCTTCCACGCAAGCTAGGGAACCAGACGATAGCGGCTTACTAACCTGGCTTCCATTAGCAGAAGGAAAACCACTTACCTTGTTGCAACACCTCCAACAGAAGCTGTCCCATGACGGGAACAGGCAGCTGAGCAATGCTAGAGATTTGTAAGAAAAAATAAAACCTTCAACCTTAAAACATAGTGACTGCCGTAGGCAGCCATGAAAATTAGCTCCCATTTCAAGCGGGCACCTTAAAACAATGAAGCTTCCAGTCTATAAAGGGTGAGTAGCCTGAGCAGATTAATTTGAAAGCGCCCAATATTTCTTCACTTCTTCCCTATATAGCCCAATGTTTTCAGTGTTCTTGAATTCGATAAAATTTTTTTTTATTTATATGGATTTCTTTTTTTACATAACCACCCTGCCTTCACCATTACATAATGAACACTTATTGCTGTTTCAGTTACTGATACACAACACATTTTTTCTAGTTATTAAGTGGCCAAACATTAACAATTTTTATTATTTTTTGCAGTTTCTGTACTTGACAGAATACACTTTCAGTTTAAATTGTTACATATTTTGCTACATTCTTTGTATTTTTATTATTTTCAAACTCTTTAGATTTTAAAATGTAAATTTGTTTATAATTTCACATTCTATACAATGTCTGTTAATTACATTGGTTGCATTTTATCCCTAAAAATGTTGGTTATGGTGTGTATTTGCAACTGCATTTATTTTCACTAGTTTTCCTTTCCTTTCACTAGTTGTGCTTCTAACAGCTTCAATACATCTAAACAGAAACCTTTTTACCATTCTAAAATTCATATAGTCTTTGTAGCTTTAAACTCAATTCAAAATGTTGCCATGTAGTGATCACAATTCCCTAAGCGACCCTCACATGTACACTAGATGTAACCTATTTTGTTAGAGAAGTCTAAGACCAGAAGCAATACTGTTCTAATGAAGCGCTCTACCATTTGTGACAGAGTCTCTTAAAAACATATTTTAAATAATCTTTCACTGCTTAAATTTCTGCAAAAATTAGTCTTCTGGAGCAAAAGTTGTAATGAAGGTAAGTATTGTAGGAAATTATGGCCATGGTTTTCCTTTGATATTACTTACCTATCAATAAGAAGCTCACAGAATTTATAATGTCCTTTGTCTGCAGCAATGGTTAAAGCAGTATCTCTTGAAGAATGCACTGGAAGAGAATTGACATCAGCTCCCTTGTCTAGAAGGACTCTTCCCACCTCTGCATATCCTCCTGAAGCAGCTTCCATCAGAGGAGTCAAACCGGTCTATTAGACACAATAAGTATGGAATAAAATGCTGGGCAATGTACTCCCAAGAACAGTGTCCTAAATCTCTACAGCTTCAGTCTGATATGTGTTAGTATACTGCATGGGTTATTTTATATACCTATTCTGCACATTGTTGTAGAATGGTTTCTGTGTTATGATTAAAATGTAATACTCATTTTAAATGCACAAAATGTTATAATTCTGTGTTACTGATTATTACATATATATGTTTAGATTTTAAAAAGACAGACAGTGGCAAACACAGGATTTCTAGTTTTTTTTTCTCCAAATGCTTGATTTTAGAATGTGTGGCCAGTCCATGAATTGACATAATTAGCATTCATCCAGCTTTAATGTGTCATAAAAAGTGTATTGTATGTATTAATTCCAACACATACAGGGCCAGTGATCACAGTAAGCCATTACATGCGGAAGTAGGGAATCCTGCCTGAGCTGAATGTTTTTATTTCAGATCTGGGGACCACTCCAGAGCATCGGAGCAAGTTCATGAGTCTGGAGGAGCAGCAGAAGAACTTAGCACTGCCCTGCACATATATGTACATATTGGTCTCTTGCAGTGCACCACTAACAATGCATGTTTTTAAGATCTCCTAGTTGTTGAACAAGTGTATTTTTGACTGTCTGACAAATGTTAAAAGATCCACAGTGCTAATTATTTAATTTATGGTACTGAGAAGAACATGCAGCACTAGTAAAAATCTATTACATTACTATCTATATTGTGGTCATGGTGTAGGCTGAGGGAAGGGGGGAGGGGAAGAGTTTCCAGGCAACCGGAAACCCCCCTGCATTTGCCTAGTACAAATACCACATTATTTGTCTACACTGGACCTGAAGGGCTTGTCACGCTGCCTGAGCTACACGTTTCACTACTAGAGTGTGATTGGGAGCATCCTCTACTCCTGGGAAGAGGACTCTATAAATTGTGTTCCATGTGAACATCTCTGGAGAGATCTGAAAATGGCTGTGAACCGAAGCTTCCCATCCAACCTGATGGAGCTTGAGAGGTGCTGCAAAGAGGAATGGGCGAAACTGCCCAAAGATAGGTGTGCCAAGCTTGTGGCATCATATTCAAAAAGACTTGAGCCTGTAAATGCTGCCAAAGGTGCATCAACAAAGTATTGAGCAAAGGTTGTGAATACTTATGTACATGTGATATTAGTTTTTTTATTTTTTTTTTTAAATTAAACTTGCAAATTCAGAATTTGAATTGAAATACAATATCGACTTTAAAACAATCTATGTTCTCTTCTCGCTTTTGGCTACCTGGAAGGTTAGTTGGTAATGTGTAATAATTTGTCATTAAACTAAAGAAGGATCATTTTTTTTTTTTAATTGATACGGCTGTTTAATTTTTTATTTAGTGACCAAAAATTTGAAAATGTAATTGTAATTTATATGTGATTTTATCATCAGGTAATAATATCCTATTGCACTAAATGTTAAACAATTTAAAGAAGCTATCCTGAGCCATCAAATGTGAGTGTTAAGATTATCCTCATTTATTTTTAATCTACACAATAGGACAAAAAAAATAATCTGTCAATCCTGTGCAAAGCTACATGCAGCGACTAACCCCATCAATTGTCAGTTGTCACAAAGCTGCAGAATACCAAGTGGTGGTGTAGTTGCTTAGGTAGTATTTGTTCAACATATACTTAGGCTAACACCCTTGTGCTTCTAAGGGGTTTATTTACTTAAGTGCTGTTTTTTAGAAGTGGAGCTATTGCCCATAGCAACCAATCAGATTCTACTTAAGTTATCTAGCGCCTTCTTGAAGATGCTAGAAGCTGATTGGTTGCTATGGGCAACATCTCCACTTCTAAAAACCCACACTTTAGTAAATATACCCCTATGTATCAAGCAGTGAAAAGTGTGGATAGGTGGACCAGTGGAGAAGTTGCCCATAGCAACCAATCAGCTTCGAGGAAGCATTTATCAAAAGACATCATATAAAATGATAGGCAGATGCTGATTGGTTGCAATGGGAAACTTCTGCACTGGTTCACTTCTCCACTGTTTTCACTGCTTGATACATCAACCCCCAAGTATGGAAAGAAAGTCACACAAGGGCGGGAAAGGCATATGTGAGGACAACGGGGTCATTACCAGTTTTCATTCTCTAACCTGATTTGCAGCACAATTTTTTGTCTTCCCACACAGGGTTCTAATATTTATATACAACCATTAGCTTCCGACTGGCCCTATGACACAGTAACCCCATGAGGCATTGCCTTCTGCTCTCCCCTTCCTCAGTGAGGGTGTGGAATTACTTAATCAGAAGCCTAAACCTGCCACATGGAGGTGATAGACAAAAAGTTTGAGTCCAGTCACATTATTGAGGTTGCAGAAGGGGACCTTCATAAAACATATCAGTGGAGAGCTCTATTATGCAAAAATCTCAAAAAAACAAAACAAAAAAAACCCACAAAAACTTACACGTGGTTATTATGGGGTATTGTGTGTAGAATTTTGAGGACAAAAATGAATTAATTCCATTTTGGAATAAGGCTGTAACATAACAAAATGTGGAAAAAGTGAAGCGTTGTGAATACTTTACGGATGCACTGTAACTACACAGCATAACATACAGATGTGTTCTCACACACAATATGTCGTGCCTGTCACGATTCCTGTGCAACTTATGCTTTCCTCAGTTTTGCTACTTTTTCCTCAATCTTGCGTCTAATTTCGCATATAGTGTGCTAGGTTATTCTGTCGCAAAGTAATTTATAACCTCAATCTTGCATCATAGTTCATAAGTAAATCATTAGGTTCTTAGGGTTAGTGCTTTGTTGCGGCTAAGTAGCAAAGTCCATGGCACAAAAAATCAGGCTGTTTGGAGCGATTTGTGAATAGGTTTAAGTGGACAACTGTAAAAAACTTACTTAACGCTATGCATTAGATATGTAAACTTAGAAATATTTGCTCTCACCGTTATATTCTCAACATCCCATCATCTAATTAAACACATCTTACACTCACTGGGGACAATATAATGCAGAGAATAAAATGACACAAGATTCCAGTTCGAATGGCTAAAGTACTCTTCCAAATAGGTAATGGCTATTATGTATAACCTGTAAAGTACTGTCACTGGGAGAAAAATTGGTTAACACAAATAAAAAGGATCAGGGAGGAAAATAATTTGCTGCACGAGTCCCTCAATGCTTGAAATATAGAGTTATGGTAGACTTACCTAGATAACTCTGTTTCTTCAAGGTCCACAGGGATACCATAGTTGTAAGACCAGGCACCAAACAGTTAAAGCTTTGGCTCCCAGAATGCCCCAGGTCCTCCTCCATATATACCCCGCCCCTAGCCATAGGATTTCAGTTTAGTTAACAAGCCTCAAGGAAGGAGAAGGAAAGAGGAGAAGGAAGAACAATCGTACACCAGAAACTCTCTTACACAAGATGAGGGAATCTGTGACAGAGAGAAAATCACCCAATGAAGCATGTCGGTAAACCAATGACATCTGGGCCAAGCAGGAGCCACCAGTATTACTGTTCCGCCTTCCTGCTTGAATTTCCTGAGAACTCTTGTGAGCAGGGAATTTGGAGGAAAGAGATAAGCCAGTTTGAAGCCCCATCCCAGTGCATCCACGATTGCCGCTGATGGGTCTCTAGACCTGGACCCGCACTTAGGGACTTTGTGGTTGTGGTGTGATGCCATGAGAGCTATCTCTGATAGACCCCATTTGTTTACCAGGAGCGGAAGTCTGCTTCCCAATTTTAGCATTCCCGATATGATTATTGCTGAGATGGCTGGAAGATGACTTTCTGCCCAAATCAGAACCCTTGTCACTTCCTTCATGTCCGCATAACCTCTTGTGTCTCCCTGATGATTGAGGTAGGCCACTGTAGTCGCATTGTTGGACTGGATCTGGACCAGCCTGCCCTGTAGCAGGTCCTGTGCCCTGATCAGTGCTCTGTATAACGCTTGCAGTTCCAGAATGTTTATTGGCAGATGACCGGTCACTGCCCTCCATCCACTAAGGCTGGTGTCCGTAGTGAGATCCAATTTGGCGCCCTTTGCTTAGATGATCCTTTCTCAACCACCACAGGAGCGAGTGATGAAGGATCCTTTGAGACCTTATAAGATTATGCTGTCCGTTCCACCTGGAGAGAATCAATCTTTGTAGAGGTCTGAAATGGAACTGGGCATATTGCACCATGTTGAAGGTAGATACCATGGACCCCAGGACCTGCATTGCTGAGTGAATGGGTACCCTCTGATTTCGGAGCAATTTTAGCACCGAAAACATGTCCACTGGAAGAAAAGATCCTTTGCCTGAGAATCCAGTAGCGCCCCCAGATGTACCATCTTGTTGGAGAAAGAGAAGACCATTTCCAATTGAATATCTAGCCCTGCTTCTGTAGAACAGGCAGTGATCAGCTAGAGATGATTACGTAAAACCTCCATAGACTGTCAATATCAGGAGGCCGTCCAAGAATAGCAGTATTCTGACCCCTTCTGAGATGAGCAGTCATGACTGCCATTATACTGGTAAACACCAGAGGGGCTGTGGACAGATCAAAGGGCAATGGTAATGTTTCTGGCAAACAGCCAAAACTCAGAGACCATTGGTGAATAGTGCAATATGTACAGATCCTATGTTCAGGGAACCATGAAATCCCCAGGTTCCATTGCCAGCATAATTGACCCCTACAGAACTTGGGCACATGGAAGAACCTGTAGAGAGATTTCTGATTCAGAATAGAGGGATACCCAATTAGCTTCTGAATCCAAACACAAATCTGAGTAAGAACTCCTTCCTAATTAAAGGAACCAGGATTAACACCCCTGAGTTTAGCAGGGCACAGATGTCCTTGATAGGACCTGATGGGGGAGTTGTGCAAAACACCTTCTTGGTGTGAAAACCTTTAGGAAGGTGTCACATAAGAATCCCCAGTAGAGAGGGGGATTGTAAAAATAATCTTTTTTGGAATCTGGAACAGTCTACCTGGAGTATTCCATGCTTCCCCTATAAGCTCAGTGAGCTGTTTAGATTGAGGGAATCCAGCCTAAAATCACCTTCTGGTGTCTGAACACCAGGTTTATTAGGCTATAGGAGGCAGTACTTCATCTTCTATAATGAGGATTGAATTAACCACTCCTGCTAGAGAGGAACATCCACTGATGAATGATGCTCCTCCCCCGAGATAGGTCCAGAGGGAGAAATCTGTGTATCCTCTGCCTCCTCAATGATATATCAGAATCTGAAAACAGGATGAACTGAAAGGATGGTGCAGTCCATCTTTATACTTGCCTTATTCACCTGTAACATCTGCAGATAGGTAGATGCTAAAAAACAGATTCTGAACGGAGTGGACATAACCCTCCATCCAGGAAGGATGTATGGCAAGAGGAAACATAGCGGGCTGTAATCACTGGAAGCTGACCCTTGAACAGGTGCTGGCGAGGACGACTATTGTGGTGTATAACAATCAAACCACAGTCCATCCTGTATGAAATCCTGAGGGGCAACTGTGTATTTACATGAAACTAGCACAGAGACAACAGTTTCCAGTTGACCTCTGTCCTGAGACATGGGAAATACTTCCAAGTAACCTACACCAGTGTAGGGTTAACAATGCAATGTGACCCTTTTCAAAGATAAAATTAAATGTGATATACTCTCTAATCCCTATACATCAGGTAGTAGGGGGTTAGGAACGCAACAGTAAAAAATAATAATAATAAAAAAAAACAAAAAAAAACAACTTTCCAGCATAAGTCACATAGAATGCATATAATATATTTGAAAAAGGGCATTAAAATCAACTACCTAAACTCATAAGTTTGGTAGAATCTACATGCATATAAATATTCTGCCTTCCCTACTTACAAGTCAGCAACGGATCAACTTATGCAAACACAAAAGTTGGTAGGATTCCTAGTGCTATATACCTTAGTCCTAAGAGAAAGGTATACTCAGAGTGTGTCCAAATCTCCCTTCAGCAATTGTTTCCATGATCAATTGCTTCTGAGCTTCTCCAATTAAATAGGAGGGGTGGTAGCTTCAGTCTTCACAAGTAGATGTGAAGTACAATTTAACCCCTACACATGGTAGTTGAGGGTCAAATGGAGAAATAGCAGTTATAACTGTCTGAACTCCTGTTTCCTTTTATGCTTAGCATATATACGTATAAAGGTAACAATGCAATGTGACCACCTTCACCAATACCTTTATGTCCTGTGAGGACACACATGCCGTATATGATTTACACGAGACCAGCACAGGTGGCTCCCCCTCCTGTTTCCCTTTTTCTTTTGACATGTTCAAAGTAAAGGCAGTCTTCACAAATCTAATGAATGTGAATCACTCAAAGAAATAACAGTGAAAGTTATAATTGACAGTAGAAATTAGCAAATAAGCACTTAATCACAATCACATTGGTAGGATATAACTGCAATGCAATCAGCAGCTAGCAAACAGTCACATACAATGCATATGTAATATAATTACAATAGGGTCAAAAATCAACTACAGCAATGCAAAGTAATAGTAGGATAAAGAGCACCGTATACCTTAACAAAAGGAAAGGTATACAGGGAGACTGCCAGACCTTCCTAAGACCACAGCTACCAGGTACACTGAGCGTGGACAGTGAGCATCTCATACACATGGAGGGCAGAAGGAGAAATCCAGATGTGCAAAACCTACTCATCAGGGCTGCATCTGGGTCGGAAGAGGAGCTGCCGGGGGAGCGCCTACCTCCCCTAAGCTGCATTAACCAACCGGGTACACTGGCCTCGTCCCTGGCGTAGGGATGATAAGGCCCCGGCTGGTGATGTAAGGACAAGGACAATCCCTGGTACTTACAGCAGCGGCTTCTGGTGCGTCTCTACACTTAGAAGCAAGGACTGCCACGCTCGATTCCCTGCAAGCGAGAAAATTGCCTTACCTGACTTCTCCGAGATCCGATGCAGTCCAGGTCGCAGCATTGCTGCTAGCTAAGCTCAGCCACGACCCGACAAAATCACCAGCACAATTACTGATGTTGCCGCCCGGCGGAGGTAGATTGAGTCGCAGCCCGTGTGTCCCAATAGATGCTTAGTACTGCCAACTCAAGAAAAACCAAAGTAAAATAAAACATAAAAGAAAGCTTAAGACTGCCTAAGCAGTCTCCTGTACAAAAGGTGCGTCTGTATCCTGCAGCACCAAACGAATAACTGAAGCCATATGGCTAGGGGCGAGGTATATATGGAGGAGGACCGGGGCATTCTGGGAGCCAAAGCTTTAACTGTTTGGTGCCTGGTCTTCGAACCATAATATCTCCATGGTATCCCTGTGGATCCCTATGGACCATGAAGAAGAAAGAAGGATATTACCAGGATAAAACTCATATAATTTAGCAAAACTTTACGAAGTCTGAAGTACTTAGGAAAACAAAATGGTTGTGGCTGTTAAACATACCTTGGCTCTGTGTTCAACATTGGCTTTCCTGTCCAAGAGAAGGCTCACAACCTCCGCTCTACCCTGGAAGCAGGCCAATGTGAGAGCTGTGTTACGATTGGTCTCAATCTGAGCATTGATGTCAGAACCCATGTCAAGCAGCAGTTTAACAGCTGGAACATGTCCATTCATTGCAGCCAACATCAGGGGGGAAATACCCAATTTGCTGCCAGTCCTGCAAGCAAGTTAAATTATAATAATATTCTAATATTTATTATTAACATTAAAAAAATGCAATTGAAACACAAGTGGTAAAATACATAAAATATTTTCACAATCAACTTAATTTGCTTCAACAGTAAATTAAGCTGCAATACTGCAGGATCAAGACATACAATTGCTACCTTGAGTTAATTTCAGCCCCTGCATTCAAAAGAATCTTGATAATATTAACATATCCTCCTGATGCAGCCAAACTGAGAGGGGTATAGTCCGAGACATTTCTATGCTCTTTGTTTGCTCCTCGAGACAAAAGCAGCTCAACCACCTGCCATTTGTAATGATAAAAATAATACATTCTTTAGATAATATGTTTATAGCTTAAATCTCCTAAATGTAACACATTTCCTCTTCTACATGTAATTAAAATCATATATAGTCCAAAAATAATGTTAGGTTATGCCTTGGTGTCAAAAGTTTTCTTGCCTGATAAAATAACATGCTATAATGGTTAGTGAACAATTAATCTAGAAGTAAAATCTATTCTATCACAACTGTTGATTTTACAGTAATTTATGATATTAATAGTCTGCACTATTTCAGATTCCAGGACAGATTTCTGTCAAACACTCTGTTGGAAGTGGAATAGAGGAAATGATTGTTGCCTCCTCTCCTTTTCAAAAGTATGCTTTAGGCTATAAAGGTCTCTTATTCAATTTATAATAAACAAGCAGACTGTTTAATGGGAATTGTGAAGTAACAAATTTCCAACACACCTAAATCGCTTATATTTTAATCATTAAGAAGATTGTTGGGTCACTAAAATATAAATTGGTCATCAAAATAAAAAAAATTATACATCTATCAATACCATCAATTACGACATATGGTTATGCAAGCAGAATAGGATGGAATCAAATAGTAAATACAGTAGGTAAGCTCACCTCTTGACGTCCCCCAGAGCAGGCAAGAGACAGGGGAGTATCCTTTGTACGTTCTGACTGTGCTTCAATATCAGCACCCTTATCTAAAAGGATTTCAACTACTCCAACATGCCCAGCTGTAGCTGCCAAAATTAGAGGTGTAAAACCTAAATGGATAAAAAAAATAATTTGAAGTCTTAAATGTGATTGGGACAGACAATGTAGGCGACTTTCCATAGCAATGGATATGCAAGATAGAGTTTATAACTGTGATAATGTAGGTACAGATTAGCAACTGAAACATTGAGACAAAGAAATTACAGTATTATTAAAACACGATTAGTAATTCTGCCTCCCACAAATTATTATTCATCCTTTTGAACCAAAATTACTTTGCATACTTTCAACTCCAGAAACAGATAGTTGCTTTATATAAGACACCTTTTGATTAACATCTTGCAGAGACCCTCTAGAAAAGGTCAGTGGATATGGGCAAGGTGATTTTATCCCACCAGAGTAATTTGCTAGATTCCTGCATAATCAGTTTTTTTTTAGGCCCAAAAAGTTGGAACAGATTGTGCAATTCAAACAGCAAGTAACCGCTTAACTCTCCAGTGTGCAAACCATGTGATGGGCATGAAAGAATTCATAAAATCCTCCTGAGTGTTAACATAAAAGTTTATAAAATATTGAAAAAACACTTGTAACTCCCATCTGTAAATTCAAAAACCCATTTCCAGTCAATGCACCTCAACATACATGTCCCAAATCATTAAAACCATTTTTTTTACTTTTAACGAAAAGTATGTCTTTATCAGCCATATGTTACTATTTAAACATGTCTAAATACAACAGTCAATGAAAGGGGTGTACAACACATGCTGTAATGTACCCTAAGATTTTCTATAGATATCACCAAATCTGGAGGTATGGATCTAAAACCGGCAATTTTCTCCCATTGATACCAACATTAATTTAATGCAAATTTCTAATTAATAAAGAAATTAATCTGTCCCCATGGCCTGAATTAAATTAGCTGCGGTAATTGAACGCTGCCAACTGCAGGTTTTTTTGCAATTTAATTAAAAAGCCTCATTAACGTAACCAGCTTTTAAATGGGATTTAATGCGCCTTTATGTTCGTAGCCCCTGAGCAGGTGAAAAAGTAGGGGGAAATCCCTATTTCAAGGTAAAAATGTTGGAACTAGATACCGAACCTCTGCAACACCCTCCTAATAATCAATAATGAACTTACAAGTTTTTAAATACGTAGGATAATTATCATTTTTGGGGTGATATTTTGCAAAAAGCAGAATAGGTTATATTATGAGATGAGGCTTACATTTTTTTTTTTCACATTTTTTGGCTTAAATAGTACATAAAAATCACCTTACAGACATATGTAGGCACCCCAAATTAATCTAGATCCTTTAGTATGTTACTAAGCCTTTGATTTTTATAATTTGTTCAACAGTTTCTAAAAAAATAAATAAAAAACATTTGACACGTTTTAAGAACTCCAAATAATTTGGTTATGGCCATAGTCTTCTATGGTGTTGTTGAATAATTGCCACTTTTTGGGGGGTACAGTATTTCTTCACTTTTCCCCACACTTAACACGGCTAACACCTGGTAGAATTATCCTGAGACCCTTGGGATAAGCATTTCATAATTTAATGCACACGTTGTAGTTACCTTGTGTAACTAAGTCATGGTAAATTTCCGATTGCAGCTGCTAATTCAATTTCAAAATGTAAAAAAGGTGTCTGTGCTAGTTCCAATACAAAATAACCCAAGACTGTATAATAAGTATAAAAAATTATTATACATGTTTAACAAATATATGTTTAAGAGGACTGCAGTTCAAACTTAAAACATATACATACATTAAGCATTAATACACAGTGTAAATGTGCCTCCAAACATTATGACCTGTGGCAAAATAACTAACACAATATTGCTGCTATAGAACTAAAACACAATGTGTCTATGAAACGCCTCAATGGAGTATTTGAGACCAGTGGAAAATTCAATCCCCTCTATATACCTTAGATGAAGTTGATCACACATACATAAGGAAAAGAGATGCTTTAGGTGTAAAACAATATATTGATGTATAGTCACCAAACAAGATTGTTTGTTTGTGGAAAGAGCCACCTGTCCAATGCAAAAGCTCATGCGTATATTGTATGACCACAATGCGTTAACTCCGTATCATACGAGAGCCAGGAATCAACCTGACTATTGCACAATCCTGTGTCACGTTTTGGATCACAGAGCTGCAGCTTGTGTTACGTTGATCGCAATAGACTGAAAGAATAACACACTATGAAGCCAGGTGCCTCAGGGTGGGTGCTTTGTGGACCCTACTGACCTCAAAGAAAGAGTCATCTAGGTAAGTCTACTATGACTATATTTCTTCTGGCTCCATAGGGATCCACAGGTATACCATGGGGATGTCCTAAAACAGTTCCCCTAGGGTGGGGGGACACTCCTGAGCAGAAAGGAGAACTCATTGCCCAAAGGAAGCATCCTGGGAGGCAATAGTATCAAAGGCATAAAACCTACAAAAAGTGTGGACAGAAGACCACGTGGCAGCCTTGCATAATTGTTCAGCAGATGCACCACGACTGAATGCCCACAATGGCCCTACAGGCCAAGTAGAAAGTGCTGTCACCGTGCTTGGGACAGGAAGATCAGCCAGTGTATACACCTGAGAGATAGTCATGCTTAGCCATCTCGCCAGAGTCTGCTTATTAGCTGGCCATCCTCGCTTGTGAAAACCATATAATACAAAAAGAGATTCTGATTTTCTAACAGAATTCGTACGCTCTACAAAAATATGGAGAGCACGAACTACATCCAGGTAGGCTTCACCTACAGAAAGGTCTGGAGCCTGAAAAGCTGGAACAATTTCTTCATTGCCATGAAAATGGGACACTACCTTAGGAAGGTAACCCTCCCCTTAAACGAAGAACAGCGTTCTACTGGTGAAAAATCAAAAATGGGGAGCGACAAGACAGCGCTGCTAAACCACAGACTCTGCGAGCAGAAGAGATAGCAAGAAGAAAAATTGTCTTTGCTGTCAACGACTTCTAATACACAGTGAGAGTCTAAAGCAGTGTTTCCCAACCTTGGTCCTCAAGGCACACTAACAGTCCAGGTTTTAGTGATATCCAGGCTTGAGCACAGATGCATAAATCAAAAAAACTGAGGTACTAATTAAGAGTCCTGTGCTCAAGTATGGCTATCCTCAAAACCTGGACTGTTAGTGTGCCTTGAGGACAGTGGTTGGGAACCCCTGCTCTAAAGGTTCAAATGGGGAAGCTTGTAACCCCTTAAGAACCAAATACAAATCCCACAGTGCTACTGGTGGAACAAAAGGAGGCTGAACTCACAGAACTCCTTGGAAAAAATGTAACACCTGGTATTGAAGCAGTCTTCTTCTGAAATCAGACTGACAGTGCAAAAGCCTGCGCCAGGCGGAGACCATTGTCTAATCCTGCCTGCAGAAAAGCCAGAATCCTGGAAATTCTTAATACCTTAGGATCATATTCCCTATGTGAACTCCATTGACCAAAGGAATGGTATACTCTGTAATAGATGCGGGCAGAAGCAGGCTTCTGTGCCCTGAACATAGTCTGAGTTACAGAATTGAAAAACCCCTTCGCTTTTAAGATGGATGATTCAAAAGCCACGCCACCAAAGTCAGACGGGGCAAGTACGGATGTCGGCAAGGACCCTGCGTAAGCAGATCCTGCCACAGAGGAAGAGGATATGGACTGTCTACTGACAGATTCTGCATGTCGGTAAACCAATGACATCTGGGACAAGCCGGAGCCACCAGTATTACTGTTCTGCCTTCCTGCTTGAATATCCTGAGAACTCTTGGGAGAAGGGAAATTGGAGGAAAGAAGACCCATCTTACATCTAGTGCGTCCACGAAGGCTGCTGATGGGTTTCTGGACCCGTACCTGGGGGTCACAAGGGTTATGGCTTGATGCCATGAGATCCATCTCTGGCAGACCCCATTTGTTTACCAGGAGCTAAAACCACCCTCCAGCATGTATGTCCTGGCGACTTAGGCGTACTCCCGGGAATGAATATTGCCGAGACGGCCGGAAGATTATGTTCTGCCCAAATGAGAACCTTTGTCACTTCCTTCATTGCCGCATGACTTCTTGTGCCCCCTTGATGATTGAGGTAGGCCACTGTCGTCGCGTTGTCGGACTGGATCTGGAACAGGCCTTCCCTGAAGAAGCAAGTCCTGTGCCCTGAGAAGTGCCTTTTATACTGCTCGTATTTCCAGAATGTTTATTGACAGACAACTTTCTTGATCTGTCCATCTCCCCTGGAAGGTATGATGACCTGTCACGGCCCCCCATCTGCGAAGACTGGCGTCCGTGGAGAGAAGCACCCAATTTGGAATCCAGAAAGGCCGCCCTTTGTTTAGATACTCCTTTTTTAGCCACCACAGGAGGGAGTGACGAACCTTTGGGGTGAGAAAGATCTGGGACCGTATTAAATTATGCTGTCCATTCCACCTGGAGAGAATCAACTTTGCAGAGGCCTGGAATAGAACTTAGCATAGTCCATGTTGAAGGTGCATACCATTGATCCCAGCACCTGCATTACTGACAGAATGGATATTCTTTGCTTGTGTATCTGCATTGATAAGGCCACAATCTTGTCCTCTGGCAGAAACACCCTTTGTGCCTGAGAATCTAGCAACGCTCCCAGATGAATCATCTATGTTGGAGAGAGTGATTATTTATTCAAATAGGTGATCCAGCCATGTCTTTGTAGGCAGGCTATGGTCAGTTGAAGATGGTGTTGCATCACCACTGGAGTCTGTGCCAATATCAGAAGATCATCCAGATATGGCAGTATTCTGACTCCCTGACATCTGAGATGGGCAGTTATAACCGCCATTATCTTCGTAAGTACCTGGGGAGCCATAGAAAGTCCAAAGGGTAGAGCCTGAAATTGGTAATGTTGCTGAAGGACAGCAAACCGTAAAAATTACTGGTGGGATGGGATAATTAGAATATACAGATATGCATCCTGAATATCCAGGGAAACCATGTAATCTCCCGGCTCCATAGCCAAAATAATTGACCGAAGAGTTTCTATGCGGAATTTGGGAACATGGATAAACCTGTTGAGGGTTTTTAGATTCAATACAGGGCGATATGCCCCATTTGGCTAATGGACTAGAAACAGATTTCAGTAATAACCCCTTCCTTGTTGGGACATAGGGGTGATGGTTCCAGTCCCTGGCTGCAGCAGGGAGTGAATGGCTTCCTGAAAAACCAAGGCATTGCCCACATCTGATAGAGGCTTTGTGGTAAAAAACTTCTGGTGGGGATGTCTCCTGAAAGTGAGGGTATACCCCTGAGAGACCACTTCTCGGACATCTGTAGTTGTTTGTTGCCAATAATCCGCAAACTGAAGAAGTCAGCCCTCCACCCTGGGATCCCCCAGTATGAGGCCAGCTCCATCAGGCCGAGGGCTTGTGGTCTGGCCTAGAAGCTGAACGTCTTGCCTGGCCAGACCCCTTAGTTTGTCATTTTGAGTTATGAAAACTAGTCGGCTTAGAGGAAATCTGTCTTTTAGCTCTTCCCTGAGGGCGAAAGGACTGAAAAGAAACCTGCCTAGTTCTACTATTTGACGTAAATGGCAGACCGCCTGACTCTGAAGCCTCCAGAGTAGAAATTATGTTATCCAACTCTGCTCCAAAGAGTACCTTTTTATAAAAAGGTAAGACTTCCAGCGCCCTCTTTGATGCTGTATCAGCTTTCCAAGATCTTAACCACAGGGCTCTGCGTGCAACTATGGATACTGCTGATGCTTTAGAAGCTAAAATTACAGCATCCACTGCAGCTCCTCCCAAATAGGAAGCGGCTTTCTGTTATGGGAGATATTCATCATCTGTTCTCTGGTAGCATTTGGTAGGGAATTTTCCAATGCCCCCAATCCATTATTCAACCACTTTAGCTAGCCAGGCACCAGCTATAGCCGGATGGGTAACCACTCCATATAATGAAAAAAAATCGGCTTCAATCTTTTTATCTGCAGAATTTTTCAGAGAAGATGCTGATGGAATAATAAATATAGCCTTTCTGATTAAATGCATTACATGAGCATCCACAGTAGGAGGTAACTCCCACTTAGCGCATACCAAAGGTGGGAACGGGTACAATAATTTTATTCTCTTATCGACATAAAATCGCTCATCAGGGTTTCCCCATGCAATAAGCTGTTCAGACTCGGGAAATTACGTTTTGACCACCTTTCGGTGTTGATTAAACATTTCTTCTTCCTATGAGCAGATTCATCATCCTGAATATCTAGGACTGATTTAACCGCCCTCACCAAAGTAGTAACATCCACAGTAGATGTTTGATCCTCCTCTCTAGAAGTAGATCCTGGAGAGGAATCCAGTGCATCATCAGACACCTCTGATGAGGCGTCTGAATCCATTTGTTGAGCAGACTGAGATAAAGCCAACTTATATTTAGGTGCTTTAGTCACTACCGGTCTGTTATCAACCTTAGCTGGTGCCATACTCTGACTAAAATGACCAACAACATCCTTTATAGAAGAATGCACATGAGGTGAAAACATATGTGGAAACCCCATCCAAGGAGGCATTAGAGAAGCCAAATGATCCACCATCTGCATCATAACCTGGGACAAAGAAGCAACCCATGATGGCTCTTGTCCAAATACAGGTAAGCCGGACTGATGAGGTGGCTCTTTAAAACAGACAACACACAGACCATTGTCCTGGTTGATAATCTAGTAGCGCACCTGTGAAATTTATAGCTGCTTCTGTTGTCACTACTCGAAATACTGTAAAAAGTGGTTAATGCAAGAAGCGCTTTTTTTTGGGGGGATTTGTATGTACTAATTACTAATTACTATTGATACCTGCTGGTCCACAGAAAGATGAATAAATAATCAAACTGCAAACCAAACGAACAAATAAAAAGGAGGTATGTAAATACTTAAATAAAATTAAAAAGAAAAGAGGATGTGTTACTTTGAATAGAAATGAAGATAAAATAAAAATAAAATCAAACAACAAAAACGAAATGTGGCTAGTGCAAAATTAAATGAAATTGATAAAGTACCAGTGATATTTAAGCATAAATGTTTACACTCCTTTTGTGGGAATGATAGGTGCCCGCTGCTTTGGTGCAGTGCAAACGGGTAACTGTCCCTATCTTACCCTAAAAGCGGCGTTGTCCTTTGTTGCTGGTGAACATGTGCTGCTTGATGCTGTACTCGCTCCCACTCTGCTGTCAGCGGACTGTACCCAGTCTGTTAGCGGGGGTTGCGGCTCAGCATGCAGCGATCTCCGCTGTGCCTCCGGCAATCTTTCTGGCCTCTGGCTCTATTGATGAAAGGTGGCTGGTGGCTTGTGTAGTGGTCTGGGCTCCAACATGTTTTCGTTTTAAAGGAAGCCAGGCTGTTGGTCGTTGCTTTAATTTATACTATGCTGATTGCACCAATTACTGCAAGTTAATGCAGCTGTGTGATAAAGTTTAAAAAAAAAAAAAAAATCTATTAGAAAAAAACTATATATCAGCATAATTGCTGACTAAATGAAACTAATAATTAAAAATAGCATAATGCTTATATAGATAAATGAATTGGTAACGAAAAGTTTGATAATGGTATAGATAAAAAATAAGATTATGTAAAAATTTAAATAAATTTTTATTTTTGAAAATAAAAATTTGGAAATACATATAAAAAAATGAAATGTAATGAAATAAAATAAAATAGAATGAAGTAAAAATAATAAATAGTGGGTCACAGGATGTATAAAAACAGGTTGTTAAGCACTAGTTAAAAATGAACTCAGTTCAAAATCTATATTGAGTCCTCCGGGATGCAAAGTTTTCAGTTCATAAATCCATTGTGTTTCTTTTTTGGACATTCGTTGTATAAAATTCCCCCCTCTCCAATCTTCTTCTATTTTCTGTATAGCCATGAATCTTAACCCCTTAGGATTACGGTTATGTTTAATGAAGAAATGGTCAGAGACGCTGTGTGTTAAGCCTTTCCTGATGTTATTGATATGTTCACATATTCTAATTTTGAACTTTCTTTTCGTGCGGCCCACATATTGAAGTCCACAGTCACATTGTAGCAAATATATTACTCCTTCTGTATTGCAAGTTAGATGTTCTTTCACCGTATATTCCTTATTTGTTACTTTTGATCGGAAACTATCTTTTTCGTTGTTAGCTTTTCCAATGTTGTACATCCTTTGCAGTGGTTACAATGGAAGAATCCCTTGCCGCCATTGTTTGTGCTTGGTTCTGCTAGCGGGATGTAACTTGCAGTAAGAGATGTTTGCAATGTGTTGGTTCTTCTGTAAATTATTCTCGGTTTTGGTGGAATTATTCCTTCTAACAATGGGTCTGTTTTGAGGATATGCCAATGTTTGTGTAGAATATTTTCCAATGCTTTTGTATTACTATTATACCTGGTTATGAAAGTCATCTGTGATGTGACATCCTTTTTGGATGTCTTATATTTGATGAGGTCACTTCTATTTTTTCTGTGGGTTGCTTTAAGACTGTTTTCTAGCAGGTCCTTGTTATAGCTTCTGTCTTCAAATCTTTCCTTCAGTTTCTCACTTTGTATCGCAAAATCCGTATCTTTAGAACAATTCCTCCTCAATCTCTGGAATTGACCGCCAGGTATGTTGGCAATCCATTTTGGATGATGATTGCTTGTTGCTAGCAGAAAATTGTTACAGTCCACTGGGTTCAAATATGTTTTAGTTTCAATCTTTCGTTTTCTATAAAGATTTCCAGATCCAAGAAATTGATGGTGTGTTTACTGTGAGTAGATGTACATTCCAAATTTAGATCATTGGAGTTTATATACAGCAGGAATTTTTCTAGGTCCTCTTGATTGCCATCCCACAGCTGCATTAACTTGCAGTAATTGGTGCAATCAGCATAGTATAAATTAAAGCAACGACCAACAGACTGGCTTCCTTGAAAAAGTCCATTGTGGACGAAACATGTTGGAGCTCAGACCACTACACAAGCCACCAGCCACCTTTCATCAATAGAGCCAGAGGCCAGAAAGATTGCCGGAGGCACAGCGGAGATCGCTGCATGCTGAGCTGCAACCCCCGCTAACAGACTGGGTACAGTCCGCTGACAGCAGAGTGGGAGCGAGTACAGCATCAAGCAGCACATGTTCACCAGCAACAAAGGACAACGCCGCTTTTAGGGTAAGATAGGGACAGTTACCCGTTTGCACTGCACCAAAGCAGCGGGCACCTTTCATTCCCACAAAAGGAGTGTAAACATTTATGCTTAAATATCACTGGTACTTTATCAATTTCATTTAATTTTGCACTAGCCACATTTCGTTTTTGTTGTTTGATTTTATTTTTATTTTATCTTCATTTCTATTCAAAGTAACACATCCTCTTTTCTTCTTTTTAATTTTATTTAAGTATTTACATACCTCCTTTTTATTTGTTCGTTTGGTTTGCAGTTTGATTATTTATTTATTCATCTTTCTGTGGACCAGCAGGTATCAATAGTAATTAGTACATACAAATCCAAAAAAAAAAAAAGCGCTTCTTGCATTAAACACACAGACCATCCTTTAAGTCCTGTGAGGAGACACATGCCGTACAGGATTTACATGACACCAGCACAAGTGGCTCCCCCACCTGTTTACCTTTGTCTTTTGACATGATCAAAGTAAAGGCAATAATAGCAAAGTTATGTGACAGCCTTCACAAAATCTCACATGAATGTGAAGTACTCAAAGAACTAACAGTGAGAGTTACAGATGACAGATAGAAATTAAAACCAATGTCAGTCAGCAGCTAGCAAACAGTCACATACAATGCACATGTAATATAATTACAATTGGCTCTAAATCAACTACAGCAACTCAAAGGAATGGTAGGCTATAGAGCACCGTATACCTTAACCAAGGGAGAGGCATAGAGGGAGACTGACCCAGACCCTCCTGAGAAAAACAGCTACCAGGTGCACTCCATGGACCGTGAACATCTCATACACGTGAAGGGTAGGCAGAGCAACCCAGACGCGCAAAATCCTCATTGGGACTGCGTCCGGGGAGCGCCTACCTCCCCTAAGGGGTGTTAACCAACCGGGTATGCTGGCCTTGTGGCAGCAGACATGTCTGCTGCCGATCCCCAGTGTCAGACAATCCCTGGTACTTACAGCAGCGGCTTCTGTTTAGTCTCTGACACCAGAAGCAAGGACTTCCGCACGCAATTCCCTGTAAGCGAGGAATCGCCTTACCCGACATCGCCGAGAAAAGGGGGTAGTCCAGGTTGCAGAATTGCTGCTAGCTAAGCTCAGCCACGACCCGCCGAAATCACCAGCACAATTACTGATGTTGCAGCCCGGCGGAGGTAGATGGAGTCATAGCCCGTGCGTTCTAATACAGGCATTTAGTACTCTCAACTCAAAACACAAAATAAAAGCTTAGGACTGCCTAAGCAGTCTCCTGTACAGAGGTGCGTCTGAATCCTGCCGCACCAAACGAACAGAAGCCCTATGGCTAGGGGTGGGGTATATATGATGGAGGACCTGGAGCATTCTGTGAGCCAAAGCTTTAACTGTTTGGTGCCTGGTCTTCCAACCATAAAATCCCTGTGGATCCCTACGGACCCCGAAGAAGAAAGTTGTATATATTTTGCTTCGAACCGGAAGTTGCATTATCATACTTACCCACAGCTGGTGGATGAAAAGAGGAAACTGCAATCACTATATAATTATCCAGAAGCAGCAATGTGTAGGCTCCCTTAAAAGTGAGAGGCTAGCACAGCAAGCTATGAGACTAGCAGGGTGATAAGGGCGGAGGGGAGGCAGAACACCAGGAGGGTGCTTTAAACAGAACAGGATTGATAGAAAATATAATGTGTGTGCTATGCGCTTGAAATATAAAAGCTGCTCAATAATGTGTACAAGATATAAATAAATAAATTCAGGATCAAGCGCTTCTAAATAACTATAGAAAAGACAGCGTGCACCGTGCTGAGAGGAGAAATCCCCGGAGTGAGAAAAACAACCAGTGTCCAGCAAGCATCTGATGTCACCACATAGCGCCGCGGGCTCTACACACAGCGTGCACCGTGCTGAGAGAAGAAATCCCCGGAGGGAGAAAAACAACCAGCGATTCCCCACGAGTGCACAGCTATCCTTTACACCATACGCCGCGCTACCGCAGACAACCCCGGAGGAAGAAACTCAGCACTGGACATAAGGTACGGACTACTATCCATACTTACATACATACTATATCCATATATATATCCATACATACTATACATTGTTGCTAAATTCCCACTCCTCCAACTAGTCTGAAAAGACTATAAACATCATATGCATTTATTCCACATACATTGTGGTAGGAATTAAATAGTCTGTCTTTTCTATAGTTATTTAGAAGCGCTTGATCCTGAATTTATTTATTTAGAACAGGATTGATGCCATCTATACCAGATGTGGTCAAATTTTGACTCGCCATTCCGAGCGATATAGCAGTATTTTTCATGGGTTATAGTAATGTTGACAAGGGTGGTACCTGAGGTGGCCTTCATAGAGCAAGCCACACATACTTTATCTAGCATACCGAGATTAGCATATTTCCTAGTGTGGCTATTTAGAAAATCATCAGCTATAACCCAAAGAGAGCATACAACAGGTGTGAGAATAAATGGGGATATGCCAGTAAAGGAGACTGTATAATCCTAAACCAAAAATGATGAACATGACAACAATCCTATAGGAGATTCCAGAAGGTGTCCCGTGAGTCATGACATCTAGGACACACATCTGTAGTCCAGCCTCCAAATTGTATTAACCTTACAAGGGTATAAGTTCTGTGTAATTAAAAAAAACAACAACAACAAAAACTGAATTTGTTGGAACCCAATCGTAGTAGTGAATACACGTGGGCTCCCCATGGCTATAATCCAGGTCTCAGTTTGAGATGCTGTAAATCAGTCAAGTGGTGAGCGGACAGTAGAAAAGAATACAGTTTTGAGTGGGGAGATTTGTATCGGAAAGGCCCTTCTAATAACACTGGTCAACATGATTTTTATTCACAAGAAAACTGAATAGTGACTCAAGTGCAGTTTTAAATTCTGAATTCAAATATGTGATTAGCATTTTTCCATCAGACATAGGGCCATATTCAATTAGCGGCGAAAACAGCCGTTTTTTCCAAACCTGCAAAAACGGCAACAGGAGAAAAAAAACTGGACCAAAGATTTCTCCATCTCAGACCAGGATGAAAAAAATGCAAAATCCCCATTTTGGGCTAAAAATGTGGGGATTTCTTTCAGAACCCTTTGGACGGAATCGGTATGATTTACCGCCGGACCCCTGGCCGGCGGGTCAAATCCCGACAGCAGCAGCCCAACAAGGATGAAAATCCTGATAGTCTCCAGCTGAGTATTCACTAACCTATTCTATCCCCTAACCCTCCCTTAGAGGTACCTAACCCTAACCTTCCCCCCCCCAGTGCCTAACCCTAATCCCCCCTCTAAGTGCCTAAACCTAACCCCCCAACGGCGGTGCCTAACCCTAACCCCCCCTTCCCCCTAGCCTAACCCTAACCTCCCGGGGAGGTGCCTAACCCTAAGTTCCCCTTGGGAGCCCCTAACCTAACCCTCACCCCCCCGCGGCTGTCTGCGCTCGGCATCACATCGATCCGGATGCCCGGCGTCGGTAGACACCTGTCATTTAACCCTCGCCGCGATTAAGCAGTCGGGAAGCCGGCTTTTGAGATCAACCCCCTAATGATAAATTACCAGGAGAGAAAATTGTAAGTTGCGTACTTTGGTGAAAAACGACCACAAAAATTTTGGGTGAAAATAAAAAAAAGTTGAAAAAAAAAAGATAGAAAGCTATTTTTTTAGCTTTTTTTTTCTAGGAAATGACTCTTCCACATAAATTGGGGGTACTTTAAAATTGGTGCAAGTATTTTCGTGTGGTAAAAACACAATTTAAAAAAACGTTAAGAAAAACTGCCTGCTGCGACTGCATGCGATGTTTAAAACACTTGACGCATCCATACCGCCCCCTGAAAAATCAGACCCAATATGTTAAAACCATTTTCAACAATTTTTTTTTTTTTTTTTTCAGCCCAAAATTTGCGCGGTAGTTTATTGCCAATGTACGCAATTTTTTTTCCCGGTTATTTATCATTAGGGGGCATGCCCCTAGATTGTAAGCTCCTAGGAGCAGGGTCCTCCTCCCCACTGTCTCACAGACTTCTTCTCTAGCACTTGACAGCCTTCACCTTCCCAGCTGTATTGTGTTGCCAATTGTTATTTGTGCTCTGTTGATAATTTGGTTACTGTAATGTAATGTTCTGTGTACCCATTACTGTATGTACGGCGCTGCGGACCACTTGTGGCGCCCTATAATAATAATATCCAAAGGCTACTGAAAGAAATCCCCACATTTTTAGGCAAAAATATGGTTTTTATTATATGCATTTTTTCTCCTAGTTTGGGATGGAGAAAAACTTTTTTCACCTGTTTTTTGGTGAAAACTTGGCCTTTTTTGGCGAATAACGTTATTTTGCACATGGCGAAAACAAGAGATATGGTAAGAACTTACCTTTGTTATGTCTGTTTCTACGAAGTCCATAGGGTCCACAGGGTTGACCTTGGGGTATAGCTGGATCTGGATCCATGGGCACCACACAGTTAAAGCTTTGCTGCTCCCAGGATGCACTTGGGTCCGTCCTCCTCTATACCCCGCCCCGGCCACAGGCACCTCAGTTGGTAAGCAGCTAAGCCGGAGGAGGAGACTAAACAGAGAGAAGGAAGACTGGAACACACAAGAAACCATACTCACAGAAATGGGAGACTGAAAACCGGTGACCAGCCACACAGCCCATTTGAAGCCAGGTGCGTCAGGGCGGGCGCCCTGTGGACCCTATGGACTTCGTAGAAACAGAGATAACAAAGGTAAGTTCTTACCATATCTCTTGTTTTCTACTTCAGGGTCCATAGGGGGTCCACAGGGTTGACCTTGGGGATGTCCCAAAGCAGTTCAACTAAGGGCGGGGACGCTCCTGTGCTGAAAGGAGTACCCGGCGCCCGAAGGATGCATCCTGAGAGGCGAAGGTGTCAAACGCATAGAACCTCAAAAACGTTGGAATTGAAGACCAAGTGGCCGCCTTACACAGCTGAACAGCGGAGGCGCCACGTCTAGCAGCCCAAGAGGGACCCACAGAACGAGTGGAATGAGCCTTAACAGAGGCTGGCACAGGTAAACCCTCCTGTGCATAAGCCTCACAAATAACGGAACGAAGCCAACGGGCTAACGTTTGCTTGTTGGCAGGCCAACCCCTCTTGTGAAAACCGAAGAGGACAAACAAAGAATCCGACTTCCTAACCGAAGCAGTCCGATCCACATAGATTCTAAGTGCCTGGACTACATCTAAGGAAGCCTCACCAGCTGAAAGATCAGGCGACTGAAAAGCCGGCACAACAAGTTCCTGATTAATGTGGAACTTCGAGACCACTTTGGGCAAAAACTCAGGACGAGTGCGGAGCACCGCTCTGTCCTGATGAAAAATCAGAAAAGGAGGGCGACAGGAAAGCGCCCCCAACTCTGACACCCTCCTGGCAGAAGCAATTGCTAGGAGAAAAACGCTCTTGAACGTCAGCCACTTGAGGTCCTCCACCTCAAGAGGCTCAAAAGGATGACCCTGTAAGACCCGTAGCACCACCGCCAAGTCCCAAGGAGCCACAGGAGGCACGAAGGGAGGCTGTATCCTGAGAACACCCTGGAAAAAGGTGTGAACATCCGGTAGTGTAGCAATCCGACGCTGAAACCACACGGACAAAGCAGACACATGAACCTTCAGAGAGGCCAGGCGTAAGCCGAGGTCCAAACCTGATTGAAGGAACTCCAAGATTCTGGAAAACCGGAACACCTGAGGATCATAGTTTCTGGATTCACACCACTGAAAGTAAGTGCGCCACACCCTGTGGTAAATCCGTGCGGGGGCAGGCTTGCGTGCCCTAAGCATGGTACCAATGACTGAACTGGAGAAACCCCTAGACCTCAAGACGGCTGTCTCAAGAGCCACGCCGTCAAAGACAGCCGACCCAGATCCGGGTAAAGGCAGAGCCCTTGAGACAACAGGTCCCGACGCTGAGGAAGAAGGTACGGAGCGTCGATGGAGAGACACCTCAGATCGGAGTACCAAGGACGTCTGGGCCACGCCGGAGCAACCAGCACGAGCGTGCCGCCGTCCTGCTTGAATTTCCGCAGAACCCGAGGAAGTAAGGATATCGGAGGAAACAGATACGCCAGGTGAAACGTCCATTTCACCGACAGCGCGTCTACCAGACTGGCGCCTGCATCTCTTATCCTTGACCCGTAAACGGGCAACTTGTGATTGTGACGGGAGGCCATCAAGTCCAGCTCCGGCAGCCCCCACCTGTACACGAGTAGCTGAAACACCTCTGGGTGAAGCGACCATTCCCCGGGATGCACGTCGTGACGGCTGAGGAAGTCCGCCTCCCAATTGAGGACTCCGGGAATGAAGACTGCCGAGATCGCTGGAATGTGACACTCCGCCCAAGCAAGGATGCGAGACACCTCCGACATTGCTGCCCGACTTCGAGTTCCTCCTTGGTGGTTGATATACGCCACCGTGGTGGCGTTGTCGGACTGCACCTGAACCGCCCGTCCGTAAAGAGCGGGACCGGACGACTGCAGGGCCCGATAAACCGCCCGCAGTTCCAGAATGTTGATGGGAAGAAGAGCTTCTTCCGCAGACCAACGACCCTGAAGTGACAACGAGCCGGTCACTGCCCCCCAACCCCGAAGATTGGCATCCGTCGTGAGCAGGACCCAGTCCGGGATCCAAAAGGGGCGCCCCTTGACCAGATGAGCTGTCTGAAGCCACCAAGCCAAAGACTGCCGAACCTCCGGGGACAACACCAGCATCTGAGAGCGGATCCGGTGAGGTAACCAGTTCCATTCCGATAGAATCAGCCCCTGCAGAGGCCGGGAATGTAACTGGGCAAATTCCACCATGTCGAATGTTGACACCATGGAGCCCAAAACCCTCATAGCCGAATGGACCGACAGGCGGCAACTGCTCAGGCAACTGTGTATCCTCAGCTGCAGGGAGGAGACCTTCTCCGGGGTCAGGAAGATCCTTTGCTGCCGAGAATCCAGCAGGGCTCCCAAATGAACCATCCGCTGAGATGGAATCAGGGAGGACTTTCTCCAATTTATCAGCCACCCGTGCGCTTGCAGGCAAGCGACCGTCAAGTGGAGATGATGAAGCAGTACCTCCGGGGAACTCGCCAGCAACAGGAGGTCGTCCAGATACGGTAGTAGCCGTACATTCTGGTTCCGAAGATGTGCGGCCATGACCGCCATAATCTTCGTGAACACCCTCGGTGCCGTGGAGAGACCAAAGGGTAGCGCCCGGAACTGGTAATGGTGTTGAAGGATAGCGAACATCAGATACCGCTGGTGCGAAGGTGCTATCGGAACATGGAGGTAGGCGTCCTGGATATCCAGGGACACCATGTAATCTCCCGGTTCCATCGCCAGAATGATGTAACGTAACGTTTCCATCCTGAACTTGGGAACTCTGAGGAATTTGTTCAGAGACTTCAAATTGAGGATAGGGCGATGAGAACCATTGGGTTTCCGCACCAGAAACAGAGAAGAATAGAACCCCGTCCCTCGTTGTAATTGAGGAACGGGAACAATGACCCCTGCTGTCAGCAAGGACTCTATAGCTTCCTGAATCTGTAAAGACTGGGTCGTATCCTGAGAAGGACTCGTGCAGAAAAACTGGTGGGGCGGTCTGTGCCGAAAAGACAGGGCGTACCCCTGGGAGACCACTTCTCGAACCCAGGCATCCGTGGTGGTATTGTGCCAGCACTGGGCAAATAGAAGAAGTCGGCCTCCCACTCTGGGGTCCCCCAGAGGGAGGCCCGTCCCATCAGGCAGAAGGTTTATCTTCCTGCTTGGAAGAAGGGCGCCTGGCACTCCAGGGCTGCTTCTAGGGCTTAGAAGCGGCCTTGGTCGTCGACTGCCTCGGGAAGGACTGACCTTTTGCCTTGCCCTGAACCCAAAAGGACCGAAAAGCAGAGCTCAGTACCTTGGTAGGAGCAGAAGCCGAAGGGAGGAAGGCTGATTTAGACTTAGCCAGAGTGTCCACAATTTTGTCCAAGTCTGGACCAAAAAGCAACTCCCCATTAAAAGGTAAGGCCTCCAGTCCCTTTTTAGAGTCAGCGTCAGCTCTCCAAGACCTCAGCCACAAGGACCGACGCGCCGACACAGCTGCAGCCGACACCAGAGAGGTTAGCAGGCTTGCGTCTAACGATGCTTCCCCAATGTAGGAAGCCGCATCCCTCATTTGACCTATCAACGCTCTCTGGATCTCCAGAGCATCTTCCGGAAAGGTATCCTCCAAAGCATTGGCCCAGCTCTCGATGGCCTTAGCCACCGCCCCCGAGAGAGAGTAGATAGACTTCAAACAAGTCTCCGCCTTCCTGTCCTTAGGATCCTTCAGGGAGGAGATCGACGGCAAAGGCAGCGTAGCGCTTTTAATTAAGCGGGTAACGTGGGAATCCACCGTTGGAGGAGTTTCCCACTTCCTGCAATGAGCCTCCGGAAAAGGATAGTTCGAAGCCTACCGTTTCTGCGGTTGGAACCTCTTGCTGGGCAACTGCCAGGCCCCTGCCATATGATCCGTCAATTGATCGGACAGGGGAAAAAACGTCGAAGCTACCTTGGCCTTTTTAAAATTTGGGTATTTTGACCTGGGGGCGGGCACATCCTCCTCAATGTCAAGGATGGCCCGCACCGCCCTAACCAATGCCGGCACATTAATGGAAGACTTAGCCTCCATCTCCTGGGCCCCGGCATCCGAGTCAGAGTCTTCATGGATCTCCCCGTCATCCGAAGACACGTCCGTGTCCGTGAACTGAGCCGCCAGTGAAGCCGGAACGGAACGCTTGGACGCCCGTGGGGGCAAATCACTGTGCAACATATGTTGAAAAGCCGATGACGAAGCCGCCAGACTCTGAACAGAGCTGGAGAGGACGTCCACCCAAGGCGGGGGTACTGCCTGAGGATACCCCTGAAAAGGTACCATCGACTGCTGCGGCACCGTGGGGGTTTGCACGTATACCGGCAAACCCGCATAAGGACCCACAGTCTGAGACCAGGGAGGAGACTGCACCAGACGAGTCACACCCGGGGAACGGGGCATGGTAGGCTGGGGCAACGCCCTAGAAGGGGCCACAGTCGGGAGCGCAAGTCGGTCCGCGATGGACGCCAGCACTTGCGTAAACATTGCCCACGGAGGATCCTGCGCCAACGGGGGTTTAGAGGGTCCAGGTACCAGCTGGCACCGCCCGCACAGACCGTCCTGAGACAAATCTGCCCCGTCAACCCCTGCCGAACAGCGTCGGCAGGAAAACACAGGAGCCTCGGAGCGCTCATTCCCCTCATCAGACATGACACAAACTTTTTTGCAAAAAAAAAGTGTCTCACCGAAACGAGGTAAGGCGTATAACACCCACGCACTCCCAAGTATGCAACCCAAACAGCCCACAATATGGTACTGAGGAGCACACCGCAGTATGTGACGGACCTCACAAATACGTAGATTTATATAAGTGAGGTACACAGAAAGAACACCCCTCCCCCACGCACCTGCGGGCCGTAGGAGAAGGAAAGGGATAGGTAAAAAGCTGACAGTAAGTAGAAAATAAGCACAGACAGCAGCACTAGCAAAAGTCACATACCATGCAGGAAGTTATACTCACTGCACCTTCCGCTACAATCAACCTCCCAGATTCAGTGTCTGGGAGGGCTATAGCGCTGCGAACACTGTCCTTTGCAGGGGGAGAGGTACGCAGGGGGACTGGTCCACTGGAAGCCTGCCTGGGAGCTCTGCGATGCTGCCTGAGGAAGATGGCCGCCGGAGAGCTCTGAGGAGGAGTGGCCGAGTAAGAACAGCCCAGCGACGCCAGCACACATGAGAGAAGGCGCGCTGGGCTGAGGGGAGGAGCGCTGAAGCAGGGAAGGCTGCCTCCCCTGCTAGTACTAAACCCCCGGGGAAGCCGGTTCCCCGCCGGTACTTACACCCCGGGGGCCAGCGGTCACGCGGGGTATTCCTGAAGAGGGGGAGCCCGCCGCCGCTACTAGCGCCGCCGGTCTGTCCCCAGAGACCGGCGGCATGAAGACTGCATTTTTCCCGCGTGCAGCGCTGACAGCGCTGCATGCGGCTTACCTGGTCCCTTCAGTCTGGCAGCAGTCCTTGGGAGGTCCCGGAGCCACGCTAGTACTGACTCCGGGGGTCCCGCTGCGATCCCCGGATCAGTACCGGCGTCGCAGCGCCAGCGGGGCTGTTGGAGCGGCAGCGTAGACGTCCAGATGGACAGTCTGATGCTGCCGCTCTGAAGACAGTAAAAATAAAAATAATAAAATCTTCTTTTTTTTTTTTTTTTTAAAATAAAGAATAAAGCTTAGGGGCTGCTTATGCAGCCCCACTGCGCAGGGTGACCCGACTCCGGCCAGGCACCAACTAAAACTGAGGTGCCTGTGGCCGGGGCGGGGTATAGAGGAGGAGGGACCCAAGTGCATCCTGGGAGCAGCAAAGCTTTAACTGCGTTGTGCCCATGGATCCAGATCCAGCTATACCCCAAGGTCAACCCTGTGGACCCTGAAGTAGAAAAATATCAATTTTCACCACTAATTGAATACGGCCCATAGTGTGTTTGCTATTGTTACTTTTCTTTTTTCAGATTTTACTGTTCTTTATGGTCTATCATACACGTTTGTTCTGGTATGGAGGCTCTAGGAAATCAACACCAGCCATAATAGTGGCGATTGTTCACTCATCAAAAGTTTGAAGGCTGTGCTTCTACATAACGGCAATAAATTGACATCAATAGCTGTAGCGCATGCCGCTGATATGAAATAGACTTACGAAAATATGTATTTGCTGTTAGAAAAAAGCCAGTATGAAAATTATAACTGGAATATCTGTGGTGATTTGAAGGTCATTGCTTTATTGCATGGTTTGCAACTTGGGCACACTAAACTCTGTTTCTTGTGTGAATGAAACAGCAGGGATAGAAGTCTCACTACATTAGAAAACATTGGCCTAAACGTGAATCTCTTATTCCTTGGCAGAAAAATGTGGAAAAGGGAATTTTTATAGGGCCACAAACAAGATCAGAAATGCATGCTGAAAATTTTCAGGAACTGTTAAATCCACCTAGACTTCTTCCCATAAAATATTAGTTCTGTCAGTTATGACCATGGCAAGAGTTTCCATCAGCAGGTTTCTACGACAGAAAAGAGGTACCAAGGCAAACAGAGTTCCAGTCAGTAACGTGCGGTGAGGTCAATGGCTAGGGAGGCACCACATGGAGATGATCGAGTGCTGGGAGCCTTTCTCACGCCCTACTCACTGTAACTATCCCCTCACTACACTAAGCTTCAGTGTTCATTGATTCTCTTACCTGCATCACTGTCTTCCTTCTGCTGACTGAGCTCCGATCTCTAAACACTGCAATGTACTTCCTGGTCACATGACACATCCAAGGTGTCCATCAGTGCTCAAGGCATGCCCCCCATACTCAGAGGCATGCCCCTATTATCTATCTTTCTGTGCATCTTACTGCCCGTGGTGTGGCCTCGTCCCCAGCTCTGCAAGTAGTATCTCACTATACAGGAGAGGATGAGCTGTTGATGCCTCATCTCTGATCTCCTTGCAGTCCCAGGGAGCTCCACAAAGCTGGTGAGTGTTAACTATAAAAATTATTACAATACACAAAGATGATTATAAGTTATAAATATCTTATTTGTATTACTCTAATCATTTTTATATCAAATCTCAGGAGTATGACTCCAGACTGCAAGCTGCTGAGCCACGCGGCCCTCACGCGTTATGTGTGGCGTGAATTGTAGCGCAGGGGGGATAGATGTATGTGGACACATCTGTAGGTCATGAAAAACCCTGCCTGATGGAAAAAATCTGCATGCATATTCCAATTCAGCACAAAAAATACATTTAGATTCAGTTTATTTAGTTCTTGTGAAAAGTTAGGCACCCCCTGGGAGGGTTATATTTAGGGTGCAGGAAGGGGGAGTTAGGGTTAGGCACCACTGGGGGGGAGGTTAGGCACCACTGGGGGGGAGGTTAGGGTTAGGCACCACCGGGGGAGGAGTCTGTATTTCATCCAGCGGCTAATTAACCGCAGGCATTACATACAGATTCCATCTTAGCGACTAAAATCTAAATTTGAATTGCCTGCGTTACCATTGAGGATCTCAATGTGACTTTGACCCTGTAATATATCCATTATTACGCATTCTTTACATCGGTGGCCTCAGCAAATCAGGCGTTTGCCAAGCGCATATTATGACAGCAAACGGAGGCCAACAGCATGTTGCGAGAAGCAAAGTTATCAGACAGGATTTTGGCCTTCTTGACTTAAATCCCAGCATTCCATAATCATCTGCATTCTACTACACTAAACAAAGCTGAAGATGAGTTTATGGAATACTGGAAATCCTTAATTTTACTTTTTCTCATGCTGCCTTTTCTTTTCTATTTCCAACAATCTTTGATAGAAGCATGTATTTAACCCCTTCGCTGCGGAGAATTAGTGGGACTGTCCTTCGCATATACATTAAGACTGCGTAGAACAAGTCCTTCACAGTGATGGAGGGGCGCATGCATCCAAAAGAATGCCCTTGTCCCTACACACAGATTCCCAAACTCAATCCTCAAGTCACCCTAACAGTCCAGGTTTTAAGGATAACCATGCTTGGGCACAGGTGACTTACTAAGTACCCTAGTCTTTTGATTTAACCATTTGTGCTAAACCATGGATATCCTTAAAACTTGGACTGTTGGGATGCATTGAGGACAGAATTTGGAAACCTCTGCCCTACAGATAGACAACTGGTGGGATTCGCTGACATTGGCCGTGGGTGATGAAGTAAAATGGTCCGCACTTACATCACTTTTGTAAAGAAATGTAAAAAAAAAAATAATGTATGAAAAAGATGCAGAGGGGGACTTTAAGTCCCTGTATCTCCACCACCATACAACACATGTAGATGTAGCGTTCCCGCTAGGCTGTTTAAGCGGGGCGCGGCGCCCTGCCCTCCTTCTGGAGGGCAAAAAGCACCCTGCCATCCAGGAGGGGGGCAAAAAGCGCCCTGCCCTCACAGCCTGCGGGAGCCGTTCTCACCCGTGGGACGCAGTGACCCGCGGGTGGAGAAACATGCGGTGACCCGGTCACCGCCGGAGAATAGACGCCGGGCGCACGCGCCCGGCATCTATTCTCCCTGTCTGCAGGGCTTGGGGGCTGCCTGGCGTGTCCGTAAGTGCCGGGCACGCCCCCAAGAGTGACGAAAAGGGGACGCGTCTTATAGACACGCCCCCTTTCCCGATGACCACGCCCCCTTCCCGGTCGCGCAGCGCGCGCACAGGCATGCCCTCTCTAGCTCCGGCGCCCTGCCTCACGCCAGAGCTAGAGGGAACACTATAGATGGGTGAACTCTAGTTTGAACGTGTTTAATCCCTTCTTCCAAACTAAATGATGTGCCCCATTTGAAGTTATTTCCGATATTGACACTACAAAAAAAAAAAAATCATGTGATTCCAGGAACGAGGGAAGATGTCCGCCAACCTGGCCCCCATAATTAAGGATGGGATGTTACCCATTAGTAACTAGTCTGGTGATCACAAAGTCTTACCTAAAGATTATCATCTATCTCTAGAAAATGTAAAAAAAAAAGCCAATTAGGAAAAAAAAAAAAAAAAAAAAGATATAGAACAAGACATTTACCGTATATACTCGAGTATAAGCTGAGTTTTTCTGCACATTTTTTGTGCTGAAAAAGACCCCCCTCGGCTTATACTCGAGTGATGCTCCAGGACCGGTTCTCCCGTTGCGCAGCTGAGTAGGGCGCCACATATTGGAGGGCGCCTCACTCTGCGGTGTACCATGCGGGCCGCGGTTCAGACTGTGTCTCTGTGACACAGCTGCACCGCGTGTGTAGCGCTGACCGGACGGAGTTCGGTCAGCACTACACAGTGCCAATCACACAGCCGCCGGCAGCAGTGTGTTTGTTGTAATTAGCAGCCGATGAGAGTGTCAGACTCTCATCGGCTGCTGCTGCTCCCACTGCAGGAGCCATCTTCCGGCTCCCGCAGTGGGTAATGGGAGAGACGTCATGACATATCTCCCATAATGCAAAGCGGCCGGAGCCGGTAGCAGCATCGGTACCAGGAGTGGGGTTTCAGGTACGGTAAGTTTTTTTTTTTTTTTATTACCGGTACGTCTCTCTCTACTGGGGGGGCTACTACTGGGGGCAGTACCAGGGGGGGGTTAGAGATTACTACTGGGGGCACTACCAGGGGGGGGGGGGGGATTACTACAGGGGGCACTACCGGGGGGGGGGAGATTACTGCAGGGGGCACTACCAGGGGGGGATATTACTACAGGGGGCACTACCAGGGGGGGAAGGGGGGGGGATATTACTACTGGGGGCACTACCGGGGGGGGGGGGGGGGATTACTACTGGGGGCACTACCAGGGGGAGATTACTACTGGGGGCACTACCAGGGGGGGGGAAGATTACTACTGGGGGCACTACCAGGGGGGAGATTACTACTGGGGGCACTACCAGGGGGGAGATTACTACTGGGGGCACTACCAGGGGGGAGATTACTACTGGGGGCACTACCAGGGGGGAGATTACTACTGGGGGCACTACCAGGGGGGAGATTACTACTGGGGGCACTACCGGGGGGGGGGGATTACTACCAGCAGCTGCTGCATTTCCCACCCTAGGCTTATACTCGAGTCAACAAGTTTTCCCAGTTTTTTGTGGTAAAATTAGGTTCATCGGCTTATATTCGGGGCGATTTATACTCGAGTATATATACGGTAATTCTTTGAGCAGATTAAGCACTTTCAAATACACCCCAAGCCTCAGGACAGCAATAAGCGGACCTGCCATATATGGAATAAAAACGCTTGTAAAAGGGTTACAGAATCTCTATGAAAAGATATATTTTTACTGGAACGCCATTGTTACGCTGTGTCCCCCAATGGTTCCATGACAATTTTTATGTACACTCTATAAAACACATTCAGAGAAATAAATTAATCTTACACACCTTTTTTGTCTCTGTGTTCAATATTAGCACAGCGAGTTATTAGCACAGACACCAGCTCCTCATGACCTCCTGCACAGCCAAGGGTCAATGCAGTATCATGGTTGCTTTCAGTCTAAAAATTAGGAAAAAAATAGGTCAAAATGTAACTCATACTAATGTAGCTTTACACAGCCTTGGACATTTTTTGTTTATTACTTACATGTGCATCAATATCTACTGATGGAAATGTAGATAGCAAAGGCTGCTGAACTACATTAGCTGAAGTAGAATGAATCATTGGTGAAGAAACTGTAGTACTTTGCAGAGAATCAAAAGGTTCGGAAGGCACTCTGTTATTGACAGCTGAAAGTTAAGTAAAAAAAAAAAACGAACACAAACAAAAACGTTAATTGCAGACTATACTTACAAGGGCTAAACTATCTAAAAAGGTGACCACAAACAGGCCATATTATAAAGTTATAATGTACTTTAATGTGGCCTTACTTATCTAGCCTCAATATGACATGTAGCGAAATATGCCTGGTGTGAATGAGCCGCCAGGTACTGTGCAACTCTGCTAGGGTTGGGTGTCTTTTTTGTCGAAAATGCTTCTAAGCCGCCAATGTGATGCACCATGAGACTGTGCTGATTAATTTGTAGCACACATATACAAGTGTCACATATCAGAGTCTGTAAACAGAACTTGGCATGGATAAAAGTTGAGGCTGCTGCTTGTAGCACTTGACATGCTGATTCAGAGACTTAGTAGCTCACAGATATGAAAGTGTCACATATCAAACTAATCAACACAGTCTCCTGATACGCCGTATTACATTAGTACTTAGATATATTTTTGGGAAAAAATACGTCCACTGCCAGCAGATTCTCACAGTACCAGGCGCACTGAGGGGGCTGTATCGCACGACTGCAGCAAAGATGTGTAAATGTACAGTTTGCAGATAGGAAAACCGAATCCTCTAGAATGTAAATGAAAACTCACAGAAGCAAACTGTTTAATAAAAAAGGTAAATATTTATAGATAAAAAAATGCAATGCTGTACATACAGTACAGTTAAATAACTAAAGTTCCAATATTGGGTTTATGGACATTCAAACATAGCCAATGATGTGTAAATCTTAAACATCCAGGTGATTAATCTGCAGACAGTTGTTTTGCAGTATATGTCGACTTCTGCAGGTGTGAAATATACCGCTAAACGGGTTAGTACTTCCAGTGTCTGCAAATGCTGAAAAGATTAATCACCTAAATGTTCTTCATTTTCAATCACAATGGCTATACTGGATTCTCCATTAGCTGGCACTTTAATTGTTTATACAGAATCATTATCACAGTGGTGTGAAATGTCGCACACAGACCTACCTGACAAACCATTGTAATCTATAGCAATGCAGTGTAAATGTACAGCATGGTGAAGAGATTAGTTTTTTTAATTATTAATAGTATTTTAAAACTCTTCCCAAACACAACCCACTATATTCAGACCCTGCCCTCCCCATTTTCCTGCACAGGGTGATACCAATTTTACATCTTGCAGCTACAAGTCATATAAACATTGCTAGTTGCCGTAGGTAGTTTTGGTGCCCTGGACACAAGATATTGGCATTTCCCCTGCAGCAGACACATGAACACTTAAGGGGAAAATTCAATAAGCAGCGAAAAAACAAAAAGTCTTTGTGAGTTCACTTTTCGATCCTATCACCAGTTAATTTCACCTTTCACCTGTATGTGCGCTCCTGTTTTTCGCACTATTCAGTTCATAAAGTAGTCTTCTAGCATTCGTGTGGTAATTCTTCCATGTTTCACACGTGAAAAGTATAGGTAAAAATAGGAAAATCTGTCTGTAACCCCCCCCCCCCCCCAAAAAAAAAACGCAAACTAATATAGGATAACAATACAGAAATCTATTAATGGTCACAATAAAAGTATTCAGGGTACTTAAAGTATGTAAAATGGCTGTTATAAGCATTTTTCTCAAAATGTGAAAAAAATATAGAAAGCAAATGCTCTACTTAAATTGGGGGTGCATAAAAGTTGATATTTGTTTAACTGTAGGACACTTTTAAAACACCTTAAAAATAGACTATTCTGCTATCTTAGAAACATCTGTCCCATTCATACAGCACCCCCATATACCTGTCCCACATCAATTAATCAATTTCCCCGCACTACGCACATTTTCACTCCAAAATGACGTTATTATTGGCCAATTTAAGTCAATTAAGAAAATATTTCTGCTTAATTAGTCATTGAATAGTGCGGCTCTGAACCAAGTCCCAATATATTTACCCTAAAAAGGAGCATTACGGTAATGGAGCATACACACGGTCAGATTTTTCTTCAGATCTGAATAATAACGATTTAAAAAATTGTTCAATCGTTCATATCTGAAGGAAAATCTGACATATCTGTCAGATGAACGATTTGAATGATGCGCTTTCCCAATGGTCAGATAACGATATCTGACATCTGATGTGTTTGCAGTCAGACTTGGACGATTCCATTAATTTTAATGCAGTCAAAACGATTTGAATGATGCGCTTTCCCAATGGTCAGATAACGATATCTGACATCTGATGTGTTTCGAAAGAACAAAGAAATTCAGGCGCATGAAATGAAAAAGAATAAATCTAAATATAGTGTCTATACATAAGCTGCTCCTAAAAGGTAGTACCTGTAAACACACCTATAACCAGCCAGAAAATGTAAATCTGGATAATGTCACTAGATAAATGTTGGATAATAAACCTAATAGTGTAGTATAACTGTGACTGAATCCAGACAAAGAGCGCTAAATATACAATTTATTACATAATGCATAAAAGACAAAAATATAAAATATCTAAAAATCACACACAATACAAAACAATAACATACAGACTGGTTCAATGTAATTTATAAAAAGGCACAGCAGATAACCCCTGCAGAAGGTATTTCGTCAGACGAAACCGCAAGGCCTTACAGCGGAGAAACGCGTAAGGGAATCCCTATTCACCATCAGCTGGTTCTTAAAAAACTGAAAGAACGGACGGCCTTAAGACTGATGAGCAGTTCAGTCACAGCATTGGGAGTGCATGCATGAGATCAATATCAGCCAGCAGAGCCAAGACACCTGTGGGAGTAAGGTCTGGGACATTTCTCTATACCTGACAGATCAGTATATTTACCATCATAAGCCGGCCGGCGGTAATGTATCATTATTGAGATCTACTTATGTCAAGTAGTCTCTATTATTCTCCCACCTTTGTGTACATGGACAGTGCTGTTGCTATTATCAGGACCGTGAGTCCTTATTGATGAACCAGCGTTCAAAAGACTTTTAAATGTATTCAACATACCAGTGCTTCTCCATGTGGTGCTAATTGAGCATACCAGCCCAAAATACTCATTTTGGTGAGATTACGTCAGTGTGTGACTCTGAGTTAAAATAAAAGTGGAGACCATCTCTGGTCAATTGGAGCGGGGATTGATATAAACCTGCATATATATATATGTGTTAAGGAGTCTTGAAACAACGGGCGATTTGTATTAACTATTTGTTTGGAGGCCGATAATTACATTGGAACAGTGCTACATTCAATATAAGACACCAGAGATACCTTCTGCAGGGGTTATCTGCTGTGCCTTTTTATAAATTACATTGAACCAGTCTGTATGTTATTGTTTTGTATTGTGTGTGATTTTTAGATATTTTATATTTTTGTCTTTTATGCATTATGTAATAATCTGATGTGTTTGCAGTCAGACTTGGACGATTCCATTCATTTTAATGCAGTCAAAAATCGTTCAAATCTTTGGTAAAATCGTTCATCTGACAGATCTGACCGTGTGTATGCTCCATTAAGCTTACTTTGTTAACTCTTTCTTCAAAGTCCATAGGGTCCACAGGGAGACAATGGGGTGTAGGTGGTACTTTAAGGACCGGACACCAACAGTAAAGCTTTTTCTTATCAGAGGATGCTCCAGTCCTTAACCCTATACCCAGCCCATAGCCTGAAGGCAAATCAGTTTTGTCAACAAGCCCAAGGCAGGAGCAGGATAGGAGAGAAGGAAAACTGGTAGACTGTAGAATCTCACTCTCCCACAGAGAAGGAAACAAGTGACCAAGAGAAGAAACCCAGGTGCGTCACGGTGGGTGCCCTGTGGACTTCAAAGAAAGAGTTAACAAGGGTAAGTTTTACCATAACTCTCCTTTTCTTCTTCAGGGTCCATAGGTCTCCACAGGAAGACAATGGGGATGTCCCAAAGCAGTTCAAGGGCGGGGATGCTCCTGAGATGAGGAGAACCCGGCGCCTGAAGGAAGCATCCTGAGAGGCAAATGAATCAAAGGCATAGAACCTAATAGGGTCCATACACCTACGATCAGCTTCCGATCTGAGGAACGATCAGCTTCCGTTCTGTTTTACATCCGATTACCCTGCAGTTCCGTCGGCAAGTTTTAATTTTTTTCTTTGGACAGGATCAGTCGTATGATCGATCGTGTGCCTCACACGCTCATTAGGGAATAGGGACAAACAGTCATTGAAATGACTGTATTGCCACACGATGGATCGCATGAAAAAATAAAATTGCATGTTCTGAACACTATACGATGGAAAATATGTGCTGCACATATGATCATAAGATACGATTTGAAGGACCCACGGGAGCGCGCATTGGATGAAAAATATGCATGATTTCCACAAGACTGAACGTACGTCGAATCGAAAATCGTGTGATCGTCTAGAAATCGCGTAGATGTATGGGGGCCTTAAGAAAGGTGTGGACAGAAGACTACGTGGCCGCCTTGCAAGGTTGGCTTTCCACGAGGGACCCACAGAGTCAGCGTGTAAGCCTGTGAGAGACTCATGCAAAGCCATCTGGCCAGAGTCTGTCTTTTAGCTGGCCATCCCTTTTTGTGGAATCCATATATGTCAAAGAGGGAGTCCGATTTCCTGATGGAACTAGAACGGTCCACGTAGATCTTCAGAGCACGGACAACATCCAAAAGAGGCCTCAACGGCCAAGAGGTTTGGTGATTAACCACAATTTCCTCATTAAGATGGAAATGAGAGACCACCTTGGGAAGGAAGCCAGGACGCGTTTGAAGAACAGCCCTGCCTTGAAAGATTAGAAATGGCGAGCAACAAGAGAGCCTCTAAATCAGCTATCCTCCGGGCAGATGCTATAGCTAGAAGAAAGTCTTCCCAGTGAGCCACTTTACATGTACTGAATCCAGGGGTTTGAATGGAGGTTCCTTAAGTGCGTGGAGAACAACTGACAAATCTCATGGAGCCACAGGTGGGACTAAGGGAGATTGTATACGTAGAACACCTTGCAGGAAGGTGTGAACATCTGGTAGAGGAGCAATTCTGCACTGGAACCAGATGGACAAAGCAGAGACGTGTACTTTCAGAAAGGCTGAGTGGAGTCCAAGATCCAATCCAGCCTGAAGAATGACAGGGTCAGTTTCTAGTAGAACACCACTGGAAATATTTATGCCACACTCTGTGATAAATCCTGGCAGAGGCCGGTTTACGCGCTCTAAGCATGATCTGGACCACAGAGCTAGAAAACCCTCTAGACCTTAGGAGGGATGTCTCAAGAGAGACAAGCTGCTAAAGACAAACTGGCCAGGTCAGGATGTAGACAGGGGCCCGGAGACAACCGGCCTGGTCGCAGAGGAACGTCTATGGAGAGACTTAGAAGAAAGGAGTACCAATGGTGTCTGGGCCAAGATGGAGCTACCAACAGGACCATGCCCCCCCTCTTGCTTGAACTTCCGAAGAACCCGGGGCAGAAGGGAGACTGGAGGAAAGAGGTATGCCAAATGTAAGGTCTACTTCACACATGCGTCCACGAAGACTGCGTTGGGGTCCCTGGAATCTTGTGGTTTTGTTGTGAGGCCATAAGGTCCTCGTCCGGTAGACCCCATTTGTCCACCAGGAGCTGAAAGACTTTTGGTTTGAGAGACCACTCCCCTGCATGCACGTCGTGAGGGCTGAGGAAATCAGCCTCCCAATTGAGAATCCCCAGGATGAAAACTGCGGAGATGGCGTTTGGCCCATGTGAGAAGGCGAGACACTTCTGCCGTTGCTGACCGACTTCGAGTGCATCCTTGGCGATTGATGTAGGCCACTGCTGTAGCGTTGTCGGACTGTACTTGTACTGGCCTGCCCTGAAGAACATCCTGAGCCAGAGTGAGGGCTTTATTAACGGCTCGGAATTTCAGGACGTTGATTGGTAAGACCGCCTCGGCTGGAGTCCAGCGTCCTTGAAAGGAGTGCTGGCCGGTCACTGCACCCTACCCGCGGAGGCTTGCATCCGTGGTGAGGAGTGCTCAGTCCGGGATCCAAAAGGGGCAACCCTTGTTTAAGTGGGACATCTGTAGCCACCAGGAGAACCTCCAGAAAGAGGCCCATTGTCTGGGATCTGAGCAGATGGGGCAGTCCGTTCCACCTAGAGAGGATCAGGTGTTATAGGGACCTGGAATGAAACAGAGTGAACTCCGCCATGTCGAAGGTGGACACCATGGAACCCAAGGTCTGCATTGCAGAGTGAATTGACACTCGGCGATTGTGGAGTAATCTGCGCACTCAGTGCTGTAATGCAGATATTGTTTGTTGTCAGGAAGACTCTCTGAGCCGGAGAGTCCAGTCCCAGATGTACCATTCTTTGTCAAGGAGTCAGGGAAGACTTTTTCCAGTCGATCAGCCAACCGTGCGTTTGTAGAAAGGCAATGGTTACTTGTAGATGGCAGTGAAGAATTTCTGGGGAGCTTGCTAAGAGCAAGAGATCGTCCAAATATGGGAACAGTCTGATCGGCCGCCATAATTGCCATGATCTTGAGGCCTGAGAAGCCGTATAAATCCCAAAAGGCAGTGCTAGAAACTGGTAATGTTGCTGTAATATAGCAAACTGGAGATACTGCTGATGAAGAAACGCTATAGGTATATGTAGGCAAGCGTCCTGAATGTCCAGAGACACCAAAAAGTCCCCAGGCTCCATAGCCAGGATAATAGAGAGTAGGGTTTCCATACGAAACAAGTGCACCCTGATAAACATGTTCAGATACTTGAGGATAGGCCTATGAGACCTGTTGGGCTTCTGAACCAAGAAAAGGGAATAGCAGCCCTTCCCTCGCTGTGATGAGGGGACCGTAATAACTATCCCCGTGAGCAGTAAAGAATGAATGGCCTTCTGGAGGCCCTGTGCAAAATAATTGCTGCCCCCCCCAACTCAGGTCTCGCACCAGAGAGTGTATAATCTATAATATATATTTATTTTTTTTTCACTCCCCGATCCATGTAGCACCTCACTCTCCACACACTGTAGCACCTCACTCCCATCACATCATAGCACCTCACTCCCCTCACCTCATAGCACCTCTCACTCTCCTCACTCCCCCTGTAGCGCACCTCTTACTGACTCCCCTCAGTCCCCCAAGCGAGGGGAGTTCAGTGTATTATGCTGGACAGTCTGGCCAGCACTGGTGGTGGAAGCCCGGCTGTACTCGGCGCTGCGGGCATCAGCAGCGCTGCTGTGGACTTGGGACAGAGTGTGTGTCAGTCTGTGACTGACCAGCAGCAGCGGGAGCATGGAGACTCAGGCCGGGACTGGGAGGGGTTTCAGGGACAGATTATACTCACAGCCAGCAGACTCTCCGGTGGCATCCCCTTCCTGCACTGCTTCCTGTCGCGGCTCCGGGCGGCTCTTCACAGTACGGGACTCCTGGTGAGTCCCGAAGGCAGTGGACCTGTGTAGCTACAGAAATTGCAGCAGGGTCGATTTGAACAAACTTTAATTTGAAAAATCTTTAAGAAGCAAAAAAATTAAAAAAAAAAGTGAAGTTTGCTTGCTGGAACTCGGACCCCATACCAACTGCACCCCCTACACCCTTCGTGGTTACGCCACTGAATGAGAGGGCGTATCCATAGGAGACCATTTCTTTTACCCAGGCGTCTGAGGTGGTCTGATGCCAGAACTGGGCGAACTGAAGAAGTCGGCATCCCACCCTGGGAGTCCCCAGGAAGAGGCCCGCCCCATCAGGCTGAAGGCTTGTCCTCAGATTTGGTAGGTGGACGTCCAGTAGCCCAGGCCTGTTTGGTCCTAGGCTTGGAGGCCTTAGTGGATGCAGACTGCCTTGGAAAGGACTGATCTCTAGCTTTTCCTTAAGGACGAAAGGATGACATCCGAAGCTTCGTAGTAGATGCAGAGGACAAGAACGAAGTCTTGGAAGCTGCCAAGGTAGTCACAATCTTGTCCAATTCTGGGCCAAACAGGATCTCCCCAGAGTAAGGCAGAGACTCCAAAAGTCTTTATAGAGTCCGAATTTGCTTTCCATGAGCAAAGCCAAACGATACGGCGGGCTACCACGGAAGTAGCAGATGCCTTGGAAGCTATAAGATCAGTATACAAAGCTGCTTCTCCTAAATAGGAGGCTGCATCTCTAATGTGAGATATGTAGGACAGCTGTTCCCTCGAAGCATCAGAGGGAAATGTATCTTCTAGGGCCTCTGCACAACTGTCAATGGCTTTTGCCACCCAAGCCGTAGCCCTGGCAGGACGAGTATTAACTCCTGTAAGAGAGAGAGTATCGAGATTTCAGGCAAGCTTCTATCCGTAGTCTCCTTTAAGGAGGATGCAGTATGGATAGGTAAGGTAGCGTTCTTAACTAGGCATGTCACGTGGGAATCCACTGCAGGGGGAACTTGCCATTTAGTACAATCAGTAGCTGGAAGAGGGTAAAGGAAATTAAGCATTTAGGCAGCTGAAACTTTATACTTGGCATATTCCATGCTTCACTCACAAGATCAGATAGCTTATCAGAGTGAGTAAACTTTGGCAAAACTACCATCTGTCGCTTAAATAGTGTCTCTTGTCTTAGAAGTGGGCTCTGCCTCCTCTGCACTGAGGTAGAAAGTATGTCTACCTATGGGGGAGGCAAAGAATTTGCAGGGAATACCTGCTGTGGCCATCCCACAGGGGGAGCTACCACAGGGACCGCTAGGTGGTCTGCAATTTTTGCCAACACCTGTGAAAAAGAAGACTGGGGGAAGGGGCCCTGAGGAGAGGATGCAGGGGATGATGAAACAGGTGCCGTACAACAAGATGCACATAGACCATCTTGAATGAGATCCTCTGAAGTTAAATCTGCTAAAAAAGGACTTGCAACGGAATGGGATTGAAATACCGGCAGCTCAACAGCCACCGGTTCAAATCCCGACAGTGACAGTCCGACAGTGAGATCCCGACGGGCATTGGCAAGTACCCTAACCCTCCCCCCCCTCCTTTAGGGGTGCCTAACACTAACCTTCCATCCTAATCCCTCCCCGCACCCTAAATCTAACCCTCCCAGGGGACTGCCTAAACCTAACTCCCCCCCCCCCCCCTAGTGCAAAACCCTAACCCCCCCTTCCCCTAGCCTAACCTTCCCTGGGGGGATGCCTAACCCTAGTACCCCCCCGGGGGTCCCTAAAACTAAACCCCCAATCCCCGGGGTAAGTGTTACACTTATCCGTCAGCAGACTATCAGGATGGCGGAGGGTAAGGGAGGAGCAGCTCAGGGGCAGCAAGACCGCAGTGAAATGGTGCCCTGCGCTAGGGGAGGTGCTGCAGGAAGAGGCCCTTCTCCCTTATGCTGACATCAACCACCGGGTCCCTGGCCCTTTTATCTGTCCCCTGCGCCCGTGTAGGTTATGCCCTGGTGGCCTAGTGGAGTCGAACCGGTGTCCATACCAGCACCTCCAGTCTGCAAGCTAGGTCCCCCCAGAGCCCCGCCAAGAGTACCTAGAAGAGGGCTGGAGTCGCGGCGCAGCGGTGGTGGAGCAGCAGTGCATACGTCCAGAGAACTGTCAAGCGCTGCTTGCTCTGAAACGAAGTAAAAAATAAATCATAAAATAAAGCTTGGGCTACTTTACAGCAGCTCCACTCTTCTAACGGTGATCCAGCAACTCATTTTCTTCAGGCTGTGGACAGGGTACAGGGGGGAGGACCGGAGCATCCTGGGATAGGAAAAAGCTTTGCTGTTGGTGTCCGGTCCTCCAAGTACCACCTACACCCCATTGTCTCCCTGTGGAGCCCTATGGACCCTGAAGAAGAAATAGGGATTTTACCCAACTTTTCACCTGCTCATCTGTTAATCTTATGAAGAATTATGTTGTGTTAGCTTGAGGGCTAATTGAATAGTACAATTTTATTTCAGTGGACTCTAGCCTTAAAAAAAGTATTGTGTGTCTATGTTCCCAAGTTAACTGGTGCCTGCATACTGATTGTACTTACAATGCAGCTAAGAAAAGGAATCATTGATCGATCTAAGGAATACATAGTTCATACACATGAACAGAGCAATAATATAAGGCCTGAATCAGAGATATACTCAAACCGGATGGCGCCTTTTTCCTCAAGACGCCTATTGCAGCATTAGCATATATGCACACAGCAGCTCTGTCCAAAGACTTGTTTGTGCATAGCTTACATCTATGAATCTGGCCCATAAATATTAACATTTGCGCCTTGTCCAAGGAATACACTCTCTGTTCTTCAAAGGGAACAATTATTCCCATCTCTTGCTGAACGTAACGGCACACATATAGTTAAAGTGCACACATATTAAACTTTACCCACGTACATATGAAAAACTGTTAGAACATTCTTGCAAAAAAAATAAAAAAAAATAAAGTACCCCAGCTGGCATTATAAAACTAGAAAAATTGTTTTCATCATACCCATTAATACAAGTTATCATATTTAAAAAAACACCACCACAAAACTGGTTATTAGCCCCAAACTTGCAATGCATTAAGTACTGTACATTACTTTAATAACTTTATCAAACATACAAAATCTCTACCGCACTTGAACACTACTCCAATCCTGGCTGTCAAAAAGTTATTTTAATATTAGAACATTTAAGGTTTCACCAACGATTGCATTGAGCCTACTTAATGGAACAAATTTGAAAATGATCAATTGTGAAAATAATTTGACTTTTTCCATTACAAAATAGTGTTGTGAAATAACGCAGCCATTTATAGGTTATATTTCTCCAGCTTCTCTTCTCTAATTTAAGTGGATTTTAAAATAGTAAAACAGAAAAAAAGCCATGTCTGTGTAATTATCTCATCAACCTGCACTAGTTAGAAATAATAAGAGTTATGGTAGACTTACCATTGATAATGCTTTCTTCGAGGTCAATAGGGTCCACCGGGATACCATGGGGGATAATGTGGTTGGAGAGATCCAAGCACCAAACAGTTAAAGCTCTCAGCTCCAGGATGCCTCGGGTCCTGCTCCATATATGCCCCACCCCCAGCTCTTCAGTTTTGTAAACAAGCCTCCAGGCAGGAGAAGGAAAAGAGAAGGAAGAGCAATCTTACACCAGAAACACTCAGGAAAATGAGGGAATCCGTTCCCAAAAGAAAAAATTAGCCAATGAAGCAAGGTGCATCAGGGTGGGTGCCCTGTGGACCCTATGGACCTCAAAAGAAAAAAGTTATCAATGGTAAAATGACCATAACTCTAATTTTCTTCTTCAGTGTCCATAGGGATCCACAGGGATGTCCTAAAGCAGTTCCCCTAAGGGTGGGGGATGCTCCTGAGCAGAAAGGAGAACTCGTCGCCCAAAGGAAGCATCCAGAGAGGCAAAAGCATTAAAGGCGTAGAAAAAACTGGACAGAAGACCATGTGGCTGCCTTGCACAATTGTTCAGCAGAGGCACCATGACTAAATGCCCATGATAGCCCTACAGACCCAAGTAGAATGTGCTGTCACCGTGTTTGGGACAGGGAGATCAGTCTGTGTGTACACCTGAGAGATAGTCATACGTAACCATCGAACCAGGGTCTGCTTGTTAGCGGACCATCCTCATTTGTGAAAACCATACAATACAAAAAGAGCATCTGATTTTCTAACAGTGTTTGTACGCTCCACATATATACGGAGAGCAAAAACTACATCCAGGGAGGCTTCACCTACAGAAAGGTCTGGAGCCTGAAAAGCTGGAACCACAATTTCTTCATTCACATGAAGACGGGACGCTACCTTACAAAGATAACCCTCCCTTGTAGGGGGGACAGCTCTAAAATGTAAAGAAACAAAAAAATGGGGGGCAACAATAAAGTGCTGCCAATTCAGAGACTCTGATATTAAGAGATAGAGTTGAGAAAAAAAAAAGTGTCTTCGCTGTCAAGAGTCCAGAGGTTCAAAATGGGGGAGCTTGTAGCCTCTTGAGTACAGTGCTACCGGTGGGACAAAGTGTGGTTGAACTTGGAGAACCCCCTGGAAAAAATAATTCTAACATTCGGTAAAGAAGCAATTCTCTTCTGGAACCAGACTGATAGTGAAGAAACCTGAAACCTAGGGTGGCTAGGCGTAGACCAAAGTCCAAACCAGCCTAGAAAAACATACCCTAGGAACCCTAAAACCTTAGGGTCATAGTTTCTTGTAGGAACACCCATCAGAATGCCAAACTCTGTAACAAATGCAGGCAGAGGAAAGCATTCATGCAATAAGCATCATTAAAATCACAGAGCTGGAAAAAAACCTTTGGCTCTTAAGATGGAAACATTAAGAGCTACCACGTCAAGGACAGACCAGGCAAGTCCGGATGCAGGCAAGGATCTCACACTAACAAATCCGGCCATAAAGGAAAACAAAACTGAATATCTATGGATAGATTCCGTATGTCGGTGAACCAATGATGTCTAGGCCAAGCAGGAGCCACTAGTATTACTGTGCCGTCTCCCTGCTTGATTTTCCTGAGGATCCTTCTTCGGAGGGAAATCGGATGAAAGATACGGAGGAAAATCGGATTTCAGCCAGTCTGAAATCCTTTCTTACTGCTAGTGCAGTAAGGGGTCTCTGATCCTGAGGGGTCTCTGATCCTGAACCCGTACCTGGAGACCTTGTTGTGACATGTCTAATGTCTGATAGGTCCCATTTGTCCACCAGGAATTGAAAAAAAAACCCCAGGAAGAAAATCCACTCTCCGATGTCTATGTCCTGACTACTTAGGAAGTCCGCTTCCTAATTGCATACACCTGGGATGAATACTGCTGAGATAGCCAGAAAATGATGTTCTGCCCAAATCAGAATGTTTGTCACTTCCCTCATGTCTGCATGACTACGAATGCTTCCTTGAGGATTGATGTAGACTACTGTGGTCGCGTTGTCAGAATGGATCTGGACCGGGCAGCCTTGGAGCAGGTCCTGTGCCATGATAAGTGCTCTGTATACTGCTCGAAGCTCCCAAATGTTTATGGGCAGATGACTTTACTGATTTGTCCATCTTCCCTGAAAAGTGTGGTGACCTGTCACGGCCACCCCCCCATGCGTGAAGACTGACATCCGTGGTGAGAAGCTCCCAGTTTGGAAACCAGAATGGACGACCTTTTTCCAGATGATCCTTTGTAGCTCCCATGAGAGAGAGCTGGACCTCCGAAGTCAGAAGAATCCTCTGGGACCGTATTAGATGATACTGAAATCAAATGCTGCAAAGGCCTGAAGTGGAACAGAGCATATTCCACCATGCCGCAGGTGGATAGAATGGATACCCTTTGATTGCGGAGCAATTTACATACTTGCAATGATAGGGCCACAATCTTGTCCTCTGGCAGAAACAAACTTTGTGCCAGAGATTCAGAAGCTCCCCCAGATGTGCCATCCACTGTTTTGGAGACAGAGAAGATATTTCAATCGATTATCCAGCCACGCTTCTGCAAGCAGGCAATGGTCAGTTGGAGATGGTGTTGTAGAACTGCTGGAGACTGTGCCATTAGCAGCCGTATACAGATTCCCTGAAGCCTGAGACAGGCCGTCATCACTGCCATGATTTTAGTGAAGACCCGCTAGGCTGTCAATAACCCAAAAGGCAGTGCCTAAAATTGGTAATGTTGTTTCAGGACAGCAAACCGTAAAAATACGCATCCTGAATGTCCAGGGAAGCCAACAAAAAGTCCCCAGGTTCCATTGATCTAAATGTTTCCATATGGAACTTGGGTACATGGATAACCCAGATTTAGAATAGGGTGATGAGACCCATTCTGTTCCTGAACCCAAAATAAATTAGAATAGTAATTCTTGTTGTTGAACCACAGGAACCGGGATTATCACCCCTGCCAAGCTCCTGATATGATGGAGGAGCAGTGCAAAACTTCTGGGGAGGATGTATCCGGAAAGTGAGAGCATACCCCTGAAAAAACAATTCTCGGACGCAGGCGTCTGTTTGATGCTAGCAGTCCTCAAAATAAAAAAAGTCAGCCTCCCACCCTGGATGCCCCCAGGATGACCCATCCCATAATGCAGAGGGTTCGTCCTCCGTTTTAGACACTAGACGTCTGGTCGACCAGGACCTCTTAGCTTGCTTGGTGGTCCTGCAAAGACTTCCTAGACTTAAATGTGGCTGTTGCTGGCAGACCTGCTAAATTTTGAAACTGCCAGAGTAACCACTACACGGTCTGCTCTAAAAAGTACATATCCAAAGTAAGGATTTCAGAGCCTTAACCAAAAGGCTCTACAAGCCACAACCGAGGCTGCTGATTCTTTAGAAGCTAGGAGACCTGCATCTAGTGCAGCTTCTCCCAAATAGGGTCTGATTCCCATATGTGGGAGATATAAGTTAGCTGTACTCTGGTAGCATTTTGTAGAGTTGCCACGATAGCCCAATGCCCTCGCCTTCAACAGCCTTGGATACCAAAGCCCCAGCTATAGCTGATCAAGTAACAGCTCTAGATGATGAAAATACTGCTTTAAAACAGGTTTTCCATGTTTCTATCTGTAGGATCTTTAAGAGAAGATGCTGATAGAATAAGCAACGTGTCATCTGAGAATACACGGTAGGAGGGACTATTCACTTAGTGAATTCAGTAACTGGTAAAGGATATATATAAAAAAAAAAAAAAAAAAAGGACGCTGATCTTTCTATTTCTCCGGGTTACCCAATGCCTTTTCCATCAGCTCGGTGAGCTGACCGCCTCAGATTTAAGTAACTCCACTTTCACCACCTTCTGGTGTTTAACTACTGGAGAGTTCTTTTTAGGAGCTGGTTCATCATCCTGTATATTTAGGATTGATTTGACCACCCACAGCAAAGAAAAGACATCCATTGTAGGATGGTCCTCCTCTACCGGGTAAGACCCTGGAAAAGAAACTGGTGCATCATCTGATTCCTGAGACAAGAGACAAACATAGCAGGCTATGAGTATCCCATTAAAGGAGGCAGTGTTGGAATAGCCAAATAATCCACTAGCTGACTCATCAGGTTAGAGACAAGTAGGCACCCAAGATGGCTAGCAAACAGTCACATACCATGCATATGTAAATTAGTTGCATTAAGCTCTGAATCAACTACTCAAACTCGAGGCTTGGTAGGATATAGAGCAAAGTATACCTGACCCAGGGGGAGAGATATACAGGGAGACTGACCTAAAACCTCCTGAGACCAAATCGCTTCAGTGCACAGATAGTGGACTTTGAGCGTCTCATATACCCTAGTAGGAGCGACCCAGATGCACGAAAACCTTTGATGGATCTGCCGGGGGAGCGCCTACCTCCCCTAAACTGCATCAACTGGCCAGGTACGCTGGCCTCATGGCAGCAAAAGCATCTGCTGATGATCCCCGGCGTCAGATGATAGGTACCCGGCGGTCTAGTGAGGACGCAGATGCTCTGGGTCATGACTGCAGCGCCTTCCAGTGCGTCTCCAGCGACAGAAGCAAGGACTACCACAAGCGAGGATTCTCCTTACCGGACATCTCTGTGCGCCCGGTTGCAGTACGGGCCTCAGCATAGCTGCTAGCAAGCTCTGTCGTGACTCGTCGAAATCACCAGCCCTGTTACTGGTGTTGCGGCCCAGCGGAAGTAGACTTAGTCGCAGAACATGCGTCTTAAATTAGACAGTCAGTACTGCTAACCCAAAAAACAGAAAATAAAAATAAAGCATAAAATAAAAGCTTAGGATTGCTTGAGCAGTGCCCTCTTACAAAGGTGCGTCTGAATCCTGCCGCACCAAATTAACAACTAAAATGAAGGCCTCTGGCTGTGGGTGGGGTACATAGGGAGGAGGACCAGAGGCATCCTGGGAGCTGAAAGCTTTAACTGTTTGGTGTCTGGATCTCTCCAACCACATTATCCCTCATGGTATCCCTGTGGATCCCTATGGAACCTGAAGAAAAAAAAAAAAACAATCACAAAACTATAAAGCATTGAAAAAGAAAACTTTCAATAGAAAAACAACAAAATAAAACATGATTTAAACTACCTGCCATGATGTCATCAAGAGTTTCATTTAGAGTTTGTGCTGGAGTTGCAACCATTAACCCATCCGTCACTTGAGATGATAGAATCTGACTTGTGATTGGAGGCTGGTCCAATGCAGAACTACTGCCATATATTTTAGGTTCATGATAATCCATTTCAGGAAATCCTAAATCACTAGGCAATTTTGAAAAAGGTGCTGGCAGTGATTGTATGGGAATAAACCCTATCTGTTCAGCTACCGATGGCGGCAATACTTTGTGTTCAACTTCACACAAAACTGTATTCACCTGATGCAACTCTGAACTGTTTTCCTCTGGTGAAATCTTCTCACTAACTATGGGTGGCGATGTACTTTTTACAATGCAAGGCTGTACAAAAGCTGTTTCCTTGTTGGGTGCTGCTTCCAAACCCTCTTTGGTAAATTGTTGCTGTGTTTTTATTTGCAATTGTCTTTCTACTTTTTGAAGTTCTTTTAAAATTTTCTTTTTTTTCTGGGCTTGTTCTTCTCTATTCTTTTTTAATTCTTCAATTTTATCTTTATTTAAAGGCTCCCCTTGTATTAATTCTAAAGACTTCAGCTGTGCTTTCTCAATAGCACTAATTCGTTGGCCAAGTTCATTCAGCTTTCCTTCAGTTTCCTCTACTATGCATTCCAGGGGTTGGTATGGATGGAAAGGAGATCTTAAGTCCTGATCTGACAAATGTAGACTGTAAGGTACCTGTGTTGATGCACCTGTATCAAATAATTACATTTAGTACACATTTTCAACACACAAAAAAGAGCTGCAGAGTAACTGTCTTAAAATTATGTTCTTGTTTTTTTAAAAGCGTATTGCTGCCTTTTGACAGCAATCCATAGAAAAGGCTTCAGTGCCATAAAGAGCAGCATATGACTGGCTGAGAGTAGCTCTAATCCAATTATATACCTCATGTGCTTCGAAACTCCACCCACTGGTTACTAAACACAATTCAAGGAGCACAATCCCCAATGCAATTAAATAATGTACTTAGATGTCAGAGCCATAAAGGCAGAATTGGTATAAGATTATATTCAATGTGAGATTCTTTGGATATATCTACTAGAAAATCAAACTTTTGTAAATCACAAATATAAATCTATTACAGAGTTTACGGGTATCTCGTGCGATCACTTTTGTAAGGATAGGCTGCCACGCATGAGGCCTCATGTCCATAAGCATACTAGGTTATACTACTGTATTTTCTTAATAAAATAAAACATTATAATGACCCTGCAATAAAGTCAGAAATATATGTTCAGAGAAAGACGAGACGATTCTTGTTAGAAGCAAACCAAAAAAAAAAAGCCAAGTAGCTTTGTATCTGTAATTTTTTGCTGCTATTTAAGTTTGCGTTTGAACACGCCCCTCCCCAAATCTAAATCCTTCTGCACATTTTATATTTGCACCACCTGTCGTACAACAAGATTCTGTCAAGGTGCACGTGCTCTTTTTTTGTCTTAACTCAGATTCAGACCCACAGTATTTTTTATAAACCTTGCTCAAAGGTGAAATATGCGCTGAAATCATAACTATCATGTAGAAAGTGGAGATTTCACTGTTCACTGCCTTTAGGGAATCAGATATCCTCCAAGCTTTAAGTGCATATTAATTTGTTGTTATATTGAAGCAAACATGTTAAATCAAGGTGACAGGTGCCCTTTAAATTCATACTACAAGATACTAGAAATGCGGCGGTATTTATTGAGGACCGAGAGGGGAATCATTCTCCCACCCACAAAGATTATGTATAAATCCAGAGCTGATAACAAGGCTACATATATTACAGCAGTTACGTTAAAGCATTATTGTAAATCTACAAATGTGGCAGGAACCATTTACTGTCTGGGGCCCTTTTAATTTGATTCTGAATGGTAAACATTTCTAATGTTTGCCAACATATGCCAAAAAATCTATACGGCTAGAATGCCGAATTACCATTGCACCAGATAATATTTCCTATTTCTGTGTCCACTCCCCCTTTATTTGAATTGTATTGTGTGTATAAAAGCTTTGCAACCATAATACTGGAGATGTGACATAACCGAATCCATTAATTGACAAAATTGAAGGTTTACAAAGAAAGGACATTTATTAATTTTAAATTTAATCTCTATAAAATTAGCTTTCACTCCAGATTTCAAACTAGTAAAATCAAAGTTTAAATTTATACTTGTGTAACATTTTAATTCTATATACACAGCTAACTAATGAAAAAAATAAATTTTTAAAATTCATCAAAAGATTGGAAATAAAAAAATAAAAAACCATGGCACACATCACCTATTACCTACCTCTTTCTAAATCCATTTGCTCTGGAGCCTTGTCTGGTTCCTGAGGCGGTACAACCATTGCCAAAGCATGCATTGGTACACGTGAAACCTATAGAAGTAAATGTGTGAAATATAAAACAATAATAATAAGATTTAATGGCCTCTTAGTTAATTTAAGCATTACCTTCTTAATTTACATATTTTATGGGTCGTTAAATTTAAAATGCAAATAGTCTACATATACATGCAAAGGTCTTTGTAGCTTGACAGATATGAAGCACTTCACAGTGTAGGTATAGTTGCTATGCAGTAAGCACAAGTTGTTTTTTTTTATCCAGCTTTATACTTAACATAGTCTGTACCTTACACCTTCCAGACTTGTGAGCAGTTACAAGCATTAAAATCCTAAATTTGCGCTGGTCCCTGATACGTTGTGGCACCTTCTCTGTGAGTGTCCCTGGTTATACATTTTTGGGGAAAAGAGCATAAGCTGTACTGGCAGGAAGGACGTGACTGTCTCACTTTACTCCCCTGTCACTTGTCTATTTGGGCTCTATATAGCAGACTGGACCAATACAGATAAAAAAAATAATAGGTTTACAATGTGCTGATCCTAACTAGAATAATAACTGTTAGGGCGTGGATGGCCTCCACAGACCCCAATATCCGGGATCGGATATCCCTTGTAAAGTCGCACTTTGAGACATGAGAGATTGGTATGGGATTGAAATGCCGGCAGCTGTTTAGCCGCTCGTTCAAATACAGACAGTGGATACACAACAGGATCAAGATCCCAACTGGGGCAGGTAAGTACCCTATCCTCCCTGCCCCCCTCCCCCTCAATCTCCCTTAGTGGTGCCTAACCCTAACCTCCACCCCTACTGCCTAGCCCTAACTATCCCCCAGGGGTGCCTAACCCCCTTTTACCGCTCCCTAAACCTAACCCTCCCAGGGCCTAACCCTAACCTCTCCCTGTGGGTGCCTAACCCTCCCCCCTAGGGGTGCCTAACTCTAATCTCCCTCCCCCCAAACCTAACCCTGCTAGACTGCATATTCCTAACCCAACCCTCCCCCCCCCTAGCAGCTAACACTAAGTGAGCCCCGTACTTACCTTCCTTCAGGATGGGGTGCCGGGATTGTGACCTGTGGCATGACTACATCTCGAAACATTTGTTTATACTAAAAGGAGCTGTATATTACAATATGAAATAATCTGGGCCACTCAGAGTGAAGGAGGATCAGACTTGATGTATTTGTCTCTCTCACACATACAAGAATCCTTCAGTGCCGATTGTCACTTGATGAGACTGCTTTCCAATCAGAGCTTACCCGTGTCATACTGTATAATAAATACACTGGTAAATCCTTGTTACTGTAGCACCTTACAAATTTATACGGTGCCATAGGTCTTTACAAAATTATTAAAACAACAACGAGTGTGATTATTATACATTTATCTCTACAAAACTGAGGGAAAAAAAATAAAATCATAAAAGCACCTTACCGAAAGTTGATCATGAGGTGGGGGTGTTATCTGACAGAGGTCAGTTGATGGGACTGTTAAAACATTGTTTGGGTAATCCAATAGATAGGAAACAACATTGGTATGACCACCCTTTGCAGCTTCTATTAACATTGTGGAACCATCCTGCACAAAAAATTAACAAATATAATTACTCATTAGTGAAAGAAAACCTATTTATTTTTTTTCTATGGTTACAATTTCTCTTAATTTAAGTTAATTTAAAATTGTTTGAAATGTAGATTTAATTGTTGCATACAGTGGAGCAAATTAATAAGAAATAGATTTTTGTGCTTACGTTAACTCTTTTTTCTGAATTCAGTGAGACACAAACACTGGGGTAATAAAGTGCATTTATAGGACCTTATGCACTTTAAATCTCAATGTTTAAGCTCCTCCCACTCTATGCCCCCAATGTCTGCTTGGGCAGCGGAATCACTAGGGGTGTGTGGACTGCACCAGGTGTCATCCTTCAAGGGGTGACACCAAAATGCCAGATCCTCAATGACCTGCAAACAAAGTGCTGCACTGTGATATTATTGTGCTCCTGGTCACTGAGGAGCCGGCAGTGTGGGAAAGTTTCTTCGGGCAGCCCAGCATCTCCAGGAGTGCTGGGCTGCCTCCAGCCTCAAATGTCTGTAAATCTCTTATGCTGGCCACACACACAGCAATATTTTACCTGATCTGGCCGATTCCGACACATTTGAATGACAGATCGTGTAAAATATGGCCAAATTGAGAGTAAGTCGTGAGTCCCCACTCACGATCGCGATGCGCGCCCCCGCTGGTCGTGCAGTAGGGCAGATCTGACAATCTAGGACACGATGCACTGTGAAAACAAGAGATATGGTAAGAACTTACCTTTGTTATCTCTGTTTCTACGAAGTCCATAGGGTCCACAGGGTTGACCTTGGGGTATAGCTGGATCTGGATCCACGGGCACCACGCACTTAAAGCTTTGCTGCTCCCAGGATGCACTTGGGTCCGTCCTCCTCTATACCCCGCCCCCGAGCCACAGGCACCTCAGTTGGTAAGCAGCCAAGGCCGGAGGAGACTAAACAGAGAGAAGGAAGACTGGAACACACAAGAAACCATACTCACAGAAATGGGAGACTGAAAACCGGTGACCAGCCACACAGCCCATATGAAGCCAGATGCGTCAGGGCGGGTGCCCTGTGGACCCTATGGACTTCGTTGAAACAGATAAAGGTAAGTTCTTACCATATCTCTTGTTTTCTACTTCAGGGTCCATAGGGGGTCCACAGGGTTGACCTTGGGGATGTCCCAAAGCAGTTCAACTAAGGGCGGGGACGCTCCTGTGCTGAAAGGAGAACCCGGCGCCCAAAGGATGCATCCTGAGAGGCAAAGGTGTCAAACGCATAAAACCTCAAAAACGTCTGAATTGAAGACCAAGTGGCCGCCTTACACAGCTGAATAGCAGAGGCGCCACGCCTAGCAGCCCAAAAGGGACCCACAGAACGAGTGGAATGAGCCTTAACAGAGGCTGGCACAGGTAAACCCTCCTGTGCATAAGCCTCACAAATAACGGAACAAAGCCACCGGGCTAACGTTTGCTTGTTGGCAGGCCAACCCCTCTTGTGAAAACCAAAGAGGACAAACAATGAATAAGACTTACTAACCGAAGCAGTCCGGTCCACATCTAAGGAAGCCTCACCAGCTGAAAGATCAGGTGACTGAAAAGCTGGCACAACAAGTTCCTGATTGATGTGGCACTTCGAGACCACTTTAGGTAAAAACTCAGGACGAGTGCGGAGCACCGCTCTGTCCTGGTGAAAAATCAGAAAAGGAGGGCGACAGGAAAGCGCCCCCAATTCTGACACCCTCCTGGCAGAAGCAATTGCCAGGAGCAAAAAACGGTCTTAAACGTCAGCCACTTGAGTTCCACTGACTCAAGAGGCTCAAAAGGAGGACCCTGCAGGACCCGTAGCACCACCGCCAAGTCCCAAGGAGCCACAGGAGGCACGAAGGGAGGCTGGATCCTGAGAACACCTTGGAAAAAGTTGTGAACATCTGGCAGTGTAGCAATCCGTCGTTGGAACCACACGGACAAAGCAGACACATGAACCTTCAGAGAGGCAAGGCGTAAGCCGAGGTCCAAACCTGATTGAAGAAATTCCAAGATTCTAGAAACTTGGAACACCTGAGGATCATAGCTTCTGGACTCACACCACTGAAAGTAAGTGCGCCACGCCCTGTGGTAAATCCGTGCGGAAGCAGGCTAGCGTGCCCTGAGCATGGTACCAATAACCGACATGGAGAAACCCCGAGACCTCAAGACGGCTGTCTCAAGAGCCACGCCGTCAAAGACAGCCGACCCAGGTCCGGGTAAAGGCCGGGCCCCTGAGACAACAGGTCCCGACGCGAAGGAAGAAGGTACGGAGCGTCGATGGAGAGGCTCCTTAGATCGGAGTAGCAAGGACGTCTGGGCCACGCCGGAGCCACCAGCACGAGTGTTTCGCTGTCCTGCTTGAATTTCCGCAGGACCCGAGGAAGTAGGGATATCGGAGGAAACAGATACGCCAGGTGAAACGTCCATTTCACCGACAGCGCGTCCACCAGACATGCGCCTGCGTCTCTTATCCTTGACCCGTAAACGGGCAACTTGTGATTGTGACGGGAGGCCATCAAGTCCAGCTCCAGCAGCCCCCATCTGTCCACGAGTAGCTGAAACACCTCTGGGTGAAGCGACCATTCCCCTGGATGCACGTCATGACGGCTGAGGAAGTCCGCCTCCCAATTGAGGACTCCGGGGATGAAGACCGCCGAGATCGTTGGAATGTGGCCCTCCGCCCAAGCAAGGATGCGAGACACATCCGACATCAACCACCATCGCAGTTCCTCCTTGGTGGTTGATATATGCCACCGTGGTGGCGTTGTCGGACTGCACCTGAACCGCCCTTCCGTGAAGAGCGGGGCCCTGTATACTGCCCGCAGTTCCAGGATGTTGATGGGGAGAAGAGCTTCTTCCGCAGACCAACGACCCTGAAGTGACAATGAGCCGGTCACTGCCCCCCAACCCCGGAGACTGGCATCCGTCGTGAGCAGGACCCAGTCCGGGATCCAAAAGGGGAGCCCTTGACCAGATGAGCTGTCTGAAGCCACCAAGCCAAAGACTGCCGAACCTCCGGGGACAACACCAGCATCTGAGAGCGGATCTGGTGAGTTAACCAGTTCCATTCCGATAGAATCAGCCCCTGCAGGGGCCGGGAATGGAACTGGGCAAATTCCACCATGTCGAATGTCGACACCATGGACCCCAGAACTCTCACAGCCGAATGGACCGACAGGCGGCAACTGCTCAGGCAACTGCGTATACGCAGCTGCAGGGAGGGGACCTTCTCCGGAGTCAGGAAGATCCTTTGCCGACTAGAATCCAGCAGGGCTCCCAAATGAACCATCCGTTGTGATGGAATCAGGGAGGACTTTCTCCAATTTATCAACCACCCGTGCACTTGCAGGCAAGCAATCGTCAGGTGGAGATGTTGAAGCAGTGTACCTCCGGGGAGCTCGCCAGCAACAGGAGGTCGTCCAGATACGGCAGCAGCCGTACATTCTGGTTCCGAAGATGAGCGGCCATGACTGCCATAACCTTTGTGAATACCCTCGGTGCCGTGGAGAGGCCAAAGGGTAGCGCCCGAAACTGATAATGATGCTGCAGGATAGCGAACCTCAGGTACCGCTGGTGCGAAGGTGCTATCGGAACATGGAGGTAGGCGTCCTGGATATCCAGGGACACCATGTAATCCCCAGGTTCCATCGCCAGAATGATGGAACATGACGTTTCCATCCTGAATTTGGGAACTCTGAGGAATTTGTTCAGAGACTTCAAATAGAGGATAGGGCGATGAGAACCATTGGGTTTCTGCACCAGAAACAGAGAAGAATAGTACCCCGTCCCTCGTTGTGATTGAGGAACGGCAACAATGACCCCTGCTTTCAGCAAGGACTCTATAGCCTCCTGAATCTGTAAAGCCTTGGTCTTGTCCTGAGAAGGACTCGTGCAGAAAAACTGGTGGAGCGGTCTGTGCCGTAAAGACAGGGCGTACCCTTGGGAGACCACTTCTCAAACCCAGGCATCCGTGGTGGTATTGTGCCAGCACAAGGGCAAATTGAAGAAGTCGGCCTCCCACTCGGGGGTCCCCCAGAGGGAGGCCCGTCCCATCAGGCAGAAGGTTTATCCACCTGCTTGGAAGAAGGGTGTCTGGCACTCCAGGCCTGCTTCTTGGGCTTAGAAGCGGCCTTGGTCGCCGACTGCATCGGGAAGGACGGACCTTTTGCCTTGCCCTGAACCCGAAAGGACCGAAAAGCAGAGCTCCGTACTTTGGTAGGCGCAGAAGCCGAAGGGAGGAAGGCTGATTTAGACTTAGCCAGAGTATCCACTATTTTGTCCAAGTCTGGACGAAAAAGCAACTCTCCATTAAAAGGTAAGGCCTCCAGGCCCTTTTTGGAGTCTGCGTCAGCTCTCCAAGACCGCAGCCACAAGGACCGACGCGCCGACACAGCTCCCGCCGACACCCTAGAGGTCAGCAAGCTTGCATCCAACGATGCTTCCCCAATGTAGGAAGCCGCATCCCTCATTTGTCCTATCAACGCTCTCTGGATATCCGGAAAGGTATCCTCCAAAGCGTTGGCCCAGCTCTCGATGGCCTTAGCCACCCAAGAGATGGCCATGGACGGACGGGCCACAGCCCCAGAGAGAGAGTAGATAGACTTTAAAAAAGCCTCCACTTTCCTGTCCGTGGGTTCTTTCAGAGAGGAGATAGACGGCAAAAGCAACGTAGCGCTTTTAATTAAGCGTGTGACATGGGAATCCACGGCAGGTGGAGTTTCCCATTTCCTGCAATGAGCCTCAGGAAAAGGATCGTTGGAAGCCAACCGTTTCTGCGGTTGGAATCTCTTGCTGGGCAACTGCCAGGCCCCCGCCATTTGATCCGTCAACTGGTCGGACAGGGGAAAAACAGTCGAAGCTACTTTGGCCTTTTTAAAATTAGGGTACTTCGACCTGGGAGCCGGCGCATCCTCCTCTATATGAAGGATGGCCCGCACCACCCTAACCAAAGCCGGCACATTAATGGAGGACTTAGCCTCCACCTCCTGGGCCCCGGCATCCGAGTCAGAGTCCTCATGGATCGCTCCGTCATCCGAAGACACGTCCGTGAACTGAGCCGCCAGTGAAGCCGGAACGGGTCGCTTGGACGCCTTTGAGGGTAAACCACTGTGCAACATTGACTGAAAAGCCGATGATGAGGCCGCCAGGCTCTGAACAGAGCTGAAGAGGACATCTACCCAGGGAGGGGGTACCGTCTAAGGATACCCCTGAAAGGGTACCACTGCCTGCTGCATCACCGTGGGAGACTGCACGTATACGGGCAATCCCGCATAAGGACCCACAGTCTGAGACCCGGGAGGAGACTGCACCAGATGCGTAACCCCCGGGGAACGGGGGATGGTAGGCTGGGGCAACACCCTAGAAGGGACCGCAAGCCGGTCCGCGATCGACGCCAGCACTTGTGTAAACATCGCCCAAGGAGGATCCTGCGCCACCGGGGGTTTAGAGGAACCAGGTACCAGCTGGCACCGTCCGCACAGACCGTCCTGAGACAAATCCACCCCATCAACCCCTGCCGAACAGCGCCGGCAGGAAAACAACACAGGAGCCACAGAGCGCTCATTCTCCTCATCAGACATGACACAAAAACTTTTGCAATAAAAGAGTATCACCAAAACGAGGGAAGGCGTATAACACCTGCGCACTCCCAAGTATGCAACACAAACAGCCCACAATATGGTACTGAGTAGCACACCGCAGTATGTGACGGACCTCACAAATATGTAGATCTATATAAGTGAGGTACACAGAAAGAACACCCCTCCCCCACGCACCCGCGGGCCGTAGGAGTAGGAAAGGGATAGGTATAAGCTGACAGTAAGTAGAAATAAGCACAGACAGCAGCACTAGCAAAAGTCACATACCATGCAGGAAGTTATACTCACTGCACCTTCAGCTACAATCAACCTCCCAGATTCAGTGTCTGGGAGGGCTATAGCGCTGCGAACACTGTCCTTTGCAGGGGAGAGGTACGCAGGGGGACCGGTCCACTTGATACCGCCTGGGAGCTCTGCGTTGCTGCCCTGAGAAGATGGCCACCGGAGAGCTCTGAGGAGGAGTGGCCGAGAGAGAGAACAGCCCAGCGACGCCAGCACGCATGAGAGAAAGCGCGCTGGGCTTAGGGGAGGAGCCGCTAAACCAGGGAAGCCTGCCTCCCCTGGCTAGTAATTAACCCCCAGGGATGCCGGTTCCCTTCCGGACCTTACACCCTGGTGGTCCAGCGGTCACGCGGGGTATTCCTGTTGCAGGGGGAGCCCGCCGCCACTAGCGCCGCCAGTCTGTCCCCAGCAGTCAGTGGGAGGTCCCGGAGCCATGCTAGTACTGACTCCGGGGTCCGGCTGCGATCCCCAGATCAGTACTGGCGTTGCAGCGCCAGCGGGGCTGTTGGAGCGGCAGCGTGGACGTCTAGATGGACAGTCTGATGCTGCTGCTTTGAAGATAGTAAAAATAAATAAATAAAATCTTCTTTTAAAAATAAAAATAAAGCTTAGGGGCTGCTTATGCAGCCCCACTGCCCAGGGTGACCCGACTCCGGCCGGGTACCAACTAAAACTGAGGTGCCTGTGGCTCGGGGGCGGGGTATAGAGGAGGACGGACCCAAGTGCATTCTGGGAGCAGCAAAGCTTTAACTGCGTGGTGCCTGTGGATCAGATCCAGCTATACCCCAAGGTCAACCCTGTGGACCCCCTATGGACCCTGACGAAGAAAGTCTGGTTGCAGGAGAGATCGTTTGAAGATTGGACACCAAATCCTGTGCAGATCGTGTGCAGAGCTGCCGGGGAGAGTTTCAAGTTAAATCGTACACATCGGCTCATCATTTGCAGATCGCTGTGTGTGGGGGCAGCTTTAGAGTGTTCTGGTGGGAGGGGTTAGGAATTGCTTAAACTGGATGTATCGAAAGGCAGAATGTAATTTCAGGAAATTTATGTAGTATGGCAGGTCATTATGCAACATTCTATCATATGTCTTACAAAATTAAATCTAGCAGAGATCCAACGGGTAACGAGAACAGGAGACATGACTGAAAGAAATCTGGGTTGCTCTGGGCAGCCCTGAAAATAGTCACGTGGTAAGGCATATTTTTCCCGAAAAATCCACCAAACTCACTGTACATAGTTTTCAAATATCACAAACCACAGGTCATTACAAAAAAAATAAAAACCTTCAAGAAACTGACTCTATTCAACAGCTGGCTTCCTGACTGTCATATCCCGGCGAGGGTGAAATGCCGGGCATCTAGATGTAGACGCTTGACATTTCCCCGACGCTGCGAGAGGACAGCCGCAATTGGGGAGGTTTAGGGCACCCGGAGGGTACTTACGGCTAGGCACCCCCCGGGAGGGTTAGGCTAGGGGGAGGGAGGGTTAGGCACTCCCGGGGGGGAACTTAGGTTTAGGCAACGGGGAACTCTGCTTTTGTCGGCCAGGAGCTGCCAGGAATCAAATGTCATACTGATTCCATTTCAATGAATGCATTGAGAAAATTACCTTGAGTCTATAGGTTGGATCTGCTCCATGTGCCAAAAGCTGCTCAACAACAGCAAGATGTCCTCCAGCACATGCGAGGGACACCACAGTGTGATCGTTATTGGCTGTAGCTCTGTTTATGTTGGCGCCTTTTTAAAAAAACAAAAAAAAAAAAAGTAAAGAATAAATGACTGACTGCAATATCTTAAATTAAATGGCAGGTTTATTTTGAACAATGTCTAATTTGTCTATCACTGCCTGTTTCTTTATATCATCACATGTTAATATGTATAAAACATTTTTTACAATTCCTTGAGTATGATTTTAAAGAAAATGTACATTTTTATATGTTTTACCCATTTCCGCAAAGCATGTGTGTCCTAAGGCGGTTTTATTTTCTTTCCGTAAAGGATATCAAGCAGGATAACTTTGTATACTGTCTGCTAGCTAAATAAAAATATGAGATATGGTAAGAACTTACCCTTGTTATCTCTATTTCTACGAAGTCCATAGGGTTCCACAGGATACCTTGGGGTATAGGTGTGACGTCAGTCGCAGGGCACCAAAGAGTTAAGCTTTCAGCCTCCCAGGATGCACTAGGTCCCCCTCCTATACCCCGCCCCCGGGCCAAGGCACCTCAGTTAGTTACCAAGCCATAGGCCGGAGGAGGAGAAGGAAGAGAGAGAACAAAGATCTGGACACATACAAGAATCACATTCTCACCAGAGGGAGACGGAAAAACCGGTGACCAGAGCAAAGCCCATCTACAGCACAGGTGCGACAGGGCGGGAGTCCTGTGGAACCCTATGGACTTCGTAGAAATAGAGATAACAAGGGTAAGTTCTTACCATATCTCATATTTTCTACTTCAGGGTCCATAGGGTATCCACAGGATACCTTGGGGATGTCCCAAAGCAGTATCCTTTAAGGGTGGGGACGCTCCTGTGCAGAAAGGAGAATCCGCCGCCCGAAGGAAGCATCCTGAGAGGCGAAGGTGTCAAACCTGTAATACCTCACGAAGGTATGGACAGAAGACCACGTAGCAGCCTTGCAGATCTGAACTGCCGAGGCACCACGTCGAGCTGCCCACGAAGGACCCACAGACCTAGTGGAATGAGCCTTCAGAGAAGGAGGGACCGGTAGGCCTTCATGAAGATAAGCTTCAGAAATAGCCATACGGATCCAGGCTGCCAAAGTTTGCTTTGAAGCAGGCCAACCCTTTTTACGGAAGCCATAGAGGACAAACAAAGCGTCCGACTTCCTAAACGAAGAAGTGCGGTCAACATAAGTCCTTAAGGCCCGCACAACATCCAAAGAGGCCTCACCCACGGAAAGACCCGGTGAGTTAAAGGCCGGAACAACTATTTCCTCGTTAACATGAAACTGGGAAACAACTTTGGGAAGAAACTCAGGCCGAGTGCGGAGCACTGCCCTGTTCCCATAAAAAACCAAGAAAGGGGGTCTACAAGAAAGAGCCCCTAACTCAGAAACACGTCTGGCCGAAGCAATGGCCAGAAGGAAAACAGTCTTAGCTGTTAGCCATTTAAGATCCACTGAGCCCAGTGGTTCAAACGGCGGTCCTTGGAGAGCCCTCAGGACCACAGCCAAATCCCAAGGCGCCACAGGTGGAACAAAGGGCGGCTGAATGCGGAGAACACCCTGCATAAAGGTGCGCACATCCGGGATTGTAGCAATCCTACGGTGAAACCAGACAGATAGGGCCGAAACCTGTACCTTCAAAGAAGCAAGGCGAAGCCCATGATCTAGTCCCGCTTGCAGGAAGGCGAGAATCCGAGACAGACGAAACTCCCGCGGTGCATAACCTCTCGGTCGACACCACTGGAAGAACGTATGCCACACGCGATGGTATATCCTCGCGGAAGACGGTTTCCGAGCTCGTAACATGGTACGCACCACAGAGCTGGAAAACCCCCGGGACCTCAGCATGGCCGTCTCAACAGCCACGCCGTCAAAGACAGCCGAGTCAGGTCCGGGTGAAGACAAGGACCCTGTGACAGAAGGTCCGGACGTAGCAGCAACCGCAGAGGACTGTCCACAGACAGACCCTGAAGGTCTGTGAACCAGTGCGAACAGGTATGCGAACCGGAACGTCCACCGGACGGACAGAGCATCCACCAGAGACGCCCCTTCGTCTCTTGTGCGAGACCCGTACACCGGCAACTTGTTGTTGTGCCGGGACGCCATGAGGTCGATTTCTGGAAGACCCCACCTGTCCACCAGTAGTTGAAAAACGTCCGGGTGCAGGGACCATTCCCCCGGATGAACGTCCTGGCGACTTAGAAAGTCCGCCTCCCAATTTAGCACTCCCGGGATGAAGACCGCTGATATGGCCGGAAGATTGCGCTCCGCCCAAACCAGGATCCGAGAGACCTCTACGAGAGCCGCCCGACTGCGAGTTCCTCCTTGCCTGTTTATGTAGGCCACGGTGGTAGCGTTGTCCGACTGGACCTGCACCGGGCGACCCTGGAGAAACCGCTGTGCCTGCTGGAGAGCATTGAAGACCGCACGGAGTTCCAAGATATTTATTGGAAGCTCCGCTTCTGTCGGCGTCCACCTGCCCTGGAACAAGTGTGGACCCGAAACTGCTCCCCAGCCCCGAAGACTGGCGTCCGTTGTCAACAGGACCCAATTTGGAACCCAGAACGGACGTCCCTTGTTGAGGTGGGTCGTCTGTAACCACCACGCAAGGGACAGGCGAACCTCCTGGGTGAGCACAATCGTCTGGGACTTCAAAGACTGAGTCAGCCCGTTCCACTTGGACAGGATCAGGTGCTGCAGAGGTCTGGAGTGAAACTGGGCGTATTCCACCATGTCGAACACCGACACCATGGAGCCCAGTAACCTCATCGCCGAGTGTAAGGACACCCGGCGGTTGTGCAGGCAACTGCGCACCCTTGACTGTAAAGCAGAGATCTTGTCCTCCGTCACGAAGATCCTTTGCTGTCCCGAGTCCAATAAGGCTCCAAGATGCAGAATCCTCCGAGACGGGATTAGAGTGGACTTCTGCCAGTTGATTAGCCAGCCGTGCCGTTGCAGCAGTGCAATGGTCAGGTCCAAGTGGCGTAACAGGAGCTCTGGAGATCCTGCCACCAATAACAGGTCGTCCAAATACGGCAACATGCGGACTCCCTGCAGCCGCAGAGAAGCCGCCATGACCGCCATGACCGCCATCACCTTGGTGAAAACACGTGGTGCTGTTGCCAGGCCAAAAGGTAACGCCCGAAACTGGAAGTGGTCGCTGCGGATTGCAAACCTGAGGAACTGTTGATGGCGCCAAAGAATAGGGACATGCAGGTAAGCGTCCTGTATGTCCAATGACACCAAGTAGTCCCCAGGTTCCAGCGCCAGAATGATGGACCGTAGGGTCTCCATCCGAAACTTCGGGACCCGCAAAGACTTGTTGAGTGCTTTGAGGTTGAGAATCGGACGATATGACCCATTGGGTTTCTGTACCAAAAATAGATTTGAATAGAAACCCTGGCCCCTCTGGGAGAATGGAACCGCCACTATAACTCCAGCCTGGAGCATAGTGTGCAATACCTTCCGCAGCTCCGTAGCCTTGTTCCGGTCTGATGGGAGACCCGTGGTGAAGAAGCGAGCCGGGGGTCTGTGCCGGAAGGAGAGGGCGTATCCGTGGGAAACCACCTCCAGAACCCAAGTGTCTGTCGTAGTGGTCGACCAACACTGGGCGAACTGTAGCAGGCGGCCTCCCACCCTGGGATCCCCCAAAGGGAGGCCTGGACCGTCAGGCCGCAGGCTTGTCATCTGGCTTGGGGGCCGGACGTCTGGTACTCCATGCCTGCTTCCGGGGCTTGACCGATTTCTTAGGGCCAGCCTGTCGAGGAAACGACTGTGGTTTGGGCCTGCCCTGGGCCCTAGATGACCGAAAGGACGATGGTCCCGAACCAGAAGGAGCAGCGGCAGACGGGAGACAAGCAGATTTGGCTGCCGCCAGCGTGGCCACAATCTTATCCAGATCCGGACCGAAGAGAACTTCTCCGGTAAACGGCAACGCTTCCAGACCTTTCTTGGAATCTGCGTCCGCCTTCCAGGATCGCAGCCACAAGGTGCGACGAGCAGCTACCGCTGCTGAAGAAATTCTAGACACCAGAGTACTAATGTCTAGAGCCGCCTCGTTGATGTAGGTGGCCGAATCACGGAGATTGCCAATCAACTCCGCCTGATCGGCCGGACAGTCGGATTCAAAAGAAGCCTCTAATGAATCCGCCCAGCGCTCCATCGCTCTGGCAACCCAGCAAATGGCCATAGCCGGCCGTGCTGCCCCCCCTGCAAGGGAATAAGCGGACTTCAGGCAGATTTCTACCTTGCGGTCCGTATCATCCTTAAGGGAGGACATGGATGGCATCGGCAATGTGGCACTACGGACAAGACGGGTCACGTGAGAATCCACCTGTGGAGGGGATTCCCACTTAGCAAAATAATTATCCGCGAACGGATAAGCCACCGCCAGGCGTCTCTGCGGCTGGTATCTTTTGCCAGGTTGTTTCCACGCCTCCTCTAAATGGTCCACCAACTGACCCGAAAGAGGAAAGACTGTGGCATCGCCCTTCACATCTTTGAAAAAGGCATACTTAGATTTAGCCGCTGGGGGAACTTCGTCCTCAATCACCAAGGCTGTGCGGACCGCCCGAATAAGTCCAGGAATATATACTTTGGACTTAGCATCAACGTCCTTAGTATGGAGAGGTTCCTGATCGTAAGGATCAAGAATCTCCCCATCATCAGACGTCCCTTCGTCATCCTCATAAGGAGCGGACAGAGACGCCACTGGCCTTTTATGAGGCCGCATCACAGACTCCCCATGCAACACATCCGACAAGTGCTGTACAGAACTCGTCAGGGAGTTAACCCACGCTGGCTCCTGAGAACCCGGGAGCGGGGAAATAGGGAGACTGTGGGGTACCACCAATTGTCGTGGGAACCCCTGCATGGGTGACGACACCACAGACTGCTGGGACAAACCCATCGGAGTAAACGCGGGCTGCGGAGCTAACTGGCCCACTAAAGCTGTTAACGCCTGAGCGAAACAAGCCCAGGGCGGCTCCTGTACCGGTGCTGTAACCGTAATAGGCCGCGCCATGGACAAACACTGCCGGCAAAGGCCCTCCGCGCTACCCTCCCCCTCCGCTAACGGTACTTTGCACGTGGTACACTGTAGCCGGAGGGGAAAATCACTTTCAGACATGATGGCACCACGTATGTGACCTCTCTCACCAATTAAGTATTAAATAGGCGAGAGACCACCCTGCAGCGCAGCACCGCACCGCAAGGGCTTTAGCAGAAGAACAGGGACAGTAATAAAGCTGACAGTTTAGAGAAGAAAAGTTACAGGCAGCAGCGCTAGCACAGTCACATACAATGCAGAGAAATAACAATTCCTGCACTAACAGCGCTGATCACTCAACTACACAGACACAGGGCCTGGTAGGACACAGCGCTGCATACACAGACCTGACCACAGCGGAGGAGAGGTATGCGGGGGGACCCAGACCACGATGCTTCCGTCCAGCGCTTCCAGCAGCGTTCACCATGCGTTCTGGAGAAGATGGCCGCCGAGGAGCAGAGAGGAGGCTGGCCTGGGGGAGGAGCGCTGCCACAGGACCAGTCGGCAGCATGCAGAGAGGGCTGTGTGCAGCGGGGGAGGCGCCGGCTGTGAGACAGGGAAGGCGCGCTCCCCTGGCATGCATTTAACCCCTGGGACGCCGCAGCGCTACCGCTCTGCTGCGGTCCGCTGTCCCAGGGGGTAGTGGAAGCGCAGGTTGGTCGCCTGGCTCCACGCTGCAGCCAGTCCCCAGGGAGCCCCCTGCCTGGGGACTTAGGACCATGTGATCAGCGGGGACCCACCGCGGGACCCCGCTGCTTACCTCTGTCCCCCTTGAATCCGGCCATGGTCCGGAGCATCTGGGGTCACCGCTAGCTGTGACCCCAGACGCCCACCAGCATCCCCGGATCAGTACCGGCGTTCTGGTACCGGCGGGGTGTAGGGAAGACAGCATGGACGTCAGGACTGACTGTCCATGCTGTTCATCCAGATGTGCAGCCACAGCTGCATGAAGAATAAGCTTCAGGGGCTCTTCTAGCCCCCACTCCAACAGGTGCACCCGACTCCGGCCGGGCACCAAACTAAACTGAGGTGCCTTGGCCCGGGGGCGGGGTATAGGAGGGGGACCTAGTGCATCCTGGGAGGCTGAAAGCTTAACTCTTTGGTGCCCTGCGACTGACGTCACACCTATACCCCAAGGTATCCTGTGGATACCCTATGGACCCTGAAGTAGAAACTATAATTACAGCAAAAAATAAACACATTTATTGCCTATTCCTTTGGTTCACGGTCTTGGTTTTGGTTATTAGATCTGTACTTAAACATTAATTTATTTTTGTCATCTGCGGTGTCAGCTATTTTTCCCCGATTATCTCCTTATGCTAGACTCTGTACTATGACATTGAGGAGTGCATGATAAGTTGGGTGGGATGTGCAATCTCTTCTATTAACTCACTTATACAATCTCCAAATCTAAATCTCCTTACAGTACATGCAGCCTCTTTCCCAGACATCTATTTTCAAAAAATTGCTAGAAAACACCATTTATAACCCAAGTTTAAAGCAAAATGTATCAATTCTCTCAACATCTGCCAACTTAACTTCGGAAACAACCTTCTCTCAGAAATCATCCAAAATGTGAAGGCAAAACTGAGCTTAATCACTCAATCACTGAAGCACTCCCCATAGCAATCAGAATTCAATTAAATCATTCATCCTCATCTACACAGATTGCACCACCGCCACCCCTTCATATATCTCAAACCTCATTCTCCTTCATGATCTTTTGGATCTATTACTGACCTGCCGCTTACCACATCTATGATAGCCACCTCTCACATCTATGAGACTTCTATTGCTACCCACCTACCCTACCACATCTTGCTGAGCCTGTTCTCCAGTCTCAACTCTTAACATACACAGTAAGCCCATCTCTAAATTACATTTTACACTTCTCATACTGGTACACGCTACTGCACCAATCTCTCATTATATTACCAATTGTTTTCAAATATACATTAACTTTGTCAACCCTGTATGTCCCTGTTTAATGTATTCTTGATATTCCCACTGTCAATCAGAGCTCAACATTACAAATCAATGGCAAATCAAGTGCTTTACAAATCAATGGCAAGCATAATATTAAACAAAAGAAGAAGGGCGTCAAAGTTGTTCAACACAACTTTAAAATTTAGGAGCATCTAATTCCCGCCTCCTGTAAAAAGGATATAGAGCTACATTTTATTAGCAATTTACCTTTTCGAATGAGAAACTGAATAGTGCAGAGGTGACCAGCTCGTGCAGCTTTCATTAGGGGTGTTCTACCGCCTTCTGATTCATGCTCCTGCAGGATATCACAAAAATAATTAGAGAGATATATATAAGTCCAGTATTAGTCCACACTCACGTCTGAAAATCCAATTGCTGGGGTAGCCACCCAAAAGGGATCACCTGTATCCCTGCATACAAAAAATGAACAAAGGGGGTGCACTCACCAGTCTTCTAAAATGAGTTTTTATTTCATCTTTTTAAAAACATTTTTACAGCATCATAGTAAAGCTCCGACGTTTCGGTCCTAGCCATGGACCTTTGTCAAGGTACAATTCCAAGTAGTACTTTGCATCAATATATACCTGAGTCCAATTAAGAGACTCCTCCCTCACAATCATGTGAGTACAAACAATACAAACATATAGAGACATGAAGACATCATTTGTAATTGTGCAATAATACCAATCAAAGACTAACTAAAAAATGAAAAGTAATGAAAAAAAAAAAAACATGTTAACAGACACATATATAAAAACAAACCTTACAGGTATAATCGAGCTGCATCCCCCGCTAGCGTGCGTGTCAATTCCCAAACTTCCTGCCAAGTGGAGCGCAAGTCGGTACCATTTCCTGTCAAGTGGCACGCAAGCTAATACAGCAGTCATGACAACCGCTGTTAAGGCTTCCTGCACTTCATCCGTCGATGCTAGCGCCCGGATCAATCAAATCACAAAGTAATATACAAGAACACTAGGGACCCGGTGACGCAGACAAACAAGTATACGTCACCATATAACCCATTAATTTAAATGAAGATGTAACTAACAGAGTTTTCATATATTGACTCATCAAGCTAATATCAATCGGGCAGTCGACATGCACGTCCATCAAAAAGACGCAGCCTGTAAGCAAACCAATGATAAACACCTCCTCATAGATAATATAATGATAGGACAATGTCTATCCATCTGGATTGAATTACATATGCCTAAATTATAATGTATACAAAAACATGGTTTGTCAACATGTGTGTCGACATTTTTTTTAAAAATTTCAATTATAAACAACCAAATTTAGACACATTAAATAATTAAAAATAAATAACAAATAAACAAACTCCATAGGAAACCCACATTGCCACAACACTCGAAAAAACAAAAAATAAAAAATCAAAAAAATTGTATCATTACAAAATTTGATGATGCACCCCCACTTGAGATCCAAAAATACTTTAATCCAAAAACATCCCAAGGTGTATAGCTTCATTAAGGCCGCGAGGGTGGACCGTATCCAATTTATGTATCCACATCGCTTCTCTCTGGAGCAAGAGTTTGGCCCGATCGCCTCCTCTCTTGGGTGGAGGCACCCAATCGATAATCATGCATCTCAATGTTGCTAAAGCATGCTGTGTTTCAAGGAAATGTCTTGCTACAGGTTTATCAGAAGAACCATTAACAAGCGCGGCTCTAATAGAGGATCGATGGTTAGCCATCCTCTCACGAAGTGGACGTATCGTCTTGCCAACATAGACCAGAGAGCACGGGCACACCAAGTAGTAAACCACATGGTCGGAGGTACAGGTGACTCGATGTCGAATGTAGATCTTGGTACCTGTGTGTGGGTGATGAAAAAATTGACCCACCATCATACTCCTGCATGTAATACAATTTACGCATCGAAAGCATCCTGGCTTCACTTGGTTCATCCAAGTTTGAACAGCCACAGCCTTTGTTCTATCAGGACGCATTAGTCTGTCCTTTAAATTCTGGCCACGCTTGAAGCTCATCAATGGTCGTTTAGGTATACAATTTTTTAAAACAGGATCTGTAGCAATAATATCCCAGTGCTTAACCACTGCATTACGGACAATCGAACCAGCAGAGTCAAATGTTGTAGTAATTACAAAAGGATCCTCAATTTTAGATCGCTTTTTCGCATTATAACCTTCACAAAAAATCTTTTTGGCCTTTTGTAAACATATTCAAATTTTTCAAGTTATATCCTCTTTCAAGGAAACGTTGTCGCATCTCACCGATCTGGACATCTGCCATCTCAGGATCAGAATTGTTCCGAAAAACTCGTAAGAATTGTGAAATTGGCAAATTTCTCTTAAGAGCAACTGGATGATGACTTTTGTAGTTTAAAAGCGTATTACGGTCGGTGGGTTTCCTATAGAGTTTGTAGCCATAGCCAGCATCAGTGACAAAAATAGTAATGTCCAAAAAATTAATTTTGACACTATCATAAGTCATGGTAAATCGTATTGGCGAATCTAGGTGATTAAGACATTCCAACATTTTCAATAAAGAATCCTCAGAATCCTTCCAGATCAAAATAATATCATCGATAAATCGACGGTAAAAACCGATACTATCTCCAAACGGCGGATTTTTTATTTTTTGTTTTTTCGAGTGTTGTGGCAATGTGGGTTTCCTATGGAGTTTGTTTATTTGTTATTTATTTTTAATTATTTAATGTGTCTAAATTTGGTTGTTTATAATTGAATTTTTTTTTAAAATGTCGACACACATGTTGACAAACCATGTTTTTGTATACATTATAATTTAGGCATATGTAATTCAATCCAGATGGATAGACATTGTCCTATCATTATATTATCTATGAGGAGGTGTTTATCATTGGTTTGCTTACAGGCTGCGTCTTTTTGATGGACGTGCATGTCGACTGCCCGATTGATATTAGCTTGATGAGTCAATATATGAAAACTCTGTTAGTTACATCTTCATTTAAATTAATGGGTTATATGGTGACGTATACTTGTTTGTCTGCGTCACCGGGTCCCTAGTGTTCTTGTATATTACTTTGTGATTTGATTGATCCGGGCGCTAGCATCGACGGATGAAGTGCAGGAAGCCTTAACAGCGGTTGTCATGACTGCTGTATTAGCTTGCGTGCCACTTGACAGGAAATGGTACCGACTTGCGCTCCACTTGGCAGGAAGTTTGGGGAATTGACACGCACGCTAGCGGGGGATGCAGCTCGATTATACCTGTAAGGTTTGTTTTTATATATGTGTCTGTTAACATGTTTTTTTTTTTTTTTTCATTACTTTTCATTTTTTAGTTAGTCTTTGATTGGTATTATTGCACAATTACAAATTATGTCTTCATGTCTCTATATGTTTGTATTGTTTGTACTCACATGATTGTGAGGGAGGAGTCTCTTAATTGGACTCAGGTATATATTGATGCAAAGTACTACTTGGAATTGTACCTTGACAAAGGTCCATGGCTAGGACCGAAACGTCGGAGCTTTACTATGATGCTGTCAAATTTTTTTTAAAAAGATGAAATAAAAACTCATTTTAGAAGACTGGTGAGTGCACCCCCTTTGTTCATTTTTTTACATAATATATATATATATATATATATATATATATATATATATATATATATATCTCTCAGAGTTTCCAACTTATTGCTAAATACCACAAGGGCTGGAAACGGATTTGCTGGACCCAATACTGTGGACAGACCAAAATACATGGTATATTGCCCAGATATGCAAGCACAGAACTTCACTGAGTAACAGGCAGCGGGCCTTGTGTATATTTTGCTTATAAGTTAAGCATTGTGGAGAAACTGAGGCAAAACTTGGGACTAGTACCTTTTATTTATCACCACTAATAGGGTGGCTGAAATCTACAGAGGGGTCTGTCACAGAGATCAGCTGTTGCGATGAAATATGTAACTAATGGTGGTCCAATGTTTCTCTTGGGCAATATGGAAGTAGAATGATTGCCATCCTTGGGCTTCATTATGTAAACTAGCAACCAAAAGACATAAGAGCCCATATATTCCCTAGTAGTTTGTTGGCTTGATTGTGATACAAAAAAGGAAGCATGCTTTCCAAACACAAAACTGACAAAAGAAGAGACAGTTCCAATGTTCCCTCACTCCAAAGATTAACTTAAAAGATACTTTTAGCTATACTATGCAGTAATGTCAGAGAAGAGCTGAAAAGTTCAATGACGTGTAAAGCTGGGTAAACACAGACGATCTCGTTAAATTAGGCCAAATAGTAACGACATATCTTGCAGTGTGTATGCACAATATGAGCGATCCTGTGGTCACATATGTATTGTTACCGGTAGGCTGTTTTAGCGGGGCGCCGCGCCCTGCCCGATTTTAAAGCGGCAAAATGCACTCTGCCCTTATAGCAGTGCCCCTCTAAAGCAGCCTGCCCTGTGCCTTCCCCGGGGAGCAGTGTCCCGAGGGTGGGAAAAGTTGTGGTTATCAAACGGCGGCGTGTGAATGGAGGCCGCGCGCATGCACAGTGACTGGAGAGCTTGGGGGAAGAATAGCACCTCTAAGAGCTGGAAACTTTGGAGGCGTGTCACAAGGACAAACCCGCTTCCCGGTCGGCCATGCCCCCTTTTCAGGAGCACACGCAGAGAGTCCCTGCCCGCACATCAGTACCCTGCCCCCAGTCTAGCAGGAACATTACATATAATGTCATCAAGTTCGATGTGTTGCACATTGAACCTGACTATATCGCTCGCGGCTCCATGCATGTTAATGAAGGATGGAATGAGGGATTGTCTCGTTGTTCATTACATCGTTCTGATGTGTACCCAGGATCTGATATGTTGGCTCATCGGAGCGTCATATCTTGTATGGGATGTAGTTATAAGACCGGCTGCCGCGATGCCACTGATCTCAATACCGACAAAATCCTGACTAGGGACTTAAGATAGGCGTCGATATACCAACGTCTATCTTAATCCCGATGCCGGAACACTGAAGGGCGCCAGCCTGAACGAGGCAAGTCCGGGGCGCCGTTAGCGCTAACCACGTGGGGGAGGGTTATTTTTTTTTTTTCTGGGAAGGGGGGGAGGGGGTTAGGCACCACTAGGGGTAAGGGTTAGGAACCCCCACAAGAGGGTTAGGTTCAGGGTGCAGTAAGGGGGGGTTTGGGTTAGGCACCCCCGGGGGGAGATTAAGGTTAGGCACCACTAAGGGAGGGTAAAAGGGGGGGGGGGGGGAGGGTACTTACCTGCCCTGTCGGGATCTTCTCCTACAGTCTACGGTTTACCCATGAGATGCGCTCACCCATGGGTCGCTAGCGACATATCCAGTTGGCCCTACTGCACAGAATGCAGCATGACACGTAGCTCCCTTCCCCCCCATCCAACCTGGCATCAGAGAGTGTGTATGCACTTGCCACATGCAGGGTCCCGTTGCCTGCAATTTCGTGTAGTGTGTTCCCAGCTTCACATTAAACTTTGAGCAATGTTTCACCAACTTCCACAAGAAAAAATTTCTAGAAACAAATACATTTTCATGAGACAGTTCATAGACCAAGAAACAGGCATGGACCTTGAGATGTGGCAGAAGTAAAACTAGGTGCAAAACAGCAGTTTGAGCTGTATTTGTTGCTTGTAAAGGATATTTAATAATGTATAGTTTAGAAATTAAAATACATAAAACCCTTACCAGATCAGCACCAGCCTGCAGCAACACTTCAGCTACATCTGTGTGACCATTTTCACAAGCATATGTTAAAGCAGTGTCTCCTGTAGCAGTCGTAGCATGCACATTTGCTCCTTCAACACAAAGAGAAAAATTAAGGCCTTCACAATGCAAATCAAAATTAACGCACAAAAACCTTTAGACCTTGAACATGTAAACATGTTGATAATATAGAACATGTAAAAAAAACAAAAAAAAACGAACAACAACTTTGTGGTGCTGAATCTATAGAGTAAGTACACAGCTGTCGCAGGTGGCTGCATCCTTCTTCATGAAAATAAAACAAAAAGGAGGTGCAGCATTGCGATTCCAGTGTGTACAGATAGAGCAATTTATTGTTCCATCGCACCGTCCTGTTGGCCTGGTAGACAATCCCATAATGTGTATCCAGCTTAGCACTGATCGTATAATTTAAAAATAAAGAGAGAACTTAAAATCTAGTGCATATATGGAAGTGCTGCTCTTTTTTCCTTCCAATGACACATTCTTATACTCCAACACAAGAAAAAAAATGAGACTTATGAAGTCGAAGAAAGACTTAACAGGTAAGCAATATAAGGGGCACAGGGATGACACTGGGTATAGCCTGGAGAGGAGAGTCTGGGCACCAAATAGTTAAATGAAAATACCCACAAGCCCAGGCTCCCTCGCCTCTATACCCTGCCCCCAGCCACTTGGACCGCAGTTTAGTTTGCAAGCTCAGGGGAGCAGAAGCAAGTCCGACACACACAGAACCATAAAAACCATGGAAAGTACAGCGGGACAGGTCACCAAGGAAAAACACACCCAGAAAGTAAGGTGCGTCAGGGTGGGCGTCCTGTGTCCCCTATGAAGTCGAAGGAGACTTAACAGGTAGTCTAAGATAAGTCTCCTTTTCTTTTTCCTTTACTAGGGAGCACAAGGATGATACTGGAACGTCCCAAAGCTGTCCCTTATGGACAGGGACGCTCCTGAGCAGGAGTGAACACAGAACGTCAAGGAGGCAGGGGTAGGAAGGTTCGATAAGGAGTAAGCCTGGCAAATGATGAAGCAGAGCCAGCGGGCCAAGGTCTGTTTAGCAGCCGGCCGACTTGCAAATATTTCTGATCCTTTTGACATAAAACCGAAGAGCCCTTACCACATTCAACTAAGCTTGTGGCTGAGAAGAATCTGAAGTCTGGAAAGCAGGTACCACAATTTCTTGATTTATGTGGAAGCGTGAAACCACCTTGGGAAAGTAACCCTGGTGAGTCCGCAGCACAGCCCTGTCTGAATGGAAAATAAGGAACAGGGAGCGACATGATAGGGCGCTCAAATCAGACACCCTCCGGGCCAACGCAATGGCTAAAAGAAACACAGTTTTCCAAGTAATCGAGCGTAATTCAACAGTCTTTAACAGTTCAAAGTAAGTTGATAGGAGAGCTCGAAGAACCAGGGACAGGTCCCAGGGAGAGACAAATGGTGGCTGAACATTGAGAAGTTCCTGGAAAAAAGGTACGCACATCTGGGAGCAGTGTTATCTACCTCTGGAAGACAACGGACAAGGCCGAAACATGGGGCTCCAAGGACAAGAGCCGGAGGCCTGAATCCAGACTTGTCTGCAGAAAGGAAAGCATACGGAATAGGCAGAAAGACCTGGGGTTAAAACCCCTAGTCATACACCAAGAAAAATAGGTACGCTAAACCCGGTGATTGATAAGTGCCAAAAAACGCTTCCTAGCCTGCAGCATGGTCCATATGACCCTCCTGGAGAAAACATATATATTCTAATTAATTTTTATTTGTTTTAACAAATATTGTTCTTACCATGTTAATTACCCAGCACTACATTTACATACCACTGTAGTTTATGCACAATCTTAATATATACACAAAGCGCTTCCCTGACATTAAACATTTTCTACCTCCTGGAGAATCTTTTCGCCCTTAGGACAGATGTCTCAAGAGCCACCCCGTCAAAGTGAGACGGGTCAGATCCGGATGGAAACACAGACCTTGAGACAGAAGAACCGGCCGCAGAGGAGGACGCAGTGATGTGTCTATGGAGAGGCCCAGCACATCTGCATACCACACACGCAGAGGCCCACCCGGCACCACCAGGATCAAGGTTTCACCCAGCTTGAACTTGCGGAGTACTTGAGGAATCATTGAGATCGTAGGTAAAATGTAAATCAGAAGGAAGTTCCAAGGAACTTCATCTACCAAGAGAGCTTCTGAATTCCTGGTGCGGGAGCAGTATCTTGGTAGCGGATTGTGACAAAACGTCATCATGTCTATGTCCGGCAGACCCCAACAGCGGACTAGTAGTGGAATACGTCTGGATGCAGTGCCCACTCGCCTTCATGAAAGTCCTGACTGCTTAGGAAGTCCGCTTCCTAATTCTGAACACCTGGGATGAAGACTGCAGACAGTGCTGGAAGATTTCCCAATGGGGAAATCGCCTGACTTCCTGCATGGCTCCTTAGCTGAGAGTGCTGCCCTGGTGGTTTATGTAAGCCACCACAGTTTATTTGTCCAACTGTATCTTTACCGGACGTCCTTGAAGGAGGTGCTGTGCCTGACAGAGGCCTGTATACGGTACGAAGTTCCAGGATGTTGATGGAGAGCCGTCTCTCAACGCGTCCAATGACATTAGAAAGTTAGATGACAGGTTACCGCCCCCCTCCCCCGAAGGCTTGCATCGGTCGTAAAACTTAGTCCTGGATCCAAAAGGGGCGGCCCTTGTCCAGATATGAGCTCTTGAGCCACCACAGTAGTGAGAGATGCTCCTCCCGGGAAAGAATAAGTCTGTGCCTTGAGATCCGGGCAAAAACGTGATCAATCGTTTCAGAATGACCCCTTTAAGAAGGCCGGGAGTGGAATTAATCGTACTCCACCTCGTCGAATGTTGAGACTAGAGACCCCAGAATCTGCATGCACAAGTGTATGGACACCCGAAGCTGGGCCAGAAAGGTGCGGATTCTTGCTTGTAAGGTCAAGATCTTGTCCAGAGGGAGGAAGACTCTTCGAGCTCTAAAATTCAATAAGGCTCCCAAGTGGAGCTTTTCCTGGACGGAGTTAGAGTGGATTTCCGCCAATTGATTATTCATCCATGTGACTGTAGAAGCTCCACAGTCAGATGGATGTGATCTCAGAACTGTCGGAGACTGGGCCAGGAGAAGAAAGTCGTCCAGTTAGAGTAAGATTCTGTTGCCCCTGCGGCGAAGATGTGCTACCATGACCTTCATGAACACACAGGGGAACAAGGACAGACCAAATGGTAACGCCTGAAACTGATGGCTGGTTTGTACTGCAAACATGAGGAAGTGTTGGTAACTGGCTCTTATGGGGATATGCAAATAGGCATCCTAGATATCCAACGATGCCATAAAGTACCCCGACTCCAAGGCTAGAATGATGGACCTCAAGGACTCCATGCAGAATTTGAGAATCAAGAGGAACGTGTTCTGGTACTTTAATTTGAGAATGGGTCGAAAACAGCCGTCCAGCTTTTGTACCAGAAAAGCCTAACCCTCTCGAAGGGGGAACAGGGGTATTGACTTCTGAGGCCGGGAGAGAGCAAATAGCCGAAATGTAAGAGCATAGCCTTGAGACTCAATGCCTCTGAACCAAAAGTCTGTCGTGGTTTGCATCCACACTGACGAAAAGCGAAGAAGCCGACCTACCTACCAGCGTTCCCCCGGAGGAGGTCCGCTGGCATGGCAGACGAAAGTCTAGTAGACCAGGGTTGCTTTCCTCTGGGTTTGGTGCTCTTGGTTAATAAACCTTGGATTCTGGGAAATGGCTGACCTTTGGCTTTGCCCTGTGGACGAAAGGAACGAGAGACTGAAGTTCTAGGTCTGGGAATGGCAACTGACAGTAAGAAAGTAGACGCTGCCAGAGTGGCCACTATCTTATCTAATTCCAGTCCGATCAGAATGTCTCCAGAATAAGGAAGGTCTTCCAGGGCCTTATTGAATTCGGAGTTTGCCTTCCAGGTGTGCAACCAGAGAGCTCTTCTGGCTGCTATAGCAGAAGCCTAGACGTTAAAATGCCTGAATCAATGGACACTTCGAAAAGATAGGAAGCAGCCTCCCTAACATGGCACACCAAAGAAACGAGGTCAGCACTATGAGTGCACGAAGTGAGCACGTCCTCTAAAGCATTTGCCCAGCGGCAGACAGCTTTAGCCACTCAAGCCGATGCCAGGGCTGCACTAGCCAGATCACCCGCATTGCTATAAATGGACCAGGAAATTTTCCAGCTTCCTTTCCGTAGGATCCTTGAGAGATGCAGTGTTAGGGATAGGAAGGAGGGGCAACTTAATAAGGCAAGTAATAGAAGCGTCCACAGGGATGAGATTCCCACTTAGCGCTGTCCACTGCTGGGAGAGGATAAAAGGTAGCAATGTGTTTAGACATCTGAAAGAGTCTATTGGGGTGAGACTATACCTCCGTTAAAAGGTCCTCCAGCTGTGCTGAAGAAGGAAATTCAATTACTGCCTTCTTCTGTCTTTTATAGACAGGTACTTTGGATCTAGGAAGCTGCTCTCTAAGAGAATAACCTTTACTGCTCTAATAAGAGCCTCTACATCTACTGGGAACATAGCCTCCTCTAAAGACTGAAGCCGTTTCAATGTCTGAGGTAATAAAAGAACTCGCTTCCCCATCTGAGGATACTTTAGAGTCCAATGCTCCCCCAGACAGAAGAGTCAAGCTCTTGCGTGCAGCAGGCCTGTGTCTGGGAGCCCTATATTTATCTAGCATCTGCTGAAAAGATGCTAACACCTGAGCTAGTCCCTGGACCAACTGAGAAAATATCTGCATTCAAGGTGGCTCCGCCATAGGCAGCTGAGCCTCCGCGGTAGGGACAGGGGCACTGGAGCTTCCATTCGGTTTACAAACTGCGACATTACCTCTGTTAATCTGAATGCCCAAGCTGGTTCCTGACTGGATACAGCAGCAGAGGTAGTCTACTGTAGGGCCGTAAAGCAACTGACACAAAGGTTGACGTGCTGTGGGTCCAGAGGAGAGATAACATTAAAGCTGCGTGTCACTGAAACACCTACCCCCTTGGGAGATATGGTGTCACTTCCGGGTAGCGCGCTTCAGTTGAAGCGTGCGCCTTCTTGTCAGGTGGTTTTAGGATAACCAG
>JAUIMM010000024.1:845000-995000 GCA_031769625.1 Taudactylus pleione | reverse complement strand
AGGTAGGTCTACATGACACAGCCCCCCATTCTGAGATCCTACCGGCCAAATCAATGGCCAGAAGGAATAGATTCCTAGCCGTAAGCCATTTGAAATCCACTGAGCCCAGTGGATCAAATGGCGGTCCTCGGAAAGCCCTAAAGACCACAGCCAAATCCCAAGGAGCCACAGGTTGAACAAAGGGATGCTGAATATAATGTACACCCTGCACAAAGGTGCGGACATCAGTTAGCGTAGCAATCCTACGATGAAACCAACAGGGCAGAAACCTGCACCTTCAGGTAAGCAAGGCGAAGACCGGTATCTAAGCCCACCTGTAGGAAAGCCAACACTCTGGATATCCGGAATACCCGAGGAGCATAGCCTGTAGGGCGACACAACTGAAAGAAAGTATACCATACCTGATGGTAAATTCTTGCAGATAAAATCTTCCGAGCTCTTAGCATGGACATAGGCCCTGTTAACTATAGAGCTGGAAAAACTCCTAGACCTTAAGAGGGCAGTCTCCACCGCCACACCGTCAAGGACAGACAACCCAGGTCTGGGTATCAGCCAGGATCCTGAGACAACAGGTCCGGTCGTAGAGGTAACAGCTTCGGAGTGTTAACTGAAACACTCCAAAGATCTGAGTAATAGTGCCATCTGGTCCACGCACGAGCTATCAGCAGGAGCGCGCCTCCGTCTTGCTATTATTGGAGGAAGAAGGGATAACTGAGGGACGAGGTACACAACTTGGAAGGTCCACTGGACCAACATACGTCTACCATAAGAGTCATCTCTGAAAGGCTCCACTTGTTCACCAGGAGATTGAACACCTCCTGATGAAGAGGACATTTCCCTGAATGCACGTCCTGATGGCTGGGAAAGCCTGCTTTCCATCTGAGGATTCCTGAATGAACACTGCCGATGACGGCAGGGATATAGCCTTCCACCCAAGCCAGAATTCGGGACACCACTGTTAGTGTCGCCCGACTTCGGGAACCTCCTAGGTGGTGTACATAAGCCATCATGATGGCGTTGTCAGACTGTACCTGCACTGTATTTCCGTGGAGGACCTGTCCTGTATGCTGGAGAACCTTGAATACTGCTCCGAGTTCTCAGATATTTATGGGAAGCGCAAAAACTACTGCAGTCCACCTGCCCTGGAACAAGTGTGGACCAGTCACTGCTTCCCAGCCACGGATACTGGCGTCCGTCGTCAGAAGGACCCTATCCGCAATCCCAAAGGGGGTGCCCCTGGTTTAGGTGAGCTTTCCGCAGCCACCAGGCCAGAAAGAGACAAACCTCCGGGGAAAGCACTATTGACTATATCCTATGGGGCAACCCATCCCATCCGGAGAGGATCAATTTTTCTAGAGGTTCAGAGTGACACTGGGTACTCTCCACCATGTCGAACAGCGACACCCTGGAACCCAGGAACCACATTGCCGAGTGAATAGACACTCGGCGACTCTGCAGGCAACTGCGTACCTTTGCCTGTAATGCAGAGATCTTTTCCTCAATCACAAAGATCCTCAGATGTTGGGATATGGAGCATCCTCTGTGAAGAATCAGAGGGGACCATTTCCAGTGTATCAGTCAGCCCTAACATAGCAACACAGATATTGTCCATTGCAGATGGCACTGAAGTATCTCTGGAGACTCTGGTAACACCAGGAGGTTGCCCGGATTGGGTAACAAGCGGACCCCCTGCATCCGCAGGTGGGCTGCCATAACTGCCATGACCCTGGTAAAACTGGAAATGCTTATCGACCACTGCAAACCTGAGGAAAAACACTGGTGTTCTAAGAAAATAGGGACATTCAGGTAGTCACCCTGAATATATCCAACGACACCACAAAATTCCCCGGCTCCATTGAATGATGGAATGCAGGGTCCCCCTCCTGAACCGAGGAACCCTTAAGAATTTGTTGAAGGATTCGAGGTTGAGGATGTCCAGGTAAGACCCATTGGGTTTCTGTACCAGAAAGAGGATGGAGTAATACCTCGTTCCCCTTTGGGGCAACGGAATAGGTACTATAACTCCTGCCTGGAGCATAGAGTGTAACAGCCTCAAAAATTACAGGGCCTTGTCTTGAATTGACAGAAGACATGTAACGAAAAAGCGTCTGGGAGGCGGTTACCGGGAGGAGAGGACATACCTTCAAGAAAATACTTCTCTTACCCCAGTGGCCGTGGAGGTCAGACACCAGCACTGGGCGAACTGGAGAAGCCGGCCTCCAACTCTGGGGTCCCCCGAGAGGAGGCCCGTCCCGTGAGGCTGAAGGCTTATAGTCCAACTTGGGAGTAGGACGTCTTGTACTCCAAGCCTGTTCTTATGGTTGAGCAGATTTCCTGGCTACTGACTGTCTTGGAAAGCTATATTTTAGACTTAGCCTGGCCTCACAGGGCCAAAAAGACGAAGCCCCAGACCCCGATGGGACTGTAGCCGATGGCAGACGTAGCTGCTGCCTGCGGGGCCACAATTGTGTCCAGATGAGGGCCAAACAGGACCTATCCTGTAAAAGGCAAAGCATTCCAAATGGAATCTGTGTCCGCTTTCCAAGAGCGCAACCACAGGGAGCGGCGAGCCGCTACTGCTGCCGAGCCGCTACTGCTGCCGAGGAGATTCTGGAAAGGAGTACGCTATATGCAAGATGTCTCATTATGAACGTGGCTGTCTCTGAGAATTTGCCACTATCCACGTGCTCTGCTGGAGAGTCAGTGTGCAGAGATCCAGTTACCTACCCAGCGCTCCATGGCTCTGGCCCCCAGCACACGGCCATAGCCGGCCTGAAAGCCCCTCCAGCAAAGGAATAATTTGGATTTTAGATATATTTGCACCTTGCAATGTGTAACCTCCTTCAAGGAGGACCTGGAGGGCATGGGCAACGTAGCACTCCTCACTAGGCGTGTAACATGAGAATCAACCCGTAAAGGTAACTCCCAATCGGAAAAATAATTATCCGCAAAAGGGGTATGCAAAAGGTCAACCGCTTTTGAGGCTGGAAACGCTTACCCGGATTTTCCACGCCTCCTCTAAATGATCCACCTGATAGAGGAATTACAGTGGCAACACCCTTATCCTTAAAGGCGGCATAATTGGATTTAGCCACGGGGGATATGTAATAACCAAAGCCACACGAACTGCCCGTATAAGGCCAGGTATATAGACTTTAGACCCAGACTACGCCTCCTTTGCACTAAGGGACTCGTGTCTGAAAAAGTCAATAATGTCACAGTCATCAGACGTCATGTCCTTACCCGTCTGAGACCCGAAAGACCGTTTAGAAGGCCGAAATGGTGACTCCCCCTGTAAAACGTCCATCAGGTGCTATACCATTTAGACAATAAAATTCACCCACACAGGCTCCTGCGAGACCTGGGGGGGGGGGAAAAACAGGATACACTGGTGTACCATCAACTGTCCAGGGACCCCTGCATGTGATGAGACCACCACTCGCTGCGATAACCCCTATGGGGAAACGCAGGGGGCATTGCCCACAAGGGCTGTAAGCCTCTTAGCCAGCCGAGGGCGGTCCCCTTTTTTGTGGAGACACAGTGACAGAAATGGGGCGTGATATATAATACAACATGCCCTCCATAAACCCTCAGCGTCTACATATCCCTCCGCTAACTGCACATGATATCAGTACATTATAGCTGGAAGTGGCTATCCTCGTTCACTTTCAGACATGAGGAGTGTGAACGGAGCGTATGTGACCTCCCACACAGAAAAACCATGTTTACTGTGAGGTAATAAACACCCTGCAACACCGCACCGCAAGGGCTGTAGCAGAAGAACAGGGATAGGAAAAAGGCTGACAGTCAGAAATGACAGTACAGGCAAACAGCGCTAGCATTTAAGTCACATACAATGCACAGATAACATCCTGCATTACAAGCACTGCGATCAACTACACAGACCAGAGCCTGGTAGGAAATAGTGCTGCATACACTGACCTTAATTGAAAGAGAGGTATGCGGGGGACCCAGACCGCAATGGCACCTGTAACAGCTTCCAGCAGCGTTTGTCATTCCCAGCACATGTAGTGAGAAAATGGCCACCGAGGAGCAGAGAGGAGGCGGGCCCGGGGGAGGAGCGCTGACACAGCCCGCTCAGACCGCTGTGGAATGGCACTGTGCAGCGGGGGAGACGCCGGCTGTGAGACAGGGAAGGCGTTCTCCCCTGGCTGCTATTAACCCCTGGGACGTCGCGCTGTACCGCACATGCTGCGGCCCGCTGTCCCTGGTGGTCTAGTGGAAGGCGCAGGATCAGTACCTGGCCCCACGCGCAGCCGGTCCCCAGGGAGCCCCCTGCCTGGGGACCAAAAAGGACTGTGTTACCGGCAGGTGCCCACCGCAGGACCCCGCCGCTTACCTTGTCCCCCGTGCATCCGGCCACAGTCCCGGTAGCCGGGGTCACCCAGCTACCAACCAGCATCCCCGGATCGGTACCGGCGGGGTGTAGGAGTTACAGCATGGACGTCAATACTGACTGTCCTATGCTGGAGAACTCTAGTTGTGCAGCTACAGCTGCGAAGAAATCTTCAGGGGCCTTGAAAAGACCCCCCTCTGTACGATGCGACTGGTCCGGCCAGGCACAGACGAAAACTGAGTGGCCTGAGGCTCAGGGGCGGGGTATAGGAGAGGGACCCCAGTGCATCCTGGGAGCCTGAATATTTAACTCTGTGGTGCCTGGATGTCTGCCGCCATCGCCTATACCCCAAGGTATCCTGTGGATACCCTATGGACCCTGCAGTAGAAATATACATATACACACACATATACATACACATGCATAGCTGTACACACCAACAGTAAGGGATGTTCCCCAGGTGACCAGTGAATACTTACATGCACACAGACCACTCAATGCTATAAAAGGTGTGGGTAATATTGCTCAACAAACCAGCTTAATAAGCAGGAAGGAGCTAGTACACATAACCAGGCTGCAGTGAGTAGGTTATAAAGGAAACAGGATCCCAGTGTCTTCCTCCTGTGCTGAGGCAGGCTGTGAGGAAAATGGTAGACCAGTGTTCCAATTGAGGAGGGGAGGATCCTGCCTGGGGCTTGCGGTCTCCAACAGACCAGGGTTGGGGGAGCGCCACCTCCCCCATCTGGCCGGACCCCAGTGCTAAAGTCTGCAGCTGCTTTTAAGCAGCACCCCGTTACACAAGGTGGTCTAGTGGTCAACCAGGTGCCCCCACTAGCCAGTACCACCGGTGGTCTTCTCACCAGTGGTGCATGCAAGGAGCCGCCTTAGCTCGTCCTCAGTAAGCACTGACTGTGGCTCTGGTGTTAGGAGTCCGTGGCTGAAGTCACTGACACACTGGCACTAATGTGGCAGTGGAGGTGTTCTATAGGACGCCTGTCACTGCCCAACTCATGAAAAAAAAGTTTCAAACAAACACCAATTTTTTATTTTTTTTTAAATAATCAGGAGGACAGTCTAATGCAGACCCCTTAAAAATGGTGCCCAGAGCTTGCTGGCACTAAACTAAAACTGGGGTCCAGTGGCTGTGTGTGGGGTATAGAGGGGGGAGGCTGGACTTGTGGGTATTTTCAATTAACTATTTGGTGCCCAGACTCTCCTCTCTAGGCTATACCCAGTGTCATCCCTGTGCCCCCCTAGTAGAGGAAGAAGAAAAAAAAATACTAATTTATGAAGTCATTAATCCTAGGTGTTTATAGTATGAAATAATACATTCAAACTATACCTGCTGCCAAAAGATATTTTACTAGTTCAAGATGTCCTTCCTGAGCAGCTTCCATTAGTGGCGTAGAGCAGCCAAGTTCTATATCTGCCCCGGATTTTACAAGGAAGTCTGAGACCTCTGCGAAACCTCCGCAGCACGCCAAGGTCAGAGCGGTCTCCTGGGTCTCTTCAGTCTGAGCATTTATGTTTGCACCTACAAGCAAAATGTTAATGAGATACAATGTGTTAAATAGCTTTAAGATTATACACATTTTTTCTGGTGAAGATTTGTCACTCATTTACTTTTGTAAAGCAGGTTTTTTATAATCGCTCTTTATTTAAGATTCTTGACAGAACAAAATGAGGAGTGGCGTCAAATGAACAGGTTTACTATAAGAGGGAGCCAATAGTAATAATTGGGGTATTGTGGAAAGGGTACCAAGAAAGCCAGATTTTGTGAAACATACAGTTTTGTTCTGTAGGCATGCAATATATACCATAATCAAACCAAACTAGACATGATTAATAACTCCCAGCATTGGTGGGGAGAAGGTTGTGTGTTCTTGACATTTGGCTGCACAATATGTTTATCAATGTGTGGAATTGGTGCAGAAAGTACAATATTGGAAAGGGAGATGTTAAGGATTAGCCCTGGGGCACTAGTGATCGGCGCAGTCACATATCACCAGAAAGACACAATATATGTGGCAGGACCACCATATGTGAAGGTGTTTACAATCAGTACTGTTTTTTTTTGTTTAGGTCATGAATATGAGTCAGTCTTCCAACCAGGGCTGCCAAAAGATCGGTCTGTCCAAATTCAGGTGGCGTGGCCACGCTCTATGGGGAATAGTGATGCCACTGCATTAAACTATATGGTGAGGGTGTGATTATTGCTTATATAGCAGTACATGTCCAGGTACTTTGTATCCAAGCTCCTCTTGGCACCCCTGCTTCCAACCACTTGTTTCTGGGTACCCACTTTTATGTGAACATCTTGTGATCAAAAACAACGCGAGTGAAGGCGCTCACGCATCACACTAGAGGAAAGAAGTCTCAAAGAGATGGAATACTCTTTTCTAAAATAACAATTTGAGAAATCTTATGATAGGACTCACAGATCTCCAAAGGGAAAGGGGGAGGGGGACAAGGACACAATATGGTGTAGAATATACCAATCGAGGGTAAACAAACTTGGTTACACAATATGTAGTTATGACAACCATGGTGGTGATTTAGAAGTGTACAACACACAAAGAAAAGTAAGGCAATGGCAAAAATGCATCTTACGTGGGAAAAAAGTAAACTGAAAACAAATCCACCATCCACACGCTCCTACATGGTTGCAGCAGGTCCTGGTTGAAAAGTTTTTGTAAAGAACCCCTGAACCCTTCTGTGCAAATTCTTCTTCACCTCTACAAAACACAGCTATTGTAAAATCAAAGACCTGGAAGAGAGGATTAGGGGAGGCGCCCTATTAGTTTAAAACTAGCTAGTGCTTTACACTCTTACATACATCCACTATACAAGCATACAGTAGGGAGAATCACTATTGCCTGGGGTGCCTTGGAGAGGGGGATCACTTTATTGGGGGTTCCCCAATTTCCCAGGGATCCCCGGCCTGGGCTGACTAGCGGTTAGGGGTGATGATGCGGCTGGGGGGGGGCCCGGTGAAAGGGCTCCCCTGGCTGTGGCATCACCCCCCCGCAAGAAAGGGTCCGGTGCTGAGAAATACAGGGGGGGGCCCATGCATTTTTTTCCCCTGTATTTCCAGAACCTGCTCAGAGCCCAGTGCTGGTTGCGCTAAATATGGGGGACCACTACGTCATTTGCCCCCTGTATTTAGCACAACCAGCACTGGGGCTACATAGCCCGGGGCTGGTTGGTTTTTTGGGGAGGGGGCCACGCCATTTAAATTTTTTATTTACACTGTTTTTATTTTTAAACACAGAAGCACAGACGGGTCTCACTGACTCGTCCGTGCTTCGGTGGTTTTTTTTTTTGAACACACAGGTATCCGAGCCTGCATCTGTGTGCTGCTACCTCCCCTGGGTCCTAACGCCTGCACCACCGCAGCCCGCACTGCCGGGGAAGGTGCGGGGCAGTCTCCTCCTTTTCAGAGACCGATGGGTAGCTTCAGTAGCAGATGCCTGGGTAAGGGGCATGGTCTCCCGAGGTTATACGATCGACCTAAAAGGGGCCACCGCCGCAGCGTTTATTCGCCACGGCATTGCCCAAGGATCCGGTCAAGAAACTTGAACCAGGCTAATAGGTTCCCTCTGTTCCGAGGGGGTTATAGTTCCAGTCTCAACAAAAACAGGGTTTTTACTTCAACCAGTACTTAGTACAAAAGCCCAATGGCGCTTATCGGCCGGTTTTAAACCTGTGAGCCTTGAATGTCAGCCTATGGGTGGATCGGTTCCGCATGGAATTGCTCTGGTCGGTGATTCAGGGTATGTCGGCAAACACGTTTTTGGTGTCTCTCGACAGAAATGCATATCTCCACATAGCGATTTGGGTAGGGCATCATTCGCTACTCAAGTTCACAGCTGGAAGAGCTCATTACCAGTTCCAGGCTCTGCCTTTCGGGCTGACTACAGCTCCACGGGTCTTTACGAAGAGCATGGCAGCAGTAGCAAGTCTGCTGCATTCCGAGGGGATAACGATCGTACCTTACTTAGACGATTTGCTAGTGAAGGCAAATTTGGCTGCCCAACTTCAGCCCCACCTGGATCACACGGTTCAGGTGTTACAGTATCACAAGTGGATACTGTATCTCGAGGAAAGTCGCCTTACGCCATGCCAACGTCTGATGTTTCTGGGGGTGATCTTCGATACGGCACTGCAAAGAGTTTTTGTGCCAGAGGACAAAGCCCGGGCCCTTCAGGACTTAGTCAGGAAGGTGCTGTCTGCCCCTCGCCCATCCGTCAGTCACTTCACTGGTGGTTGACTACCAGTCGCCTTCTCCAGGGTCGGTCCCTGGTTACTCCCAAATGGATCATTGTCACCATAGACGCAAGTCTCAGCGGTTGGGAGCGGTGACTGAGAACCTCTGTCTCCAGGGGACCTGGTCGGCATCAGATAGGGCTGTCAATAAATGTGCTGGAGCTCTGGGCCATTTATCTGGCCCTGTGCCGGCAGGACAGTGAGGATCCAATCAGACAATGCCACGGCGGTGGCGTATGTAAAGCACCAGGGCGGAAACCAAAAGCGGGCTTGCCATGGTAGAGCCAAGTCTCATTCTCACTTGGGCGGAGACGTTTGCCCCGACAATGTCAGCGGTATTCATACCGGGAGTAGAGAATTTGGAGGCAGACTACCTCAGCAGGACCTCTTTCCTACCAGGAGAGTGGTCTCCCCACCTGGAGGTTTTCCAGCAGTTGGTGCAGGAGTTGGGGGGCTGCCGGAGGTGGACCTGATGGAGTCTCACCACAATTGCAAGGTCCCTCTATTTTGTGCAAGGGCCAGAGGTCCTTTGGCATTCACAGTAGATGCCATGACAGTTCCTTGGAACTTCAGTCTGGCCTACATCTTTACTCCAAATCCCATGTTACCAAGGGTGCTCCGTCGAGTCAGGAAGCAGCAGGCGTCAGTCATCCTAGTGGCTCCAAACTGGCCGCGCCGGTCGTGGTTCGCCACGGTTCTCAGACTAGCCGCAGGTCCAGGTTGGCATCTTCTACTGTGACCAGATCTTCTTCTGCAGGGGCCATTCAGTCACGAGGGCCTGCCTCAGCTGGCTTTAACGGCCTGGTTGTTGAGACCGAGCTTTTAAAGGCTAAGGGGTTTTCCCCCTTCAGTCATCGGTACCATGCTCCGGGCACGGAAGCAGGTTTCTGCACAGAATTACCACAGGGTTTGGAAAACTTATATTTTGTGGTGTGAGCGGCGTAGCGTGCAGACTGCTAGCTTTCCTTCAGGGTGGTTTGGAAGCCGGCTTGCGCCTTCAATCTTTGAAGGTACAGGTTTCAGCTCTGTCCATTTATTTTCAGCAACGTCTGGCTCTCCTTCCATATATTAATGTCTGATTGTCTAGACATATTACGACGGTTTTTGGTATATACAATACTATATATTTTTTATTGAGTGATCAATAATCAGATAATAATAATAACACTCTGAAAGTAATGTCATATTATTCTACCTAATGATAAGTAATATTTTTGAATTGATATGCTTAATGTGATGATCATATTTACACTCTACATTTTTTATTTACAGTTATTGTAATAATTAGGGTAATATTTTATTCTCAAAGATAATTTATACACAATTTACACTTATCTCATATTTTCCTTTTTCACATGATGGGTTTAATTTTTTTCATATTTAAAATCTTTTTCTTTTCACGATAGTTCAATTTTGACACCATTAATTTAGGTTGTAATTGTGCACAATAACACTGATGATTTCAATGACACTTATTTTTATAGATAATTATTCATTTATGTATTTATTATTTCACATCACACTTTTTAACAATATATGATTACTGTTAACACTATATTTGGGCTTCCACAATACTTATTAAGGGTAATTTAATATTTAATATATAATAAACCTTTTTGGGAAATCACTGAATTTGGACACATATAATATTTATCCTATGAACATGAATTTCAGCATTCAGAGAATTATATCCATGATATGGGTGATAGATTGTTGATGCCTTGTTAGGAGTTAATCCTTGATTGTCTATCCATTAGATAAACCTGAATAGACTCTAACCTGAGAATATAGAATGATCACGTGATCGCTCTGAATGATTCATAATGATTCTTTATTCAAATATGTCCAACAGAACATCGCAACATTAATATCATAAATCCTTAGAGGGATTATGACTAAAAAGACTGTTGAGGAATAGTCCTTCCTTCATAATAAAGATAACGGAGACTTCGATCTCTGAGATTGATTATTTCAGCCTGTTAACTAGTAGACTGATCGGAAAGCGATTTATGATCCTTGGATAATCACGTCACTGGCCCTAGCATCAACACGAGCTGGAGGGCGGGACCTAGTGACGTAATGTGATGTTATAGGTGCTCCTCAATGTGATTGACATCCCCATTACCAATGACACGATTGCGGGTATATAAGGCAGTTCCGGTAGCGGCTCGGCTTGCCTTGATAAAGCCTTTAAAGCGAAACGCCGCGTTGGTTAGCGGCGCACCCTGTTGCTGCTTATTATGATGTATAATATTTCTGTTGGTCCTTATGTGTAAACCCGAGAGGGTCTGTTGCTATTAAACCACCTAAATAAGTGCGGAAAATAGAATGTATGGGATGTAATGGCTCTGTAATTATACATTGAAAGCCATTTCTCATTTGCTTCTTAATAAGCACCCGGGAGGGTTGATTAATGACTATGTAAGGAGCAAGGAGATTAGAACCAATACTGTGCACAGAATCTACATACATATTTCCCAGAAGCACCTTTATGAGACTGAGGAATTGGTCCATATAAAATCAGTCCTATGCTTAATGTGACAAGTTTGATATATGTTTATTCACAATCTGGGACAAATAAATGTGACACAGAAGAGACACATTAACTGTTTAATAAAAATCAACTTTGACTGCTATAACTATATAAGCAATGATTTAACAATACTCATTAATTTTCAGTTATGTCCATCTGTTTAAAAACAGATTTCAATGGTTCAAAAATAATTATAGTACTTGTTTAATATTGGTGTTTACAACTAGCAATTGTTGAATTAAAACCTACAACAGAAATTCAAGATCAGTATATATGGCATACCGTATATAAGATAGGTGCCATACATAACAATCTTTGATCTAATACAAGCCTATGCGGAAATACAGGGGCGCTGCACACATTTTATTTCACTGTATTCTTTACTTTTCACTCTTTCAATGTTTTAAAGTTTCGCTGTTTAATTGTCTTGTGTGACAATATTAATTGAATTAATAAAAGTTATATTTTAATTATGTTTTGTGCACCATTTCAGGCATTTCTCTTTCCTCTACAATATTTTTGATTAATATTCATTGCCTGTGGTAGCACCCCCCAAACAAAGATTATAAATAATACTGGGGGTCACCATTGTCCCCTACTGAGAGGCACAATGTTTCTCTGGTGCGACTAGTAAACTCATATCTATCTCCTTCTCAGGGGGTTTTGTGAGTGCAGCCTCCGTTTCAGCCGCCAGTAGCACCATGGGATTTGCCCCTGGTTCTGTCGGCTCTTAAGCAGGCTCCGTCTGAGTCATTGGAATCCGTGGACCTTCGGTTTGTCACGTGGAAAGTGTTTTTTCTTATGGCCATTGCCTCAGCGGGTCTCTGAGTTGGGGGCTGTGTCCTGCAAACCACTGTTTCTTGTTTTCCATGATGACAAGGCGGTCCCCAGAACGGCTCCTTTTCAACCGAAAGTGGTTTCTTTTCACTTGAACCAGGAAAATGTTTTTCCTGTTTTCTCACCTTCACAGTCTTCTAGGGACCAGGGCAATCTGTCACTGTTGGATGTCATCCGGATCCTGCGGATTAACTTAGACAGAACTTCGGACTTACGTTGCATGGACTCTATTAGTCCTCTACAACGCCCACAAACGTGGCAGGCCAGCCACGAAGCAGACCATTGCAAGATGGCTCCGCTCAGTGATCTCAAGGGCTTAATCTGATGCGGGGCGCCCGGCACCAACCAAGGTGTCCGCTCATTCCACTCGGGCTGTGGCGGCCTCCTGGGCGGCGCTTCACGGGGCCGCAGCTGAACAAGTTTGTCGCGCAGCTACCTGGTCCTCTGTCCACACGTTTGCGCGGTTCTACAGGTTCATATTTTTGCCTCCGGTGACGCCCATTTTGGACGTACAGTTCTCCGGTCAGGCAACCTGAGCGTTCCCTCCCTTGGTGGCGGCTTTTGAACGTCCCATGGTCCAGTGTCCCCCAGCCCAGACGAAAGAGAAGAGGATTTTTGGTACTTACCGTTGAATCCTCTTCAGTCAGGCTAGGGGATACTGCGTTCGTTCCCTTCCTCACGCTCAGTCATTTTAAGTATGAGTTATGATTACGGTAATAATTGGCCGTCAGTTTCGTTATTTTTCGGTATGATAGTGTCACTGAATATTGCTTCTCCTTACAGGCACTTTTGAAGTTGTACTGAAGTCAGGGGTTGCAGAAGGGGGGGGGGGGTATGGGAGGGAGGAGGAGTTATAAATTTCAGTCATTAGTGGCAACTCCACACCTTCCCACCTACAACCCCCATGGTCCAGTGTCCCCCAGCCTGACTCAGAGAAAAGGATTCAACGGTAAATACCAAAAATCCTCTTATTTGCAATGGGCACTGAATCAACTACTCAAGGATAAGTGCTGTATAACCTTTCTCCAGGTAGAGGCATACAGGGAGACTAGGCCCGATTCTCCCGAGACCTGTAGCTTCAGCGATGCCATGTACAATGGGTGCTGAGCGTATCCGATGGGAGAAGGGTGAGGAGGAGCAGCTCAGAGGCTGGAAGCTTTTGGTGAAGTATCGTACTCTGAACTGGGGGAGGAGCTACTGGGGGAGAGCCTACCTCCCACTGCTGCATCAATCACCGGGCCACTGGCCTCAAGAAATGGTCCCCGATGCTAGACTTTTAAGTGCCCCGGTGGTCTAATGGGGAAGCGGACAAACTGGACGCCCCACTACAGCGTCCTCCGGCTAGTCTCCACAACCAGAGTTAAGAACTGCATTGCCTTACCTGTCTCTCAGTTTATCCGGCTACAGCCCTGGGTCCCCATTGGAACGGCTAGTTAGGCACTGCCTTAAAAAAGCAGCCTCTGGCGAAACGCGTGTTGGCATCCTTACCTACTGCCAGCGCACTATTATATGCGGCACATGTTATGTACTGATTGAAATGTTATAACAAGTAACACCAAATGTAGGGGGCAGACTCCCTAGTGACAAACACTCCGGCGCTCTTACTTGTCATAGCCGATCACCGCACAATCGTATTGGATACAATGTTGCTTGTCATGTACGGATTGAAAAGTGTAACTGAATTAAATGGGAATAAATCCCCAGTGACAGAGATTCCCCCGTGGGATAAAAAGGAGTGAAAGAATAACAGATTAGAATTGATGAGCTGCTACAATACTTAACCATTGACTGTGTCAGATCACCACTCAGATTATTACAATAAGGAATATTAACAGCGGCGTTAAAATAATGCCACCAAGCAGGAAAAGATGTATATTATACCCGTGAACACTGCAGAGCACGGACTTAACATCCGGGATAAAATACTTTTTGCTAAATTCATTGTCATCATTCCTGCATACCACCATACATAGAAGAGGAGAAAGACGTGGACAAATACCCCCATTTAGATCGTGAAATCAATCAGGGAATGATATTTGTAACCTCTATATGCTATATTAAGCAAAAAAAGATAAGCTAATTTAAGTAAAACAGAGTAAGTTATATTTGTTGCAATACCTAATATAATATTCCTGGAATGACAACATTCAATAATTATAGATAATACAAAGTAACAAAGTCTGAATATTGTGGAGTGACTCGCTACTCATTAAAATAGAGGTGTGTGGTATAATTGACCGCCGGACGGGAGCCTGGCGGTTGAAATCCCGACACCAGTATGCCGAAGAGCGCAGATCCCGATGGAGGAAAGCTAACCCACCCCCCCAACCCTCCTGTAGGGTTGCCCAACCATCCCCCCCATCTAGTGCCTAAACCTAATTCCCACTCTCCGCACCCTAAGCATAACCCTAACCTCCCCCCCCAAGGGGTGTCTAACCCTAACCGTCCCTTCCCCTAGCCTGACCCTTACACTAAGTCTTCCAGGGAGCCACTAAACCTAACCCCCAAAGCCCCCCCCCGCCCGGCTTACGTTCGTTCGGTATGCCGGGCGTTGGGATTACGGGGGTGGATGATAAGCGTCGGGATAACGACGCCTCTCACTAGCCCCTACCGGGATTGCACAGTCGGGAAGCCGGTGGTCGGCATTTCGACTGTTGGCTTCTTGACTACCTCCCAAATAGAGCATCTTATAATAGTTGTATGATAACAGTGTCACATGGGGCGTTCACTGACATTTAAGAAGAAGTTACTCTTGAATAATAGTCTGAGATACTAAAATAATCCTACCACTCGGATGCGCAATATATGAGAAGTGACATAATTGACTAACGGCAGAGGAAAGTTTTAAATCACCAATCTATTTATCGGACATTCTTTTCTATGTAATATTTTACTTTGATTTTATTTAATATTTTGTCTAATATCGGAACATATTATTATAAAGAGTAATAAAGATAATGTAAATATTATATATTTTTCAAGATATTTATGTACCAAGAAAAATACTGACCTAGGAAGTGCACTGAATTAAAATCTTGTCTTTTCTTTGGTGTTTGAATTACCGGTAAATTGATTATTTACAAGGTTATCACCTCCATGAAACAAATATTAAGAAACCATACAGGCATTATTAATTATCTATATGAAGTTCATAGCCTAGGGGCAGCTGTGGCTGTTTTGGCAGCTGGGGTTAAATGCACAAAGTGTTAAATCACAAAGTGTACTAACATAACAGGTAATCAAACAGTTATCCTGCATGAATATGGACTAATCTTCTGTTTAATTTCATCCCTTAGGTATGTGAAATCATCTCTCCTGCATCTATATTCTGCATAGACCTTCATGCATTCATGTGTGGTTTTTAAATGTATGTGAAATCATCTCTCCAGCATAGATTTGTTTTTTCCTGTATAGTCTATATTGTTCAGTGAAGCATAGTGTATAGTATATATCTGGCCTGGTCTTCAGAGCAAGTTATCTTCTTTGATCAGAGAACCAATTGACTGAGATGTAGCCTGTTTTAATCAAGGATACCATTCCTCTATATTCAGTCTAGGGGCAGCTGTGGCTGTTTTGGCAGCTGGGGTTAAATCCAGGAAGTGTTAAATCACAGTGTACTAACATAACAGTTAATCAAACAGTTGAACAAACAATGACCAACATCTAAACACTGCAATCAATTGCTGATTTATGGGGGCCTTTAGGCAAGTTCAGACTAAAAAACTTATCTCTTTAAAATTTATCCCAAAACAAGTTACCTAAACTCACCATGTACTACACATTCTTTTTATCAAAACACTTTTGTAATTTCTCCAAGGGTATAACATCCTTACCTCTCCCTGCATCTCGCCTCTCTGTGCTCATTGCAGCCGTATTGATTCACTCAGCTCCTCTAAAAACTAATGAGCTTTATTTTCATCATACATTGACTATTACAACCTCATTGTGTCATTATAAAAAACCTTTATACACCTACAACTATGGTCCGTATTCAATTTGTAGCGAAAAGCCGGAATTGGCGAAAAAGTATCGCCAATGACGTAATTTCGCCAGGCGGAAAAGTATCGCTATATTTAATTTGAAAGACTTTCCGCCTAGGCAGAAAGTCAACGCAATCTAATAGGTGAAAAAGTTTTGCATATGAATAGCATGCGGAAAAAAGTGCAGAATTGGGGTTTTGGGGTGCAACATTGCGGAAACCCCCATGTAGCCTTCAGACAGTCCCACAAAGGTAAACGGTCTCAAATTTTTTTTAAAAAACACTCAACATCCCAACAAATCACTCATTTTGGGGGCAAAAAAAAATGTTGGGGGACACAGTTAAAAACTAGCGAACTAGACTCTAAGGGGGTCACCAAGTATGCCCCATGTGTTTTTTTCATTGCAGGCGCTTGCGGAAGGAGGATTTTTCATGATTTTTTAAACTTAACTTAAGAAACTTTAAAATATGCTGGCCCTTATTTTCAAGTACCCCAAATTTGCTGGGATAACAAGAGATATGGTAAGAACTTACCTTTGTTATCTCTGTTTCTACGAAGTCCATAGGGTCCACAGGGTTGACCTTGGGGTTATAGCTGGAACAGGATCCATGGGCACCACACAGTTAAGCTTTTAGCTCCCAGGATGCACTTGGGTCCTCCTCTATACCCCGCCCCCGAGCCACAGGCACCTCAGTTAGTAAGCAGCCTAGGCCGGAGGAGAATATGGAACAGAGAGAAGGAAGACTGGAACACACAAGAAACCATACTCACAGCAATAGGAGACGGAAAACCGGTGACCAGCCACACAGCCCATTTGAAGCCAGGTGCGTCAGGGCGAGCGCCCTGTGGACCCTATGGACTTCGTAGAAACAGAGATAACAAAGGTAAGTTCTTACCATATCTCTTGTTTTCTACTTCAGGGTCCATAGGGGGTCCACAGGGTTGACCTTGGGGATGTCCCAAAGCAGTACAACTAAGGGCGGGGACGCTCCTGTGCTGAAAGGAGTACCCGGCGCCCAAAGGATGCATCCTGAGAGGCAAAGGTGTCAAACGCATAGAACCTCAAAAACGTTTGAATTGAAGACCAAGTGGCCGCCCTACACAGCTGAACAGCAGAAGCGCCACGTCTAGCAGCCCAAGAGGGACCCACAGAACGAGTGGAATGAGCCTTAACAGAGGCTGGCACAGGTAAGCCCTCCTGTGCATAAGCCTCACAAATAACGGAACGAAGCCAACGGGCTAACATTTGTTTGTTGGCAGGCCAACCCCTCTTGTGAAAACCAAAGAGGATAAACAAGGAATCAGACTTCCTAACCGAAGCCGTCCGGTCTACATAAATTCTAAGCGCCCGGACCACATCTAAGGAAGTCTCACCAGCTGAAAGATCAGGGGACTGAAAAGCTGGCACAACAAGTTCCTGATTAATATGGAACTTCGAGACCACTTTGGGCAAAAACTCAGGACGAGTGCGGAGCACCGCTCTGTCCTGGTGAAAAATCAGGAAAGGAGGGCGACAGGAAAGCGCCCCCAATTCAGACACCCTCCTGGCCGAAGCAATTGCCAGGAGAAAAACCGTCTTAAATGTCAGCCACTTGAGCTCCACCCCCTCAAGAGACTCAAACGGAGGACCCTGCAGGACCCGTAGCACCACCGCCAAGTCCCAAGGAGCCACAGGAGGCACAAAGGGAGGCTGGATCCTGAGAACACCTTGGAAAAAGGTGTGAACGTCTGGTAGTATTGCAATCCGCCGTTGAAACCACACGGACAAGGCGGACACATGAACCTTCAGAGATGCAAGGCGTAAGCCGAGATCCAATCCTGACTGAAGAAATTCCAAGACCCTAGAAACTCGGAACACCTGAGGATCATAAAGTCTGGACTCACACCACTGAAAGTAAGTGTGCCACACTCTGTGATAAATCCGTGCTGAAGCAGGCTTGCGTGCCCTGAGCATCGTACCAATAACCGAACTGGAGAAGCCCCGAGACCTCAAGACGGCTGTCTCAAGAGCCACGCCGTCAAAGACAGCCGACCCAGATCCGGGTAAAGGCAGGGCCCCTGAGACAACAGGTCCCGACGTTGAGGAAGAAGGTACGGAGCGTCGATGGAGAGGCTCCTGAGATCGGAGTACCAAGGACGTCTGGGCCACGCCGGAGCTACCAGCACGAGCATGCCGCCGTCCTGCTTGAATTTCCGCAGAACCCGAGGATGCAGGGATATCGGAGGAAACAGATACGCCAGGTGAAACGTCCATGTCACCGACAGCGCGTCCACTAGACTTGCACCTGCGTCTCTTGTCTTTGACCCGTAAACGGGCAACTTGTGATTGTGACGGGAGGCCATCAAGTCCAGCTCCGGCAGTCCCCACCTGTCCACGAGTAGCTGAAACACCTCTGGGTGAAGCGACCATTCCCCGGGATGCACGTCGTGACGGCTGAGGAAGTCCGCCTCCCAATTGAGGACTCCGGGGATGAAGACCGCCGAGATCGCTGGAATGTGACCCTCCGCCCAAGACAGGATACGAGACACCTCCGACATCGCTGCCTGACTGCGAGTTCCGCCTTGGTGATTGATATACGCCACCGTGGTGGCGTTGTCGGACTGCACCTGTACCGCCCTTCCGTGAAGAGCGGGGCCGGACGACTGCAGGGCCTTGTATACTGCCCGCAGTTCCAGGATGTTGATGGGGAGAAGTGCTTCTTCCGCTGACCAACGACCCTGAAGCGACAAAGAGCCGGTCACTGCCCCCCAACCCCGGAGACTGGCATCCGTCGTGAGCAGGACCCAGTCCGGGATCCAAAATGGGCGCCCCTCGACCAGATGAGCTGTCTGAAGCCACCAAGCCAAAGATAGCCGAACGTCCGGAGACAACACCAGCACCTGAGAGCGGATCCGGTGAGGTAACCCGTTCCATTCTGATAGAATCAGCCCCTGCAGGGGCCGGGAATGGAACTGGGCAAATTCCACCATGTCGAATGTCGACACCATGGACCCCAGAACTCTCATAGCCGAATGGACCGACAGGCGGCAACGGCTCAGGCAACTGCGTATCCGCAGCTGTAGTGAGGCGACCTTCTCCGGAGTCAGGAAGATCCTTTGCTGACGCGAATCCAGCAGGGCTCCCAAATGAACCATCCGCTGTGATGGAATCAGAGAGGACTTTTTCCAATTTATCAACCACCCGTGTGCTTGCAGGCAAGCGTTTGTCAGGTGGAGATGTTGAAGCAGTACCTCCGGGGAGCTCGCCAGCAACAGGAGGTCGTCCAGGTACGGCAGCAGCCGTACATTCTGGTTCCGAAGATGTGCGGCCATGACCGCCATAATCTTCGTGAACACCCTCGGTGCCGTGGAGAGACCAAAGGGTAGCGCCCGGGACTGATAGTGGTGTTGAAGGATAGCGAACCTCAGATACCGCTGGTGTGAAGATGCTATCGGAACATGGAGGTAGGCGTCCTGGATGTCCAGGGACACCATGTAATCCCCCGGTTCCATCGCCAGAATGATGGAACGTAACGTTTCCATCCTGAACTTGGGAACTCTGAGGAATTTGTTCAGAGACTTCAAGTTGAGGATAGGGCGATGAGAACCATTGGGTTTCTGCACCAGAAACAGAGACGAATAATACCCCGTCCCTCGTTGTGATAGAGGAACGGGAACAATGACCCCTGCTTTCAGCAAGGACTCTATAGCCTCCTGAACCTGTAACGCCTTGGTCTTGTTCTGAGAAGGACTTGTGCAGAAAAACTGGTGGGGTGGTCTGTGCCGAAAAGACAGGGCGTACCCCTGGGAGACCACTTCTCGAACCCAGGCATCCGTGGTGGTATCGTGCCAGCACTGGGCAAATAGAAGAAGTCGGCCTCCCACTCTGAGGTCCCCCAGAGGGAGGCCCGTCCCATCAGGCCGCAGGTTTATCTTCCTGCTTGGAAGAAGGGCGCCGAGCACTCCAGGCTTGCTTCTTGGGTTTAGAGGCCGTCTTACTCGCAGACTGTCTCGGGAAGGACTGACCTTTCGCCTTACCCTGAACCCGAAAGGAACGAAAAGCCGAACTCCGAACCTTAGCAGGCAGTGCCGCCGAAGGGAGGAAGGCCGACTTGGATTTAGCCAGGGTGTCCACTATTTTGTCCAAGTCCGGACCAAATAGTAATTCCCCATTGAAAGGTAAGGCCTCCAGACCTTTCTTTGAATCAGAGTCCGCTCTCCAGGACCGCAACCATAAGGATCGGCGGGCAGACACCGCTGCAGCCGATACCCGCGAGGTCAGCAGACTAGCATCTAAAGAAGCTTCTCCAATGTAAGAAGCGGCGTCCCTCATTTGTCCCAACAACGCCCGCTGGACATCCGGAGCGTCGTCCGGGAAGGTATCTTCCAATGCATTGGCCCACCCCTCAATGGCCTTGGCCACCCAGGAAATGGCCATGGACGGTCGGGCCACCGCCTTCAGCGAGGATATCGACGGTAATGGTAAGGTGGCGCCCCGAGTTAAACGGGTGACATGGGAATCCACCGCTGGTGGAGTTTCCCATTTTTTACAATGTGCCTCAGGGAAGGGGTAATTAGAAGCCAACCGCTTCTGAGGAAGGAATCTCTTACTGGGCGCCTGCCAAGCTACCGCCATATGATCCGTCAACTGATCCGACAGGGGAAACACCGCAGAAGCCACCTTAGTTTTTTTGAAACTAGGAAACTTCGACCTAGGAACCGGTGCCTCATCCTCTATAAGAAGAATAGCTCGCACCGCCCTAACTAGTGCTCGCACATTAATGGACGACTTGGTATCCATTTCCTGGACCGAGGCGTCCGAGTCAGTGTCATCAGGGACCTCCCCATCATCTGAGGAACCCTCTGAGTCCGATACCTGAGCAGCCCGTGTCATGAGTGGGCGTTTAGAAATCCTAGAAGGCATGTCAGTCTGCAACATTGACTGAAAAGCCGAGGAAGCGGCCGCCAAATTTTGCACGGAGTTGGAGAGCACATCCACCCATGGTGGAGGCGTCGCCATAGGGGCCTGAAAAGGTACCACAGGCTGCTGCGGCACAGGGTAAGCCTGTATATACATAGGCAACCCCACATAGGGACCAACTGATTGAGACCCAGGAGGACTCCGCAATAACTGCGGGACACCCGGGGAATGGGGGATGGTCGGCTGGGGCACCGCCCTAGTAGGGAGAGCAGTCGGGACCGACAGACGGTCCGCAATAGACACCAGCACTTGAGAAAACATCGCCCATGGTGGTTCCTGCGCCAGAGAAGGTCTGGATGGGCCAGGAGCCACCTCGCATCGACTACACAGGCCATCCTGTGACAAATCCTCCCTATCTACTCCTGCAGAACAGCGTCCGCAGGAGGCCAACACCGGAGCCACTGAGCGCTCAACCTCCTCGTCTGACATGACAGAATATATTATATATCTGGCACCAGGGTAGAAGTAAAACGCACTCACCGGTGTGCTGAACAACAGCCCACAATATGGCACTGAGTAGCACACAACTGTATGTGACGGACCTCACAAATACGTGATCTATATAAGTGAGGTCAGTAGAAATGCCCCTCCCCCACACACCTGCAGGGCTTGTAGGAGAAGTAAAGGGATAGGTATAAGCTGACAGTAAGCGGAAAATAAGCACAGACAGGCAGCACTAGCAAAAAGTCACATACCATGCAGGAAGATATACTCACTGCACCTTTACACTACAATCAACCTGCCCAGATTCAGTGTCTGGGAGGGCTATAGTGCTGTGTATGCTGTCCTTAATCAGGGGAGAGGTACACAGGGGGACCGGTCCGCGTGCTCCCTGAGATCTGCGCTGCCACTGGGAAAATGGCCGCTGGAGACCTCAGAGGAGGAGTGGCCGAGGAATCTGCAGCTCAGCTACGCCAGACTGCGTGCTGAAAGGCGCGCTGAGCTGAGGGGAGGAGCCGCTAAACAGGGAAGGCTTCCTCCCCTGGCTGGCCATAACCCCAGGGATGCTGGCTTCCCGCTTGCCCCTTTATCCCTGGTGGTCTAGTGGTCCCACGGGTTATGGGGGGGCCCGCCGCCACTGCCAGCAGCCTCCGGTCTGTCCCCCGGACCGGAGGCTAAAGGACTGCATTTAAGGCATTCCGCGCGCCGCCGCTAGCCAGCGACGCGCGGCTTAGCTGAATCCCCGGCGACTCCGGCAGCAGTCCTGGGAGGTAGACAGAGTCCGGCTAGTACGGACTCTGCCCTCCCGCCGCGATCCCCAGATCAGTACTGGCGTCGCGGCGCCAGTCGGGGATCAGAGCGGCAGCGTGGGCGTCTGTACAGACAGCCCTTCGCTGCCGTCTGTAGTAAAAATAGATTAAAAATAAATAAAATTTAACTTAAAATAAAAAGCTTCTGGGGGCTGCTCCTGCAGCCCCCCTGCGCGGTGACCGACTCCGGCCGGGCACCAGCTTACACTGAGGTGCCTGTGGCTCGGGGGCGGGGTATAGAGGAGGACCCAAGTGCATCCTGGGAGCTAAAAGCTTAACTGTGTGGTGCCCATGGATCCTGTTCCAGCTATAACCCCAAGGTCAACCCTGTGGACCCCCTATGGACCCTGAAGTAGAAAAGTTATTTTCTGCAAAAATACCTCCTGAATACTATTCTTCACCACTTGTACAAAAACGCTATTTAGCAGCTATCGAGCCAGTTTAAAAACACCAAATACCTTCAGCAAGCCAAATCGGGGTAACCATAGCTAACCCCAATGTTAGAGCATCTTTTGGGGGGTGTCAGGCTGATTTCTCCAAATCTGACAGTACTTTCCGCTTGTTTCAGTTTCGCCGGATTCCATTTTCACTTTCAAATTGAATATGGGGATACGCGGGCACACGTGCAATACTTTTCCGCATGCAAAACAGGCGAAGTAGGCCTCCAAATCAATAAATGCGCCTTATGGCATCCACACTCGTTCAGATGTAAAATAATAAGTTGCGATCATCTCTTTACAACAAATACTTTCACCAATGTCTACATTTACCTGACACTGCTGGTTCACACTTTACCAAAACTCTTTAAATAGCCCTTGATGAAGTGGCTCCAGCTACCCATCAAACTTCACGTAAACTGAAATAACAACCATGGCTTTCCACAGACACCTACAATAACTGTCACGTAAAGTAGAAGGTCAGTGGCATTAATTTTAATCCAAATTACTTCCACACATATTGAAAAATAGGAATCCACCCATCTGTCATCCTAACCATCTGTCCCATGCTCATTGTCTACCCCATCTGTGTCACCCGTCTGTCTGCCCCTCCCCTTTAGAATGTAAGCTCTCACGAGAAAGGGCCCTCTTCCCTCATGTATTATTCCTTCCTTTACTTATATTGTTATCTACTCTATACTCCAATGTTTATATACCATGTACTTGTCCTGAAATGTCTTGTACTGTATGTCACTGTTTTCTTGTTCTGTTCAACTGTTTATGCACTTTGTAAGGTGCTGAGGAACCCTTGTGGTGCCATATAAAAGGATAATAATAATAAAGCCATTAAAGTACCAACACATCTTTTCTCAGGATAATGAGATTACAATACACAGAGTTATCAGTGCTGGATCACAATAGTTGTTTAGAGACTAGCTGGCCCTCCGAAATCACCGGACCACTCACCGGTGTTTTGCGGCGACGGTAGTTGGAGCAGCAGCACATTAGGACGCCTACGATGCCAAAAAAACCCAAACAAACAAACTAAGAAATAATAATAAAAATAAAAAACTTGGGGCTGCCTAATGCAGTCCCCGTCTAAAGGTGCAACCGGCCCCTGCCAGCCGCAAACTCAAACTGATCTGCTTTTGACTGGGGGGCGGGGTATAAGTGGAGGAGGCCCAGCGCATCCTGGAGGCTGCAGCTTTGACTGTTTGGTGCCCAGTTAGCTGCAACCACCTACACCCCATGGTTGTCACGGTGGATCCCTAATGACCTAGAAGAAAAAATATTGATTGCTGATATGTGCCATTTGTATCTGTAAAATGTGAGGGATTTAGCCATTTTATGTAAAACAAATGGTAAAAAGCAGGATATTGTGCAAGATCTTCACTTTTTTTTTTTCTATGCCCTTTGCATTTAACATACAGGTCTTATGTGAAGGACTGGAAGAATTTGAACAGAATATCATTTCTTTCAATCTAAGACAAAAACGTATACATCCATGATGTGGGTGCAGCCGCATAACATCTGGATGATGATTTGTTAGTCTCCAATTTTCCCATTTACAGGTGGAATTTGGGACAACTTCTTTTCTTTAGGTGTTCTGGTACTCCCTGATGGTTACCATACTTACAGAATGTGCCAGGAATGGAACATACACCATATTTTCTGTCCACATTTTTCCTCTTTCCTCATATTGCTGATTATATTAGAGTATGGTGGATTCAAACTCTTCCTGCTTAAATGAGACTTGCCAAGTGTGATCTATGAGCATTTGCACTCGCATTAGACCTGTATTTGAGCTGCATTCAGCAGCGTCTATCTTCAGTCGCCAATCCGCAAGTTTATACAATGATGCCACAAAGTCATTCCCTTGTGTACATCTGTGCAGCCGAATGTGCAAGGACTAAGGCTCCCATAATACTGACTGGTGTGTCCATATATGCCACCATCGAACCTTGTACCAGACCTATGGCAGGTGAGGTTTATGAGTGTGACCACAGTCTCTTATGCTTGCGGCTATGAGTCTATGAATGCAGCCACTTGCATTGACACACCCACAACACACCATTTTTGCATGCACTAGTAGTCACCTCCCAGGAATGCCACCGCTTTTCCACTACATTTCTGATACCATCTGTCCTGATCGCAACAGAACCTATGTGCATACACTGTATAAAGCATGCACCTTTTAGAATCATTTGTGCATGCACAGTTGCAAACAATCGCTCAACTACCTGAACATCAGCATTGCGTGCAACCTATTGTATTTGACTTTAGATACAGTACGTGAAGTGGCAGTACATAAGAGCGCTAGAACCAATTTGATATAACTTTTCTGTGTATGGCAAGGTCTGATAAAAATAGAGGAGCCCATTATCCTTTTCGCAGATCTATTCAGAATAGTCATCATTGTATATTGTACTGTTGCAAGTAAAGAGAGATAAAGGTCTTACCTTGTGCTAAAAGAAGTGCCACTATTTCCTCATGTCCTTCTCGGGCTGCTTCCATCAGAGGTGTATAACCTTCATCATTTACCTCTTCTAGATTAGCACCTCTTTCAATGAGAAGGGCTGCAAGTTCTACATGTCCACCGCATGCAGCTAATGTCAGAGGGGATTCAAAAGAGTCCGCAGGCATGTTCACCTGAGCACCACTATCAAGTAGTAACCGTGCTACCGCAACATGTCCGTCCTATGAATAGTATGCATCATAGTTATTTATCAACATCTAAATGGAAAATTTATTTTTTACATTAAGCCAATCAGGTTTTAGTATCTGAAATGTTTGCATGAACAATATTTTAGAATGGGGTTCTAATCTATGAAAATATACAATTTTATATAAAAGTCCCACATATGTTTTTTTCAGTAATGGAAGTTTGCTTTTAGCAGGTATTTTTTATCAAATATGGCATCTCAGCATAATGAAAGGACAAATCACAAATGCTTACGTTGGTTTTTACAATATAAATATATATTCCGCGCTATAGGTTAAGCAGCTCAGTTATAAATTGAGATTAAATTTGTAAGGGTAAAACGAGCACTAGTGAAAGTGTAAAATATATAAATAGCTAAGTGTGTGTACGTTATGTTCCACTATGCATGAAAATTAAACAAAAAGATACAATTAGAGGCATGCGCATTTAAAAATGCACAAGAAAAATTAAACATATGTTTATAGCCCTTTTAAAAAAGGGGGTAAGTGGAGAGTCCCTTTTCTATGGGTGCAGCCATCACAGTCTATGAACTGGAGCACAAGTAATGGAAGGAAGAATTCCAAAGACAAAGTGAAGAACTCAAACAAAAATTTATAGAGAAAGGATATAAAGAAAAGGATTTACACGAAGAAGGCATACAAAAGATGAATCTAGACAGAATAGTCATTATAAAATATAAACAAAGAACTAAAGAAAATTCAGAACTAGCAATGATAACACGCTACAACAGCAACTACAAACAGATAGAAGAAATGTACCAGAGACATTGGCACATACTCCATCGAGATGAAGATTTGAAAACAATTATAGGGAAGAAACCAAAGATCATATACACCAAAGCAAGAAATCTAAGACAGGAATTAATAAAGAGCTTTATACCACTAGAACAGTGGTTCTCAAACTCAGTCCTCAGGACCCCACACAGGTCAAGTTTTCCAGGTCACCCAGCAGGTGCACAGGTGAATTCATTACTCACTGACACATTTTAAAAGATCCACAGGTGGAGCTAATTATTCAGATTGTGATTCTGTGAGGAAACCTGGAAAACATGCACTGTTTGGGGTCCTGTGCATTAGAAGTTAAAAAAAAATATATATATATATCAGTAAATAAAAGTTTTTTCCATTGTCTCAAATGTAAGGGATGTAAAAACTATAGCCAAAACTCAAAGAAAATAGACCAATTCCAATCAAATCAAAACGTGACTAAATTTAAAATCAAAGAACAGATAACATGTGAAACAGAAGGAGTAGTTTACTTAATAGAATGCTCCTGTGGATGTAGGACAAACAAAAAGGAAGATAAAAATCAGAATATCTGAAAACACAAAAAGAATCCGGATGGCTTGAAATTTATAGGAATCCAAAAAGGTGACCCCTCACTGGAGAGGAGGAGACATAACGAAATCTTAAAAAAAAATTAAAAAAAAAGTGAAACAAAATGGACACATACTCTAGGAACTTTAACCCCTAAAGGGCTAAATTTTTACATTGAATTGAAAGTATTTTTAGCTTATTCTCTACACACCTCGTTTTTTCATGACTTATCAGTATCCTTGCCATTTCTATATCTTCTATTTTTATATATTACAAGAGATATGGTAAGAACTTACCTTTGTTATCTCTGTTTCTACGAAGTCCATAGGGTCCACAGGGTTGACCTTGGGGTATAGCTGGATCTGGATCCACAAGCACCACGCAGTTAAAGCTTTCACTGCTCCCAGGATGCACTTGGGACCGTCCTGCTGTATACCCCGCCCCCGAGCCACAGGCACCTCAGTTGGTAAGCAGCCAAGGCCGGAGGAGACTAAACAGAGAGAAGGAAGACTGGAACACACAAGAAACCATACTCACAGAAATGGGAGACGGAAAAAACGGCTACCAGCCACACAGCCCATTTGAAGCCAGGTGCGTCAGGGCGGGCGCCCTGTGGACCCTATGGACTTCGTAGAAACAGAGATAACAAATGTAAGTTCTTACCATATCTCTTGTTTTCTACTTCAGGGTCCAAGGGGGTCCACAGGGTTGACCTTGGGGATGTCCCAAAGCAATTCAAATAAGGGCGGGGACGCTCCTGTGCAGAAAGGAGAATCCTGTGCCCAAAGGATGCATCCTGAGAGGCAAAGGTGTTAAACGCATAAAACCTCAAAAACGTCTGAATTGAAGACCAAGTGGCTGCCTTGCACAGCTGAACAGCGGAGGCACCACGTCTAGCAGCCCAAGAAGGACCCACAGACCGAGTGGAATTAGCCTCAACAATGGCGGGGACAGGTAAACCTTCCTGTATATAAGCCTCACGAATAACAGAAAAAAGCCAACGGGCAACAGTTTGGTTTTCACAGGAGGGATTGGCCTGCCAACAAACTAAGAGGACAAACAAAGAATCGGACTTTCTAACAGAAGCAGTCCGGTCCACATAAATTCTGAGAGCACGAACAACGTCCAACGAAGCCTCCCGGGCAGTAAGATCAGGAGATTGAAAAGCTGGCACCACAAGTTCCTGATTGAGGCAAAAACTCAGGACGAGTACGAAGCACCGCTCTGTCCTGGTGAAAAATTAAGAAGGGGGGACTAAAGGAAAGCACCCCCAACTCAGATACCCTCCTGGCTGAAGCAATAGCCAGGAGAAAAACAAACAGTCTTAAGTGTTAACCACTTGAGGTCAACCGACTCAAGAGGCTCAAAAGGAAACTCACCATTAAAAGGCAATGCCTCCAGACCCTTTTTAGAGTACGCATCTGCTCGCCAAGACCTCAGCCACAAGGACCGACGAGCAGACACAGCTGCAGCCGAAACCCTAGAGGTCAGCAGACTAGCATCCAACGAAGCTTCCCCGACATAGGAAGTGGCATCCCTCATTTGTCCAATTAACGCTCTCTGGATCTCCGGAGCATCCTCTGGAAAAGTATCCTCCAAAGCGTTAGCCCAGCTCTCAATGGCCTTAGCCACCCATGAGATGGCCATGGACGGACGTGCCACCACCCCCGAAAGGGAGTAAATGGATTTCAAACAGATCACGACCTTCCTGTCTGTGGGATCCTTCAAAGAGGAAATAGACGGCAATGGGAGCGTAGCGCTCTTAATCAAGCGGGTGACGTGGGAATCCACAGCCGGTGGAGTTTCCCACTTCTTGCAATGCGCTTCAGGAAAAGGATAATTAGATGCCAACCTCTTTTGTGGCTTGAATCCCTTACTGGGCAACTGCCAGGCCCCCACCATATGATCTGTCAACTGGTCAGACAAGGGAAAGACACTCAACGTAACCTTAGCATTTTTAAAGTTAGGGTACTTAGACTTCGGGGCTGGAGCATCATCCTCAATATGAAGGATAGCGCGCACCGCCCTAACCAATGCCGGCACATTAATGGAGGACTTAGCCTCCATCTCCTTGGTCATGGCATCTGAGTCAGTGTCCTCATGAACTTCTCCATCATCTGAAGACACATCCGAGTCTGACAGCTGCGCTGTTAAAGAACTCACAACGTGACGCTTGGGTGCATTAGGGGGCAAATCACTCTGCAACATAGACTGAAAAGCAGAGGATGAGGCCGCCAGACTCTGCATAGAGCTGGAGAGTACCTCCACCCATGGTGGAGGAGCTGCTTGAGGATTACCCTGAAAAGGCACCACCGACTGCTGAGTCAGGGGGGGACTGGACATACACGGGCAACCCCGCATAAGGACCCACAGTCTGAGACCCAGGGGGAGTCTGCAATAAATGTGGAATACCCGGGGAATGGGGGATGTTAGGCTGGGGCAACGCCCTAACAGGCACTGCAGCCGGCACCGCTAAACGGTCCGCAATAGACGCCAGCACCTGGGAAAACATCGCCCAAGGAGGATCCTGCGATATAGGGGGTATAGAGGGGCCAGGTACCAGATGGCACCGCCCGCACAGACCATCCTGAGATAAATCCTCCCCATCAACTCCAGCAGAACAGCGTCTGCAGGAAAACAACACAGGAGCCCCGGAGTGCTCAGTCTCCTCGTCAGACATGGTACAGTAAATACTCAATGAATACGTATCACCAGAGGAATTACGGTGAAAAAAAACACCCCCGCACTCACAGCATGCAACACAAACAGCCCAGATATGGAACTCTGCAGCACACAACTGTATGTGACTGACCTCGCAAATACTTGATTTATACAAGCGAGGTCCACAGAAAAAAGCCCTTCCGCCACACACCTGTCGGGCCGTATGGAAAAGGAAAGGGATAGGTACAAGCTGACAGTAAGTTAAAAAGAAGTCACAGACAGCAGCACTAGCAATAGTCACATACAATGCAGTAAGGATTTGACTCACCGCACCTTCCACTACAATCAACCTTCCAGATTCAGTGTCTGGGAGGGCTATAGCGCTGCATACACTGTCCCTTAGCAGAGGAGAGGTATACAGGGGGACCCGTCCACGCACCGCCTGGGAGTCTGCGTTACAGCCTAGAAGATGGCCGCCGGAGAGCTCTGAGGAGTGGCCGCACGAGGAACAGCTCAGCGACGCCAGCACACGTGGGAGAAGGCGCGCTGAGCTGAGGAGCCGCTGAGCTGAAGGAAGGCTGCCTCCCCTGGCTAGTGATTAAACCCAGGGACACTGGTTCCCATCCAGCCATTACTCCCTGGTGGTCCAGCGGACGCGCGGGGTATGCCTGAAGAGGGGGAGCCCGCTGCCGCAACTAGCGCCGCCGGTCTGTCCCCAGAGACCGGCGGCTAGAGACTGCATGAATCCCCGCGAGCAACGCCGATAGCGCTGCACGCAGCTTACCTTAATCCCCGTAAGCCCGGCAGCAGTCAGTGGGAGGTCCCGGAGCCACGCTAGTACTGACTCCGGGGTCCCGCTGCGATTCCCAGATCAGTACTGGCGTCGCAGCGCCAGCAGGGTTGTTGGAGCGGCAGTGTGGACGTCCAGATGGACAGTCTGATGCTGCCGCTCTGAAGAGTAAAAAAATAAAAATTAAAAATAAAATCTTCTATCTTCAGAAATAAAGCTTAGGGGCTGCTAAAAACAGCCCCACTGCAACAGGGTGATCCGACTGAGGTGCCTGTGGCTCGGGGTATAGAGGAGGACGGACCCAAGTGCATCCTGGGAGCAGTGAAAGCTTTAACTGCGTGGTGCCCGTGGATCAAGATCCAGCTATACCCCAAGGTCAACCTGTGGACCCCCTATGGACCCTGAAGTAGAAATTTTAAATACTTCTTAGCATCTACAAATATACATTAGATAAATACATGTATTGTTCTTCGATACAAAATTATATGATATACTTTTGACAACTTGACAATTTTAGCATCTATTTTTACCATATTTTTTTATACATTTTAGATTTTTCGCTCTTCGTTTACCCAGTTATTTTCATATTTTTATTAATATAACAAACCAGAGAACAGAGTTTTTTCAATCCCAATAGACTGATGGCTGCACCCATAGAAACGGGGCTCTCCACTATAAACATGTTTAATTTTTCTTGTGCATTAGTAAATGCACATGCCTCTAATTTTTAGCTTTTGTTTTAATTTTCATGCATAGTGGCACATAAACAAACTTCTAGATATTTATTTTACACTTTCACTAGCGCTCGTTTTACCCTTTCAAATGGTTGTTACAAAAGACAAATTTGAGTTTTTCCCGTATATCCTATAGCAGCCTTTTCTTTATAATTCTATGATAATCTTGTGAATCATATTTTAGTTTTGTAGATATTTTACTTACCTGATGGGGCTGGGCCCCCTTATAGAACACATGGAGGAGGAAATGTTTTATCTTGTCAATGTGGTACAGCTCATGAGTAAGATATTTAGGTACTAACTGTGGTATTGGTACTACTTGGGTATAAACTCAAGTGTGGAGGTGCTGAGGACTCTTGCAATAGCGGTGGTTAGGATTTAATGTGCTCTGAAAGGCAAGCTGCTTCCTGGAGCAGAATTTGCCTTAGAAGGGACACTAAATCCAAGGGACACTGAAAGCAGTCTAGGCAGGATATCTAAAGATAAATCCTCTTATACAGACTCTGTGGCTCTGTATAGCGCTGCTGGTCACGTGGGCAACTCTCGTGGCCGAAAGGTGGGTGGGTATCCTGTGGACCCTATGGACCTCAAAGAAAAAGGAGGTCTACCATAACTAATTTTCTTCATAGGGATCCACAGTGATACCATGAAGATGTCCTAAAGCATGTACCCTAGGGTGGGGGATGGTCCCGAGCAGAAAGGAGAACTCGTTGCTCAAAAGGAAGTATCCTGAGAGGCAAAAGTATCAAAGGCATAGAACCTAAGAAGACCATGTGGCTGCCTTGCACAATTATTCAGCAGAGGCACCACGAGTAAATGCTCACGATGGCCCTACAGGCAAAGACAAATGTGTTGTCACCGTGTTTGGGACAGGGAGAACAGCCTGTGTGTACACCTGAGAGAAAGTCATACGTAACCATCGAGCCAGAGTCCGCTTGTTAGCTGGCCATCCTCGTTTGTGAAAACCATATACAGGTCGAGTCTCCGATATCCAAAATGCTTGGGACCATGGGTGTTTTGGATAACTGAATATTCTGTATTTTGGAATATTTACATATCATAATGAAATATCTTGGGAATGGGGCACAAATATACACACAGGTTGCATTTATGTGTTATATACACCTTATACACACAGCCTGCAGGTAATTTTATACAATATTTTCAATAATTTTTATGGCTCAAACAAAGTTTGTGTACATACATGAAATTCATCTATGTTTCATATACACCCTATACACAAAGCCTGAAGGTAATTTTATACAATATTTTAAATTTGTGCCTTAGACAAAGTTTGTGTATATTGAACCATCAAAAAAACAAAAAGGTTTCATTTTCTCAGTCAAGCCAAAAAAAAAAATCCGTATTTCGGAATATTTGGAAATGAGAGACTCAACCTGTAATAAAAAAAGAGCATCTGATTTTCTAACAGTTTGTACGCTCCACATATATACGGAGAGCACGAACTACATCAAGGGAGGCTTCACTTACAGAAAAGCTGGAACTACAATTTCTTCATTTACGTGAAAACGGGACACTACCTTAGGAAGGCAAGCCTCCCTAGTTCGAAGAACAGCTCTATCCTGGTGAAAAATAAAAAATGGTGAGCGACAAGAGAGCGCTGCCAAGCGCAGAGAAAGTGTTTTCGGTGTAAACCATTTCAAGTCTACAGAATCCAGAGGTTTAAATCGGAGAGCTGCAGCCCCTTAAGAACCAAAAGAAAAATCCCACGTTGCTACCGGTGGGACAAACGGAGGCTGAACTCGCAGAACGCCCTAAAAAAAAAGAAAAGAAATTCTAACATCTGGTAAAGAAGCAATCTCTCTCTCAAACCAGCACTCTCAAAGTGGCCAGGTGGATACAAAGGTCTAATCCAGCCTGGAAATAATCCAGTACCCTGGAAACCCTAAACATCTTGTTCCTGTGGGAACACCATTGACCAAAGGAATGCCAAACTCTATAATAGATGCGTGTAGAGGAAGGCTTTCATTCCCCAAGCATCGTTTGAATTACAGAACTGGAGAAATCTTTTGCTCTAAAGATGGAGGATTCAAGAGCCACGCCGTCAAAGCCAGACGAGAATTCCGGATACCGGCAGGGAACTTGCATTACCAGTTCCTGATACAGAAAGAGAGGATACGGACTGTTTACGGACAGATTCTGTATGTCAGTGAACCAATGACGTCTGGGCCAAGCCGGAGCCACTAGTATTATTGTTCTGCCTTCCTGCTTGAATTTCCTGAGAATTCTTGGGAGGAGGGAAATTGTAGGAGAGAGATAGTTTGACGTCCCATTTTACTGCCAGGGCGTCCACGAAGAATGCTGATGGGTCTTTGGTCCTGGACCCATACCTGGGGACTTTGTGGTTGTGTAACGTGATGCCATGAGATCTATTTCTGGTAAACCCCATTTATTTACCAGGAGCTAAAACCCTCTTGGATGGAGAGACCACTCTCTGGCGTGTATGTCCTGGCAACTTAGAAAGTCTGCTTCCCAATTGAGTACTCCAGTGATTAATATTGCCGGGATGGCCGGAAGATGACTCTCCGTCCAAATCAGAACTTTTATCACTTCTATCATGGCTGCACAACTTCTTGTGCCAGGCCACTGTAGTCACATCCGCCAAAACTGGCCCACATCCGTGAAGACTGGCATCCGTGGTGAGAAGCGCCACTTTGGAATCAAGAATGGGTGCCCTTTGTTCAGATGATCCTTTTTCAGCCACCACAAGAGGGAGTGACGAACCTGTTAAGTGAGAAGGATCCTCTGGGACCTTATCAGATGATACGGTCTGTTCCACCTGTAGAGAATCAAATTTTTGCAGAGGCCTAGAATGGAACTGGGCATACCCCACCATGTCGAAGGTTACCATTGATCCCAGTACCTGCATCGCTAATAGAATGGATACCCTTTGCTTGCCGTTTATTGCTTGCGTATTCGCAATCTTGTCCTCTGACAGAAACACCCTTTGTGCCCGAGAATCTAGAAGAGCTCCCAGATGTACCATCTAATGTGTTGGACAAAGCGATAACTTCTTCCAATTAATGATCTAGCCGTGTTATTGTTGGCAGGCTATTGTCAATTGAAGATGGTTTTGTAAAACAACCGGGGACAGCACCAATGACAGAAGGCCATCCAGGTATGGTAATATTGTGACTCCCTGACACCTGAGATAGGCTGTCATGACTGCCATAATTTTGGTAAATACCCCGGGAGCTGTAGATAGGCCAAAGGGAAGAGCCTGAAATTGGTAATGTTGCTGAATGACAGCAGACCGTAAAAATTGTTGGTGGGATGGCGTAACAGGAACATGCAGATACGCATCCTGAATGTCCAGGGAAACCATATAATCACCAGACTCCATTGCCAAAATAATTGATCGGAGAGTTTCCATACGAAACTTGGGTACATGGCTTAACCGGTTGAGGGTTTTTAGATTTAGAACGATGAGTCCTATTTGGTTTCTGAACCAAGAATAGATTGGAATTATAAGCCCTTCCTTTTTGCGCCACAGGAACTGGGAATGAATACTCTCGCCTGCAGCAGGCAGTGAATGGCCTTATGAAGGGCCAAGGCCTTGACTGCATCTGATGGGGAATCTGTGCAAAAAACTTCTGGGGAGGATGCCTCCCGAAAGTGATGGCATAATGCTGAGTGACCACTTCTCGGACCCAGGCATATGTTGTTATTTGATGCCAGTAATCAGTGACCTGAAGAAGTCGACTTCCCACCATGGGGATCCCCCAGGAGGAGGCCCGCCCCATCAGGCCGAGGGTTTGTTGTCCGGTTTTGAAGCTGGGCGTCTTGCCGGTCCAGACTTCCTAGTTTGTTGCCTTGATGTCCTGAGAAAACTAGACGATTTAGAGGAAGACCGAAAAGAAACCTGTCTAGACTTTATAGTAGACGTTGAAGGCAGACCTGCTGACTTAGAAGCCGTAAGGTAAGGTAATAGAATTACTTATTACCTAATCTAACTCTGCTCCAAAAAGTACCTTTCCATAGAAAGGCAAGACTTCCAGAGCCTTGTATCAGCTTTCCAGTATCTTAACCAAAGGGCCCTGCGTGCCACTATTGAAGCTGATGATGCCTTAAAAGCTAAAATTCCAGCATCTACTGCAGCTCCTCCCAGATATGAAGCTGCTTCCTGTATGAGGGAGACATACATCATCTATTCTCTGATAGCATCTGGTAGACATTCTTCCAATGCCCCTATCCATTCTTCAACAGCTTTGGTTACCCAGGCTCTAGCCCAGTGATTCCCAACCTCGGTCCTCAAGGCACACTAACAGTCCTGGGTTTAGTGATATCCATGCTTAAGCACAGATGGTTAAATCAAAATAACTAAGGTACTAATTAAGTCACCTGTGCTCAACTATGGTTATCCTTAAAACCTGGACTGTTAGTGTGCCTTGAGGACCGTGGTTGGGAACCCCTGCTCTAGCCATAGCTGGACGAGTAACAGCTCCAGATGCTGAAAATATTGCTTTAAGGCATACTTCAATTTTTCCGTGGAATCCTTCAGTAAGATACTGACAGAATAGGCAATGTAATAGTGTATTAAAATTTTTAATCCAAAGCAAACATATAAAACCATGTGCAAAAATACAAGAAGCAGCAATAATAGAGATGGACTCCTAACAGATGTAATGGTCTATTATGCAATAATAGACTTTAAGGCATGAGAAACAGGTATCCAGGTGTCCCCAGCAATTGCCTCTTTATTCAGCCCAGATAGGAAAGAACGAGTCCATCCAGAATGTAGGTTCCACTAGAGCACCTCCTCACTGGTGCGTTTCCACACTTCCTGTCAGGAATTATGCTTTGGATTAAAAATTGTAATACACTATTAGAGGCTCCCTTCCCCTTTATTTGTATTTGGGGGAAGTTTGTTTCTCTTTACATCCATTACAGAAATTGAGGAGGAAGGTGCTTCCTCCTCAATTTCTGTAATGGATGTAAAGAGAAACAAACTTCCCCCAAAAGAGGCTCAAAAGTGGGTTGATATCCTTCTCCTGATATTGCACCTGTAGTCTACCTAACCAGTAGACACAACTTCGGGTAGGAGTCCAGCTTGATATACATTTAGAATCCAATAATTTTTTAAAAAGATGTTGCACTATTGTATTTTTTCTTCTTTTTCATATATTCAGAGAAAATTAACTGAAGATTTCTCTCTCCACACACATGAATTTGAACACCAACTACCTTGAAAGGAAAGTAATTAAGCTAGAGCTCAGCTGTTACCTATTGTGTATTTACTTTTGATTTGTTTTTAAAGTGTGGCCAACACTTTTTCACTTTTGGGTCTTCAGAGCTGCTGGTATTTGCACCACTGATTTGTCTATAAAATGTATATTTGTTAACGGTGGCTAGGGGCGGGGTATATATGGAGGACCCGAGGCATCCTGGGAGCTGAAAGCTTTTACTGTTTTGGTGCCTGGATCTCTCCAACCACATTACCCCATGGTATCCCTGTGGACCTTGAAGAAGAAATAAGTTGTTTTTTTTAGTATGATACAACTTGTTAATATTGTATCCTCTTACCATGCAGGCCTCCATTAATGCTGTATGCATCTCATCGGTTTTATGTTCTTGATCAGCTCCTGCTTCCAGCAAAAATCTAACCATCTCTAGATGGCCTATACAATTGAAAGAAAAAAATAAATGTACAGTTTATACCAAATCACACACAAAACTATTATGGTAAGTACAAATAATTGCATTTTTCCCATAATACTCTATGGTAGCCATTGCAATGGGAAGCTTTCCCTTTAAGTTATGTAATGACAGGGTGACTTTTTACCTTCAAATATGTCTTATTCGCACAGCGAATAGGACGCACAAGCACGAAAAGACGCTCGGCACGACTAGAAGCGCTGTTTAACGCGCAAGGAGGCAAGATGTGTTAGGACACATCTGTACATCAAGTTTATGCTTTAAGTGAAATATTGTAAACTTTTAAAAGTTCATTATTTCTTGGTTTCGGTATGTATTAACATGTCGGTAATAGGAACGGGGACAAGGCATGCCAAAATACTAATAACGCAATATAAAAAAAAATTGAGTTTCAGTTTTAAAACATGTTTCAAATTCTAAAGCAGACTCTTAAAATGCTTTAAAATCACATTAGCAGCATGTCGGAATACCGTGTTCAACATAACATTACTCAGTTATTTTTGTTATTATAAATGTCAAAAATGCAACTACATTCCCATTTCAGGAGCAAATACAGGTACGATATATAGGTGGTGAAGTTCAAGATGGCCACAATACCGGCAGCGGAATCCCAACGGTCAAAATTCCTACGAAGTTTAGTGAGTATTCTAACCCTCATCCACCCCTCGGCAGTCTAATCCTAACCTCCCCCTAGTGCATAACGCAAACCCTCACGGTTGCAATTCGTCAGTACTGTAAATTTCGGGATTCTGCTGCCGATGTTGTGACCGTCGGGATGGTCACCGCCGGAATCCTAACTACATCCCGCAAATACAAACCAAAAGGTAAGTTTTGCTGATAACCTATTACTAACCTTTGTAGCAGGCTAACGTAAGTGCACTTTCTTTGAACTCATTTGAATGGGTATTAATGCCTGCTCCATTTTCCAGTAAAATCCTTGCCACCTCAACATGACCAGCGCTAGCAGCTTCCATTAATGGCGTGTGTCCATTTTCATTGTGATCCTCTATGTTGGCACCTTCTTTCAGCAAGACTTTAACCACATCCACAAACCCAGCAGCACAGGCATAGGTGAGGGCAGTGTTTCCTAGAAAGAATATCATGGCAGTCAGGAACAAAAAGGAACATTACAAAAGATTTTTTTTTTTTTGTGGAGACAGACTGTATAAACTTAGGCAAAGTTACCTACCAGTTGAAGATTGAGCATTGACATCAGCAGAATGAATTAAAAGAAGTTTCACAATGTCCACAAATCCACCACTAGCTGCTGCCATTAGAGGTGTGATGTCACCTTTATTTCCTCGATCTTCAACACTTGCATGCATAGCGAGCAAAACCTGTACAATGATCATAGAGTTAGGCATATTTCAGTATAAAAAACAAACATTTTATTTTGTTCCTTTACACAAAAAAATTCAAACCTGCTGGGATGAAAAAATAAAATATAAGAGTTAGGTTTGCAATATTTACATTCTATGGGGGAAATAAAATAGTTTTCTTGTGCCCGATCTCCAGTTTAACGTAAAGGGGCAATATTTAATTGTTTGTGCCAGCGGGTTCCAATTAACGGGTACCTATTACTTAACGTGCATGCAGTGCCCAAATACACAAGGTTAGATCCATATAGCAGCTAAACCCGTGCAAAGTACAGGACACAATGTGTTTGGATGCCCAAATGCTTGACTTTCCACAGATTTCTGCTTTACGTCTGAGGAGGGTACAAGCAGAAATAAAGGGCACCCGCAGCATATGCACTGTTTCGGCACAAACAATTGAAATTCTCCCGTCACTTTATATAGGATCTGCAGGCAGTGCAAAACAATTAAAGAAACATTCGCGAACTAAAACTGTTTTATTTGCAGGATCATGAAGTTTCAGTGTTAGTAGGAGTGATGGGGGCAATATAAGACTTAATTATGTAATTTACTTGTGAACATATCAATGGAAACTACAAATTAAAGAGAAAAAAGAAACAGAAAACCATTGTATTTATTTATTTTTGCTGTTAACGTAGGGAATTCAATTCTCCGCAAAGGATGCAATACGCCTTCCCAGAAAGGCACGTCACATCCATGTGGCTTTGCAATGTTGGCATTACTGTAAATGGCTAATATGTGCACAGCTGGGCTTTCGCCACAATGCCAAGCAGCACATCGCTTGAATGGAATCTGCCCACAGAGTCGACCAACCTTTAGAGAGCATCAAGGTAGACCTAATTATAGCAAATATAGTCAAATATTATAACTTGCTGGAATAAATGTTGATCTTTAAAAAGAGGTACACTAATGGGCGGTATTGGGTATCTTTCCAAAAGGGCAGAGACTTACCCAAGGCAGCAGAAAACGATTAATAGCTATAAGTGCTGCAGCTAAGAAAACTATCTTACAGGAATGGATTAGCACAACTCCCATAACTTTTACATTATACAGAGAAAAACCAAATTAATTTTTAGAATGGATTGGGTAGAAACTATGTTCAAGAGAGAAAGGAAGGCCTCTTCCTTTTTTGAGACCTGGGTGAGTTATAATCCCCACTTTGTCAGTCACAATGCAAACGCAAATTTATAACTGTATGCTTAGGACACAATGGTATGAGACACAGATATTGATGGGAGAATCACCAATTCAATTACCAGAAAGGTGAAATGTACACCTGAAATAAGAGCATGAGCTTGGTTGGTGGGTGGATGCCAGATGGAACCTCATTTCATCATGTTTTTTTTTACTTTTTTAATTTTACAATGTCAAGAGCTAAATAAGTAATAGCAGATGTTATTTTTTTTGCCAGAAATTATTGTTAAACTATTTCCAGCTGTATTATGTACATGTAAATGATTTCCTCGCTTCAATTTAAAATAAAGATATATAAAAAAAAAAAAAATGAAGTCCACTGCCTTAAGTTATTGACATTTCAGAAACACAAATGTGTCATCTAACAGAATTACTGACCTACCGTAGCAACAAATTATTTGAAGTACCTGGTTATTCCAGTAAGCTTTATTAGCCAGCATAATGATGTAAAATCGGCAAAGGTATTTTAATGGTGTTATGATTCAACTCAGAGTCTTGAAAATCATCTACTAGCCCTAAACTGGTAGATACCATACAAGAAGTTACAGAACAGAAGAACACTATCCCAATGCAACTTTGTGATGTAAGTGAACATGATGTAATAAAGCCAGTTAAACAATACAATAAACAAATCTAGGGCTGACATAGTAAGAATCACATTTGGGGAAAGTCCGCAACTATTGCCACTACATGTCGAAGCCGGATAATTGGCTGAGACAGAATCTGTTAAAATTAAAATATGCACAACGCTATTTTGTGAATGGTAACAAGATGCCATTTTGCGAATCCCACAATATCAGTACATACGACGATACTATTATTTAGCATCATGCAATTCCCACGCAATAGAACAGTGTTATAAGTCCTCATTATATAAATACATACATTTACTAAAAACATGTATTATGAACAACCCTGCAAAATACGTACCACGGTGTACTCCACAAATATGTAGTCGCACAACGCTAACTAGAGTCTTTTCTTAATATCCTTATATTTACACACTTACATAGAAAGGTTCCCCAGCATTAATATCCAAGGTTATATTCATTATTAATTATGTAATAAAGCGAGTGTACTTAAGATGCCAGGTTTCGTACATGATAAGCAGACCTTGTTTGGTGCCATTCTCAACCACTGTTTATTTGCAGATTTCCGGTTACAATCGGCAAGGAAATCGCAACATGCGTCTGCAAATTATGGATCATAGAGAGATAGGCATTGAAATGTACTCTGTAAATGTAATGTAATCAGCCAGTTTAGACTTGTTCTTCGGCGGGAAAACTGACACAAAGAAGCTGTTGGAGGCTGAACTATTACAATATAAAGTAACCTATGAACTGCATCGTAACAGAAGTACCAGGAAGAAGAACCAATGGGATTATGCCAATTTGATCTATTGCCTATCTCTGTAAGAGTAGATAAGCAGGCTCTCTGAATCTGTTAGCTATTCATCATTTTCTTGCTATTGATGGAGACTTCACCTTTGATGACGGAAATTTGGATCCAGAGCGCATTTGTGTGTATTCGACTGTACCTAGTGATTGCATAATCTGTTTACGCTAATTGTATTTAGAACACAGCGTGTAACTATCTGCTTTTTGGTGAATATCATCTTTTTGTGCTTTGGAACCACAATCAAAGTCTGGAAAGCAATTATTTCTTGTGCGACTTATAATGCTAAATAGTGACATTTAAAGTGTATAGATAGGTAGGAATTCATATGCTGTTTTGCTGTCAGAGATCAAATCCGCTTACATTTTCTGCAAAGGCTGAAACAAGGCTGCAGGGTATAGCATGCACCATTCAGTTTTTTTATTTGGGTTGAACATGTTCGGTTTTCTTACAGTTTATCATTGTCTACATATTGAATGATTAAAGCCAAACTTTTACTATTTATTAGATCCAATAACAATTTTGTTTCTAAGGTGCTCATAACTATCAGGAGTAGGCGGTCATGTAGTTCACTTACACATATGCTGACAGAATCTGATGGCAAAAATTACATTTGTTTTTAAATAGTAAAGAGTCTTCATATGGAGACCAGTTCTTATTGACCAAATAACCGCCTTCACAGAAACAAATAGAATATACATTTTCCAAGAAATTGATGGACAGAACCAAGATAAAAGGACTAAAATGAACTTGTCTTTTAAATTGAAACACCAATTAAAAAGGACAAAATATTGTCTTCACAATGTCCCTATAACTACTGTAAGCCCCCCTTATGAAAGACATTGGCTATTAAAAACAAATAAATGAACAAACAAATTCTATGTTTTATTCCGGACACATGATTCTGTAATATACCGTGGTGGTTTAATTTCTGGCCATGCTATAGGAAAAATGTGGCAAAAATACAGCTATCCTTTACGCTCCCCGTAGCAAGTCATATGCAGTAAGTTTAAAGGTGGGTTCACACTATAGCGATAAATCTGCAGATGATGGTCGTTCATACACACTGAACGGCCATCTACTTCTGCCGGCGGGTTCAAGCGGATGGGGGATGGGTCGGGGCATGTCCCGCCCCCCTCCCCGCAGCTGCTGCTGTGTGTATACGGGAGGTCTGCAGATATATCTGTCCATCGGTAGTGCAGCACAGCCAATGCAATATGTCTGAATGACGCCGTTCACAGACATATCGTGGGTACACACTGGCAGACGGGCACCAGATATATTTGCCGCTCGATTGATTGGCCAATATATCTGTCAGCGTGTACCCAGCTTTAGGGGATTGTTACCAATTCCTTAACTGTCAGCATGAACACTTTACTGACATCCAGTTACATTTTTGCATGAGTGCAGAATAAATCACGCTCATGCAGATTTAGAGAGGCGGTGAGCTTTGCATTTCACACTAGAAGTCAGCTGGAGCTACATAACATCACCATAACTACCTTACACATTTTAGAACTTGGATTACATTCCAACCATGGTTGTGTCTCCGTGACAATTCTTTGTTAAATGTACAGTTTCGCACAGATCAAAAACATTAATAAAGGTAACCAGCTTCAAATTAAATTCCCACTAGTGTTTGCGCTCTGTTGCACCTGTGGCAAGAAAATTGGATTTAAACTACCAATGGGACAAGGATTGAAATGAATGAACTATCTCTGAATGTAGGTTGCCCCATTATAGTATGGTCTAGATCAGTGGTTCCCAAACTGTGCTCAGGTTGGTGGTTCAGCAGCAAATCAAATTATTTATGGTGAATGTAAATTAAATATGTGGACAAACAGAAGCGCAAACCTGTCCACCACCACATAACTAAACCTAAGAATGACAGGTATTAATAAAATTTATATAGCGCTTTTCTCCCATAGGACTCAAAAGTCGCTTTACAGACATCAGAAAACATGGTACACTGTCCAAGGATTTGGTGTTAAAAAAAATAAATAAATAGAAAACCACACCGAGATACTTAAAATCAATCGAAACCTAGAGAGCACAATACGCATATTGCAGGGTTGGTGCAGACATTTTGGGACTTCCATGGGTTATATATTCCACCCACAAAATAGATCCACATGAAGTACATCCTGCCCATGGAGGATGCACTTCAGTGGATGTATAGCACACCAGTATAGCATAGAGTGGGGTGAAAGTACATTTTACAAAACAGGGATTAGTAAATACAGCAAACAGTGCTGCAGTTCGGGCAGGAGATTTACGGGTGACTGAAACATTTGAAATATGAAATGCACTGAATTAATAGATCCACGTGTTTGTTCATCCTGCCCAAGAATCAACCATCCGAGGCAGCCATCTGGGGCGCACTGCGTAGGTTACATCTGGCAGGGTGTGCAAGTAGCGGAAGTATAACGTCCAGGTGGAGAAAAAAATAAAAAAGAATAAATGGTGACCATGGATGCTCTGCCGATGCTGGGATCAGACCCTTGATCCCAACACTGCTTTCCACAGCAGCAGCCAATGAGAGTCTATCTGACTCTCATTGGCTGCTCTAACAGACAGCGTTGTGTCCTTGCCAGGGGGATGCGCTGTGCTGCAGCCAGCTGTCAGGGATTGGCCACACCACAGCGCCTCCCCAGAGACCCACCTTCTTTTTAAAAGCGAGTCCCCACTCTCAATCCTGGGTAAAATACGCGCTATAGCGCGTATTTGCGAACACTGGGCTATGGGTCAAAACGGTATAACTAAGACGGGAGTTCAATTAAATAGGAAGTTGTATATTGCCGGGAATGGGTGCCCATAGCTATTCAATTGGCCTCGCAACTAGAGGATTTTTGCTCCTACCTTCCTGAGGGGCGAGAAGAAATCTGACTAAACTAGTGCCAGGATGCTAGTCATAAGGCAATCATATTTTCTTATTTACTTTACTTTTTAAAGCAACTATATAAACAAATGGGATGTACCAAAGCAATATATGAAACGGTTGGATTATGATTAACAATAGAAGCACAATTGATTGCAACTAAAGACTGTTAATTGCATGGCTTGTTTAATGATATTCCTTCCAATCTGAGAATCTTCAGAAGATCTTGTCAGGTATAGGTATTTAGTTATGAAGAAATTACCTGCTGAATTTGAATATTTTGTGACTGAAGCCTGAACCCTGCATTCTCAAGAGGTTGCTACCATTTTTGTTTTAATGTGCCTTCATTATATCTGGCATCTTGCTGCCATTCCCCTTGCACAATGACAACTTTGATTCATCTTGCAAGTTCATCCTTGACTAGATCCTAGAGGAAGATCAAAGGTTTTTTTTTACACCTTGAAGCGTGAAGTTCTACCATTTGACATGTAGAGGAGATTGTGACTAGAAATAACAGCTTAATTGTAAATTACCTGAGAGGAACATCTCGTAAAGGCTTAGAGATTGGACATTAGAACTTAAAATACTTAATTATGATCTACCAAAAAGTGCCACCAAAGAATTAATGTGAGACTTGATTCTCTTTAATGCTGATGCCAAACTGGTGTCCAGAAGCACACAGTGTTAACACTTAACTGTCAAGGTATTGCATGGAAGGCTATTGTCTAATCCAGCCTGAATAAACTGAAAATTCTGTAGAATAGTAGCAGAATCAGGACCCAATCAACTATTTGTACACCAGAAAATTTTTATATTTTCCAAATCCTATAATAGGTATATGAAGAATATTGTTTTCAAGCTTAAGAAGTATATCCATTATTTTGTAACTTTTTTTTCTTAAACCATGCATGCTCTAGCATTTTGTCCTCAAAGACCGAGGATTTGGATGTAGAAACTGTCTCTGGTGCAGAATATCTTACTGAAGTGGCAGAGGCCAGTGCTTTTCCAGAAGCATTCCCCATCCCACTGCAAACCTACAGTGGCCTGGTCAAAACAGGAAGTACGAGAGGCGTGCAATATGTTTCTGTATGCACAAATAGTATTCTATAAACAAACAAGGTGAACATTACATTTTTTCGAAGTATTCACCAGGAGTCTATGCAAAGTTGCATGCGGTCAAACCACTTGGTGAAGCAGCTGGACCAGTCCGAAGCAGGTATTCTTCTACATGCTGGATGAAGGTCTCAATTGCAGTTTCCGATGACTTAGAACAACCCCACGCATCGTGTGCTTGATTTGTAGGGTCCATAATGAGTTTCTTAGAAGAATTTCACTTGTTCACTTCCTTCGTTTGCAGTGCTGCTTACAGACTGTTCTGTGCCCTGAAATTTCACAAGAACTTTAGTCAAAGGTTACAGTTCACAACCAGACAGATTGTGTGTATTCTACCTATGCACTTCTAGTGTTCACGCCAGGTCCAGAGGGAGGCAGGGTGCCTGGTGTGAAAACGTGCACCAGCTGGTACGCCAAAATGGCCACTCAAAGGGGACTAGTCCTTACTGTGTGCTCCTTATCGTCACTGCAGGGACCGAGACCAGCACTCATGGAGATGCTGGGCAGCCCCAAAGCTTTCCCTGCGGAGTGAAAAGATGTCATGCGCATGGCATATTTTCACCCAACGGTGACTGTTTCACCGTAATCTCTCCCATCCACGGGACACTGCAACCCGCAGGTGGGGACAATAGCCAGCCGGCTGTTTCAGGAGGGCGCCGCCATAAGGGCAGGGCACATTTTAGTGTTTCATAATTGGGCAGAGCACGTCACTCCGTTAAACTAGCCTAGCTGGAACGCTACACTGCACATCCATAAACTTATTGCACACCCTTCACATACTTCCGGTAATGGGATGAAAAACATACCCACGTTGGAAGTTCCATGGAATAGGAGAGAATCTATTCCCTTTGTTCCGCTTTCCCTGTGATGGGAATAGAATTGATTTTAGTTTTGTTTATGAGGATGTCTGCTTCAAATTTATTTGAAGAATGCTAAACTTTTGTATTACGAGTTGAAAATGTTCCTTGTGTAAGGCCCATTCTCCTCATTGGATTCGATATCGACCCAATGCCTCTAGGAGTGGTTTGATTTAGTTCCCGCGTACCTGTTAAGTCGTACAGAGTATAAGAGTTTGGGTTGCTGTTTAAAGTTTGTGGTCATTGGGACATGTTGAGGGACGAGGCGTTTGGGGAGACATAATCTGTCTCTTGTGGATTTCAGTACAGAATAATTGATGATATTATCATCATCCTTTATCTAGACCAGTGGTTCCAAAACTTTTTTGAACCACTGCCCCTAGAGTATCAGAATTGTGTTTGTGGCACCGCTAATCCAAAAGTCTGTTGTTGAAACTCAGAAAAAATAGAAAGTCCTGTAGTAAAGTGAAGCAAATTGTGCTTACCTCCAACTCATTTAAAGCCTGCACACACAGGCTTGGCCTGCTATTATAGCCTGCATCTTAAGCATGCCATCTGAAGCATGGAGTTCGAACCGGAGCTGAGTTTTAATACCAGCTTTCACTTTTTTCTAGGTAAACGAATGCCATCTTTCGTATCTGATGCCTTTCATTGCAAGAATAGTCTGTTTTGAAAGTTTGTTTTCCAACTGTGAGGCTGCATCTTCCCCCGGACCATTAATTAGCTTGTTGAACAAACTGCTCAAACATTCCCTTCCACTGTACCAGCTGACCTAGCCTCTCCTGCAACAGGGACTCATTCTAAAGCCTGCACACACAGGCTTGGCCTGCCAATATAGCCTGCATGGAGTTAGAACTGGATTTGGACTTTTGACTACTTTCTAACCAAAATTTAAACGATTTCACGAACACACAGGAATGCTGCCAATCCACCTTCATTTACACTCCCCTGAGACTGGGTTTGGCTGCTGTCTCATGCTGCAGCCAAATCGAACTCCACAAACTGGATGCGACACGACCACACACTCGAGCGAAGGAGATGCTGTGGCTTTTTGCAGATCACTCTATCACTTTTTTAATTTCTGATTAAGTTTAACATGGTTTTAACTTAAAATGTGGTCACCATTTATTCTTTTTGGCTGCAGCATGAGACAGCAGCCAAACCCAGTCTCAGGGGAGTGTAAATGAAGGTGGATTGGCAGCATTCCTGTGTGTTCGTGAAATCGTTTAAATTTTGGTTAGAAAGTAGTCAAAAGTCCAAATCCAGTTCTAACTCCATGCAGGCTATATTGGCAGGCCAAGCCTGTGTGTGCAGGCTTTAGAATGAGTCCCTGTTGCAGGAGAGGCTAGGTCAACTGGTACAGTGGAAGGGAATGTTTGAGCAGTTTGTTCAACAAGCTAATTAATGGTCCGGGGGAAGATGCAGCCTCACAGTTGGAAAACAAACTTTCAAAACAGACTATTCTTGCAATGAAAGGCATCAGATACGAAAGATGGCATTCGTTTACCTAGAAAGAAGTGAAAGCTGGTATTAAAACTCAGCTCCGGTTCGAACTCCATGCTTCAGATGGCATGCTTAAGATGCAGGCTATAATAGCAGGCCAAGCCTGTGTGTGCAGGCTTTAAAATGAGTTGGAGGTAAGCACAATTTGCTTCACTTTACTACAGGACTTTCTATTTTTTCTGAGTTTCAACAACAGACTTTTGGATTAGCGGTGCCACAAACACAATTCTGATACTCTAGGGGCAGTGGTTCAAAAAAGTTTTGGAACCACTGGTCTAGATAAAGGATGATGATAATATCATCAATTATTCTGTACTGAAATCCACAAGAGACAGATTATGTCTCCCCAAACGCCTCGTCCCTCAACATGTCCCAATGACCACAAACTTTAAACAGCAACCCAAACTCTTATACTCTGTACGACTTAACAGGTACGCGGGAACTAAATCAAACCACTCCTAGAGGCATTGGGTCGATATCGAATCCAATGAGGAGAATGGGCCTTACACAAGGAACATTTTCAACTCGTAATACAAAAGTTTAGCATTCTTCAAATAAATTTGAAGCAGACATCCTCATAAACAAAACTAAAATCAATTCTATTCCCATCACAGGGAAAGCGGAACAAAGGGAATAGATTCTCTCCTATTCCATGGAACTTCCAACGTGGGTATGTTTTTCATCCCATTACCGGAAGTATGTGAAGGGTGTGCAATAAGTTTATGGATGTGCAGTGTAGCGTTCCAGCTAGGCTAGTTTAACGGAGTGACGTGCTCTGCCCAATTATGAAACACTAAAATGTGCCCTGCCCTTATGGCGGCGCCCTCCTGAAACAGCCGGCTGGCTATTGTCCCCACCTGCGGGTTGCAGTGTCCCGTGGATGGGAGAGATTACGGTGAAACAGTCACCGTTGGGTGAAAATATGCCATGCGCATGACATCTTTTCACTCCGCAGGGAAAGCTTTGGGGCTGCCCAGCATCTCCATGAGTGCTGGTCTCGGTCCCTGCAGTGACGATAAGGAGCACACAGTAAGGACTAGTCCCCTTTGAGTGGCCATTTTGGCGTACCAGCTGGTGCACGTTTTCACACCAGGCACCCTGCCTCCCTCTGGACCTGGCGTGAACACTAGAAGTGCATAGGTAGAATACACACAATCTGTCTGGTTGTGAACTGTAACCTTTGACTAAAGTTCTTGTGAAATTTCAGGGCACAGAACAGTCTGTAAGCAGCACTGCAAACGAAGGAAGTGAACAAGTGAAATTCTTCTAAGAAACTCATTATGGACCCTACAAATCAAGCACACGATGCGTGGGGTTGTTCTAAGTCATCGGAAACTGCAATTGAGACCTTCATCCAGCATGTAGAAGAATACCTGCTTCGGACTGGTCCAGCTGCTTCACCAAGTGGTTTGACCGCATGCAACTTTGCATAGACTCCTGGTGAATACTTCGAAAAAATGTAATGTTCACCTTGTTTGTTTATAGAATACTATTTGTGCATACAGAAACATATTGCACGCCTCTCGTACTTCCTGTTTTGACCAGGCCACTGTAGGTTTGCAGTGGGATGGGGAATGCTTCTGGAAAAGCACTGGCCTCTGCCACTTCAGTAAGATATTCTGCACCAGAGACAGTTTCTACATCCAAATCCTCGGTCTTTGAGGACAAAATGCTAGAGCATGCATGGTTTAAGAAAAAAAAGTTACAAAATAATGGATATACTTCTTAAGCTTGAAAACAATATTCTTCATATACCTATTATAGGATTTGGAAAATATAAAAATTTTCTGGTGTACAAATAGTTGATTGGGTCCTGATTCTGCTACTATTCTACAGAATTTTCAGTTTATTCAGGCTGGATTAGACAATAGCCTTCCATGCAATACCTTGACAGTTAAGTGTTAACACTGTGTGCTTCTGGACACCAGTTTGGCATCAGCATTAAAGAGAATCAAGTCTCACATTAATTCTTTGGTGGCACTTTTTGGTAGATCATAATTAAGTATTTTAAGTTCTAATGTCCAATCTCTAAGCCTTTACGAGATGTTCCTCTCAGGTAATTTACAATTAAGCTGTTATTTCTAGTCACAATCTCCTCTACATGTCAAATGGTAGAACTTCACGCTTCAAGGTGTAAAAAAAAACCTTTGATCTTCCTCTAGGATCTAGTCAAGGATGAACTTGCAAGATGAATCAAAGTTGTCATTGTGCAAGGGGAATGGCAGCAAGATGCCAGATATAATGAAGGCACATTAAAACAAAAATGGTAGCAACCTCTTGAGAATGCAGGGTTCAGGCTTCAGTCACAAAATATTCAAATTCAGCAGGTAATTTCTTCATAACTAAATACCTATACCTGACAAGATCTTCTGAAGATTCTCAGATTGGAAGGAATATCATTAAACAAGCCATGCAATTAACAGTCTTTAGTTGCAATCAATTGTGCTTCTATTGTTAATCATAATCCAACCGTTTCATATATTGCTTTGGTACATCCCATTTGTTTATATAGTTGCTTTAAAAAGTAAAGCAAATAAGAAAATATGATTGCCTTATGACTAGCATCCTGGCACTAGTTTAGTCAGATTTCTTCTTGCCCCTCAGGAAGGTAGGAGCAAAAATCCTCTAGTTGCGAGGCCAATTGAATAGCTATGGGCACCCATTCCCGGCAATATACAACTTCCTATTTAATTGAACTCCCGTCTTAGTTATACCGTTTTGACCCATAGCCCAGTGTTCGCAAATACGCGCTATAGCGCGTATTTTACCCAGGATTGAGAGTGGGGACTCGCTTTTAAAAAGAAGGTGGGTCTCTGGGGAGGCGCTGTGGTGTGGCCAATCCCTGACAGCTGGCTGCAGCACAGCGCATCCCCCTGGGAAGGACACAACGCTGTCTGTTAGAGCAGCCAATGAGAGTCAGATAGACTCTCATTGGCTGCTGCTGTGGAAAGCAGTGTTGGGATCAAGGGTCTGATCCCAGCATCGGCAGAGCATCCATGCCCGGCATTGGGACAGTGTGTTTGTTCCCAGCGCCGGGTAAGCCACCGCGGAGGGTACCTGGTGAAGGGACCGCCTGGTCCCTTCCACCAGCGTCGGCGGGAGAAGCTTGGCTCAAAGCGCAAGCTAAGCGGAGCTCGCTGCCCGGAAGCCAAATAGCGGTGGTTGTTTGGCACTGGCCACGAGATTTTGGCTCCCGGCCCAGCAGGGAATAGACGCCGCTGAGCGGAAAGTTCAGTCCAGCGGTGGAGGGGAGGAGTGAAGACCTCCCGAAGATAAGTGAAATGAAGAAAAGAGCAGCAACACATCCAGCGGCCGCGCAAGAGGTCAGAAGACTGCGTGATCAAGAAGGAAGAGGCGGCGCCGCTGGCCAGGACGGGTTAGCGGCAGAAGAATGAAGCTGATGAACGAAGAGGACTGCTGGGGTGGAAAGAAAAAGAGCTAACGAAGCTCCCCCCCGCAGCCTCTTCCACCGTACGGGTAGGTGGCCTTGGGCCACCGTTATTTAACCCCTCCCTAGACCACCAGGGTTGTCAGGCAATAGGCCCGTGGGATATATTCAGGCAATAGGCCTGTAGGTATATTAGGTGGGCACAAGGTCCGGGGGTACATAGGGGGCATTAGGCCCAATTGAAGGTGTAAGTGACCTGGGCATTAAGCCCAGGTCTCTAAATGGCAAATAGGTGGGCCAATACAGGGGACAATGCATATGGGGTAAACTACTGGTGGCAATGCATAGAGGGTAAACTACTGCATAGGGGGGGGATTAATAGTGGGGGCAATGCAGGGGAGATTACTACTAGGGATAAAGCATAGGGGGACTACTACTTGTGGCAATGCATAGGGGGGCCACTACTTGTGGCAATGCATAGCGGTAAGTACTACTAGGGGCAATGCATAGGGGGACTACTATTAGGGGCAATGCATAGGGGGACTACTACTAGGTGCAATGCATAGGGGGGGGGAACTACTACTAGTGGCAATGCATAGGGGGGTGGGGGGGGGGGAGACTACTACTGGGGGCAATGCATTGAGGGACTGAAGGTGCCCTCACACATAGCGATGTGTTCCCGATCAGCCGATGTACACGATTTCCCCCTGAAATCTCCCCGGGAGCTCCCTGGCAGTCCTGCACACGATTTGGTCTGAAAATACTGCCAATGTGACACACGATCTATCGTGCCTCCTGACTACTCCAGTGCATCCTGACTTGAGAATTTTAGATCTGCCCTACAGAACGGCAGATCTGAAGATGCGATGCGCGACCTGCGGGGACGCACATCGCATCGCGATGGTGAGTGGGGACTCACTATTTCCTCACGATTTTGCACTGGGACCCACATATTTTGTCACTCACAGCGATCACGCATAGCCTCATAGTTCATGCAACACCTCTTAAGCATCATATACATTTTCCCCTATTTCCCCCCATCCACTGAAGCGGATGCGATCCATTTGACTTTTCAACAGTCAAATGGATTTTATATAAAAATTTAAATTAAGTAGACTACAATTATCCCCTTTAGTTTCTTGCCTTATGATTATCCTATTCTACCCCTTTCACTAACACATAATTTGAAACAATGGGCCTAACGTTATGATATGGCAAAACAGTCCTGATATTTCAGTGATTTTGCCACTGAATTTAAAAGGGCAATTTATAAAAAAGCAAAGCCAACTTAGTTTGACCTTTACAAAAAAAAAATTGATATATATTTAAATAGTATGGTCGCCATACTGTAAGAGTAAATAGGCACAGTCACATACTACAGTCAATCAGGCAGCACTCCCTGGATTTGTATGGAAGATAATACTTCACCAGACCGTGGTTTCCAATCATTGAAGAAAGATTAAAATATGAGATATGGTAAGAACTTACCTTTGTTATCTCTATTTCTACGAAGTCCATAAGGTTCCACAGGATACCTTGGGGTATAGGTGATGACGTCAGGCATCGGGCACCATAGAGTTAAGTTTTCAGTCCTCCCAGGATGCACTAGAGTCCCCCTCCTATACCCCGCCTCCCGAGCCAAGGCATCTCAGTTAGTTACCAAGCCATAGGCCGGAGGAGAAGAAGGAAGAGAGAAGAAAGATATGGACACACACAAAAATCACATTCTCACCAGAGGGAGACGGAAAAACCGGTGACCAGAGTAAAGCCCATCTGCAGCACAGGTGCGACAGGGCCGGAGACCTGTGGAACCCTATGGACTTCGAAGAAATAGAGATAACAAGGGTAAGTTCTTACCATATCTCATATTTTCTACTTCAGGGTCCATAGGGTATCCACAGGATACCTTGGGGATGTACCAAAGCAGTATCCTTTAAGGGTGGGGATGCTCCTGTGCTGAAAGGAGAATCCGCCGCCAGAAGGAAGCATCCTGAGAGGCGAAGGTGTCAAACCTGTAATACCTCACGAAGGTATGGACAGAGGACCACGTAGCAGCCTTGCAGATTTGGACTGCAGAGGCACCACGTCGAGCTGCCCACGAAGGACCCACAGACCTAGTGGAATGAGCCTTCACAGAAGGAGGAACCGGCAGACCTTCATGAAGATAAGCTTCAGAAAAAGCCATACGGATCCAGGCTGCCAAAGTTTACTTTGAAGCAGGCCAACCCTTTTTACGGAAGCCATAGGAGGACAAACAAGGCGTCCGACTTCCTAAACGAAGAAGTGCGGACAACATAAGTCCTTAAGGCCCGCACAACATCCAAAGTGGCCTCACCCACTGAGAGGCCAGGTGAGTTAAAGGCCGGAACAACTATTTCCTCGTTAACATGAAACTGGGAAACAACTTTGGGAAGAAATTCAGGACAAGTGCATAGCACTGCCCTGTTCCCACGAAAAATCAAGAAAGGGGGTCTACAAGAAAGAGCCCCTAATTCAGAAACGCGTCTGGCCGAAGCTATGGCCAGAAGGAAAACAGTCTTAGCTGTTAGCCATTTAAGATCCACTGAGCCCAGTGGCTCAAACGGCGGTCCCTGGAGAGCCCTCAGGACCACAGCCAAATCCCAAGGCGCCACAGGTGGAACAAAGGGTGGCTGAATGCGTAGAACACTTTGCATAAAGGTGCGCACATCCGGGATTGTAGCAATCCTACGATGGAACCAGACAGACAGGGCCGAAACCTGCACCTTCAAAGAAGCAAGGCGAAGCCCATGGACTAGACCCGCTTGCAGGAAGGCGAGAATCCGAGACAGACGAAACTCCCGCGGTGCATAACCTCTCGGCCAACACCACTGGAAGAACGTATGCCACACGCGAAGGTATATTCTAGCGGAAGACGGCTTCCGAGCTCTGAGCATGGTACGCACTACAGAGCTGGAAAACCCCCTGGACCTCAACATGGCCGTCTCAACAGCCATGCCGTCAAAGACAGCCGAGTCAGGTCCGGGTGAAGACAAGGACCCTGTGACAGAAGGTCCGGACGTAGCAGCAACCGCAGAGGACTGTCCACAGACAGACCCTGAAGGTCTGTGAACCAGTGCCGTCTGGGCCATGCGGGAGCTATCAACAGGAGCGTCCCTCCTTCCTGTTTGAATTTCCGGATTACCCGAGGAAGAAGGGAAACCGGCGGAAAGAGATAAGCAAACCGGAACGTCCACCGGACGGACAGAGCATCCACCAGAGACGCCTCTTCGTCTCTTGTGCGAGACCCGTACACCGGCAACTTGTTGTTGTGCCGGGACGCCATGAGGTCGATCTCTGAAAGACCCCACCTGTCCACCAGCAGTTGAAAAACGTCCGGGTGCAGGGACCATTCTCCCGGATGAACGTCCTGGCGACTGAGAAAGTCCGCCTCCCAGTTTAGCACTCCCGGGATGAAGACAGCTGATATGGCCGGAAGATTGCGCTCCGCCCATACCAGGATCCGAGACACCTCTACGAGAGCTGCCCGACTTCGGGTTCCTCCTTGCCGGTTTATGTAGGCCACGGTGGTAGCGTTGTCCGACTGGACCTGCACTGGGTGACCTTGGAGAACCCGACGTGCCTGCTGGAGAGCGTTGAACACCGCTCAGAGTTCCAAGATGTTTATGGGAAACTCTGCTTCTGCCGGAGTCCACCTGCCCTGGAACAAGTGTGGACCCGAAACTGCTCCCCAGCCCCGAAGACTGGCGTCCGTCGTCAACAGGACCCAATTCGCCACCCAGAACGGCGACCCTTGTTGAGATGGGTCGTCTGCAACCACCAGGCAAGGGACAGGCGAACCTCCGGAGTGAGCACTATCGTCTGGGATTTTAGAGACTGAGGCAGTCCATTTCACTTGGACAGGATCAGGTGCTGCAGAGGTCTGGAGTGAAACTGTGCATATTCCACCATGTCGAATACCGACACCATGGAGCCCAGTAACCTCATCGCCGAGTGTAGAGACACCCGGCGGCTGTGCAGACAACTGCACACCCTCGACTGTAAGGCAGAGATCTTTTCCCCCGTCACAAAGATCCTTTGCTGTCCCGAGACCAATAAGGCACCGAGGTGCAGAATCCGCTGAGACGGGACCAGGGTGGACTTCTGCCAGTTTATTAACCAGCCGTGCCGTTGCAGTAGCGCAATGGTCAGGTCCAAGTGGCGCAGAAGGAGCTCCGGAGATCCTGCCACTAATAGAAGGTCGTCCAAGTATGGCAACATGCGGACCCCCTGCAGCCGCAGGGAAGCCGCCATAACCGCCATCACCTTGGTGAAAACACGTGGTGCTGTCGCCAGCCCAAAAGGTAACGCCCGGAACTGAAAGTGGTCGCTGCGGATTGCAAACCGAAGGAACTCTTGATGGCGCAAAATAATAGGGACATGCAGGTAAGCGTCCTGTATGTCCAATGACACCATGTAGTCCCCAGGTTCCAGCGCCAGAATGATGGACCGTAGGGTCTCCATCCGTGAAACTTCGGCTCCCGCAAAGATTTGCTGAGAGCTTTGAGGTTGAGAATCGGACGAAACGACCCATTGGGTTTCTGCACCAAAAAGAGATTGGACTAGAAACCCTGGCCCTTCTGGAAGAATGGAACAGGCACTATAACTCCAGCCTGGAGCATAGTGTGCAAAACTTTCCGCAGCTCCGTGGCTTTGTTCTGGTCTGATGGTAGACCCGTGGTGAAGAATCGAGCCGGAGGTCTGTGCCGGAAGGAGAGGGCGTACCCGTGTGAGACCACCTCGAGAACCCAAGTGTCTGTTGTGGTGACCGACCAACACCGGGCAAACTGCAGCAAGCGGCCTCCCACTTTGGGATCCCCCAAAGGGAGGCCCGGACTGTCAGGCCGCAGGCTTGTCATCTGGCTTAGGGGCCGGACGTCTGGTACTCCAGGCCTGCTTCTGGGGCTTGGCCGATTTCTTGGGGCCAGCCTGTCGGGGAAAGGACTGTGACTTAGGCCTACCCTGGGCCCTATAAGACCGAAAGGACGGAGTACCTGAACGAGAAGGAACAGCAGCCGACGGGAGACATGCCGATTTAGCTGCCGCCAGCGTGGCTACAATTTTGTCCAGGTCCGGACCGAAGAGAACTTCTCCGTTAAAAGGCAACGCCTCCAAACCCTTTTTGGAATCAGCGTCCGCCTTCCAGGATCGCAACCACAAGGTGCGACGAGCAGCCACAGCTGTCGAAGAAATTAGAGACGCCAGGGTACTAGGTACTAATATCCAAGGCAGCTTCGTTGATATAATTGGCCGAATCCCGGAGATTGCCGATCAACTCCGTCTGCTCAGCCGAACAGTCGGAATCGAAGGACGCCTCCAACGTATCAGCCCAGCGCTCCATGGCTCGGGCAACCCAGCAAATGGCCATAGCCGGCCGCACAGCCCCAACCCCCCCCCCCCCCCCCGCAAGAGAATAGACGGACTTCAGGCAGATCTCCACCTTGCGGTCCGTAGTATCCTTAAGGGAGGACATGGATGGCATGGGTAATGTGGCACTACGGACAAGGCGTGTCACATGAGAATCCACCTGTGGAGGGGATTCCCACTTGGAAAAATAATTGCCCGCAAACGGATACGCCACTGCTAAACGCCTTTGAGGCTGATATCGTTTGCCTGGCTGTTTCCACGCTTCCTCTAGGTGGTCAACTAATTGCCCCGAAAGAGGAAACACTGTGGTATCTCCTTTAACATCTTTGAAAAAGGCGTATTTGGACTTTGATACCGGAGGCTCCTCATCCTCAATAACTAAAGCAGTACGGACTACACGAATAAGGCCAGGTATATACACCTTAGACTTAGCGTCCGACTCTTTAGGGCGGGAAGTTTCCTGGTCAGAAAGATCCAGAATCTCCCCATCATCGGACGTCCCGTCGTCATCCTCATAAGGAGCAGACAGAGACGCCACCGGCCACTTGTGAGGCCGCATCACAGACTCCCCTTGTAACACTTCTGACAACTGCTGTACAGAGCTCATTAACGAATTAACCCACTCAGGCTCATGAGAGACCTGAGGAGGGGAAATAGGGAGACTGTGGGGTACCATCAATTGTCTTGGGAAAACCTGCATGGGTGACGACACCACCGACTGCTGGGACAAACCCATCTGAGTGAGGGCAGGCTGCGGAGCTAACTGGCCCACGAGGGTTGTAAGCGCTTTGGCAAAACAAGCCCAGGGCGGCTCCTGTACCAGAGCCGTGACTGTAATCGGTTGCGTCAACGAATAACACAGTCGACATAGTCCTTCCGCACTGCCGTCCCCCTCCGCTATAGGTACCTTGCATGTAGTACATAACAGCTGGAGAGGAAAATCACTTTCAGACATAATGGTAAGTATGTGACCCCTCTCACTGATACTCGTTAGTATAGTGTGAGACCACCCTGCAAGCACCGCAAGGGCTTTAGCAGAAAGAACAGGGACAGTTAAATGTTGACAGATAGAAAATGAAAGTACAGGCAGCAGACGCTAGCATAGGTCACATACCATGCAAAGAAATCAATTCCTTCACTATCAGCGCTGATCCTCAACTACACAGACTCAGAGCCTGGTAGGACACAGCGCTGCATACACAGACCTTATCCAACGGAGGAGAGGTATGCAGGGGGACCCAGACCACGATGCCACCGTTCTTCAGCGTCCAGCAGCGCTCACCATGCTACTTCCAAAGATGGCCATCGAGGAGCAGAGAGGAGGCCGGCCTGGGGGAGGAGCGCTGACACAGGACCAGTCAGCGTGTGCAGAGAGGGCTGTGTGCAGCGGGGGAGGCGCTGGCTGTGAGACAGGGAAGGCTCACTCCCCTGGCATGTATTTAACCCCTGGGACGCCGCAGCGCTACCGCGGTCCTGCTGTCCCAGGGGGGTAGTGGAAGCGCAGGTTAGAACCTGGCACCACGCTGCAGCCAGTCCCCAGGGAGCCCCCTGCCTGGGCACTCTGGACCATGTGTTTCAGCGGGGACCCACCGCGGGACCCCGCTGCTTACCTTTGTCCCCCTTGATTCCGGCCATGGTCCTAAACATCTGGGGTCATCGCTAGCTGTGACCCCAGATGTCTACCAGCATCCCCAGATCAGTACCGGCGTTCTGGTACCGGCGGGGGTGTAGAGAAGACAGCATGGACGTCAGGACTGACTGTCCATGCTGTACTTCCAGATGTGCAGCCACAGCTGCTTGAAGAAAACTTCAGGGGCTCTTCTTAGCCCCCACTCCAACAGGTGCATCCGACTCCGGCCGGGCACCAAACTAAACTGAGATGCCTTGGCTCGGGGGCGGGGTATAGGAGGGGGACCCTAGTGCATCCTGGGAGGACTGAAAACTTAACTCTATGGTGCCCGATGCCTGATGTCATCACCTATACCCCAAGGTATCCTGTGATACCCTATGGACCCTGAAGTAGAAATAAAGGCAGTCTGAAATGTTGGAAACCACGGTGTGGTGACTTATATCCTTATATATAAATATATAAAACCCACAGCGGTTGGAAGTCGTAACCAAAGTCACCTATGCTGAGAGACAGACTGGAGTTTGAGAGACCCCGGCATCTTCCAGACCTACGTGAATAGTGAATACCGACTGAAGTCACCGTCCGGCAGGATCAATTTCTTTAGAGAAACCAGCATAAAGGAGTACCTATCCATTGATGTGACCAGATGCAGATGCCCTTGAATGTAATAAATTATATATATAATCTTGAATACTTAGATGAATACAAGATTGGCCTCGTACCAACTTTTTAAATAGGTGCTGGGAAGCTATAATAAGCACGAGTGTAGTGCTTACACTAATTGGTGTGTTTATTCCCACTAAGTGGATACTTAATACATACTTTCTTGCATGAGCGCACGTACATTATAAATTTGACACTATTTTGCATTGTATATTTCCCTTCTTGTCTCCATATTGTGAGAATTTGCCATGAAGATTCCCTGAAAACATCTGCAGGGTGCATTGGAATATAAAGGACTGAAGTGGAACTTATTTTAACAAAAATCTGTCAGGGACCAATATTCCATCTGCAAACTGGACACTTGCACTGAAAGCACTATTCTTCACTATTTTGTTTTAATATTTTATAGATGGTCTTTTCAATAGATCATTATTTGTAAGTACATAGCAGCCACCTTAAACATATAGAGTGAGTGCATTCACATTTAAATATTTGTTGAAATATACACTATTTATATATATAATTCAATGACTTTTTTGTGCACAAATGTTTTAGTTTTTTTGCACCACTTACACCATTTATTGCGCTGACCCCTGAGGTTGGCACCGGAGTGAGTTCTTCTTTCTACAGCACTGGAGTGCCGAAGGTCATTTGTGGAAATAAACATTATATATATATATATATATATATATATATATATATATATATATATATATATATATATATACACACACACACACACACACACACTAAAGTGTCAAAAGGTGGCTTGACTGTGAGGTCTTGGAAATGCCCAGACCTGCATCAGTTGTAATCGGACATCTCATGTGTACCAGGAATACCTCATGGAAGGCATTACCACCCACCGTGGACAGAGACGTGAAAGGGGTATAATTGGACCATGGATGCCTGCCAAAATGTGACGTGGTCCGTAAATTCAAAAATGTGTGGCGCTACTGACAAGGGAAAATATCCATATAGATCTTAAATATTAAAATTGTTAAATCAGTTGATCAATAAAAGTAATTACATACAAAGGAAAAAACACATACATAGGTACGCATTATCAGGACATATATAAAATATATCATTACAAAATGTTCACATAGCAACACATTGTACAATAAAGTATCTAGAAAATACATAACATTGCACTGAGGGATCACAAGAATACAGGGAAAGTAGTTAGACGCTCAATTTTGATTCCCAGTATTCAGACCATCTAAGCCAGAGGACTGGAGGGAGGAGGAGGAGTAAAATACTCCCGCTGTCTCAAACTCGCAATGTGATTGCACCTCTTTCTCGATAGCATCTAAACTGGGAATATTTTCTTTATCTAATTGTATTTCAAATTTTGTCTGAATTCAATAAAAATCAATTGTTGAAGAAAAAAAAAAAAAAGGAAATTACATATATAAAGTAAACTTCTAAAGCTATATTCAGGAGGCGACTGTCAATACCTCCAGAGCTAATAAACATAACAGAAAAATGAATACTAGTGCTGAGGTCAAGTGGCATATAAACACAATATATTGTGGTAATCCACAAATCATAATCACATTTAATAAAATTTCGAACTGATGGTAGGGTTCGGCCATGGACAGTTGTCAATAAGGCACTGCGCAGGCTGGTGGTGGTTCCATAATTGTGTGGGGTGTGTTCATGTGGCATGGATTGGGTCCGCTGGTCTGCCTCAACACGTCATTGATCTGCAACTGCTACTTTGCACTGACGACCATTTGGCAGGAGCGTTCCGACGAATGGTGTGGCCGCCACGTTCGCCTAACGCAGGGGTCTTCAAACTTGGCCCTCCAGATGCTGTGGAACTACACATCCCAGCATGCACTGCACATAGTTTTAGCATGCTGTTATATCAAAAAGGTGGCAGTGCATGCTGGGATGTGTAGTTCCACAGCAGCTGGAGGGCCAAGTTTGAAGACCCCTGGCCTAACGTGTACCCAATCGAGTACTTATGGGACGTCCATTTGCACCTACAAATATCGGGGAGCGGTGGGAAGCTATGCAGACAGCATGGGTCATCCCTGGGTTACCCCACATGCATCTATCCTCAAATCATGCCAAGAACTTTGTTACTTCGGCACAAGAAATATCTACTCCTAAGTTTCTAGTACACTATTCGCTGTTTGCAAACTGAGACGTAAAACTGAGGAAAAAGTAGCACAATAAAAAGGAAATCGTCGCAACAGTTGCAGTTGAGAAAAAATGATGCAGAAAGGGAATCGCGCGAGGCATCTGGGACCTTATGGTGCAAAAAAAGAGGAGCACACATCTGTAGGGAATACAGTCAATATCCCAGCAAAGAGGAATTCGGCACATAGAATACCGGCACCTGCCAGAATCCCAGCGCCAGTATCCCGAAGGGAAGTAGCGGGGTTAGGGGGAGGGTTAGTGTTAGGCACTAGGAGAGGGGTTAGAGTGCGGGGAGGTTAGGTTTAGGCACTGGGAGGGAGGGTCAGGATACTGAACGACAAGTGTCAGTATCCTAATCCGGTTGGGATTTTGACCACCGGGATCCAGAGCGCCGGCATCCCGTACCTAACCCCATCTGTAGCATTCCTTGCTGGTTATCTAATTAATTGCTTGGTGTAAATCGCTACTCTTGGCTGCTTTAGCAGTTAGAAGATTCCAATTCTCAACAAGCACATTTCTCATTATCACCTGAACTTTCATTGACGAATTTCTCAATTATCTATCCAATTCCTCATCTTGTCCTGCAGGCCTATAAATTATTCCTATTCGAAAAGATTTTCTAGACCCAAATACTCTGTCCTATTTACATTGATCTGTATTAAACTTACTTTTATTTATAACTGGTGAGATAAATGCAACCCCACTTAATTGTTTACCAAATCTGTAGTTTAAAAAGAGTTTAAATATGTGCCAGTCCTAGTTATCATTGTACTATGAGTAATAACTATGCTATCTATTCTTTTCCTTAACATAAATGAAATCCGTTCACAGAGCCTAGATTTTCTAAACTCAGTATTTGTACAAAGCCTTGTACCACTTTTACTTAACCTTCCATTATTAACTATACTTTCATCATCTTTAGAATAAGATTATTTTAGCTGCCAACAATATGCTACTTTTAACCACAAAACATCAAAAGAAAGTTCTCAATTAGAAATGTATCTCTAGTAAGAGGATACAAGCAGCTTTAACTAAAATTATATTACATTTTATGTGTATAGATATATATATATATATATATATATATTATTTATCTTTGACAGCCAGTAGGGACCACTTTTAATCTTGGTATCTTGTCACCCAACACGTTTCGTCATAAATGACTTCCTCAGGGGTGTCTTTAAGATATAAATGGGGTGTCTCAGTATCAAAACAAATTACAAGTACAAAAATAATACTTTCATCAACATAATTAAAATTCCAAGCAGATTTTGACTATATGTGTAAATATACACAATTGATCCAAAATACATTTTCCCAGTCAGTCTTGGCTGAGAAACTTGTTTGATCCTATGCTAATAGTAAGTAGTTAATGTTTATCCCTTTATGATATTAAATAAGAACTGGTATAGTCCAAACCATTAATAAAAGTGATTGTTTCTTAAGCTTACATTGTCAGCATCCTTAAATTAATTTTCATGGTGGATATATATTCTCGGTAGAAGTAAATAACCAGTCCTTAATAAGTAAACTTTTTCAAGGTTTACTAATATTGTAATGTGCCAATTATATATAGGTAATTACTTTATCTGTACAGAGATAAACTAATAAGGCCAATTGTCAAATGACAGGTGGTAACCAGAATTGCACCACAAATGTGATTATAGGGCCCAACATATGAGTTTGGAGGCATACAATTATCTGAAGTCCAATTGTGATTAATACATACAACATTGCAGTAAGTTCTGAAGCTATATTTACCAGCATCTAAAGGAGTTCTACAGTTGACTATCATTATGAATGCTTGTCCATATTTTACATGTACTAGTTGTCTTAATGTATACCAACATACTTTACGGCTAAGAGCTTAGCTTATGAATATTTTTTAACTCATGCTGTATGTTAGAACGGTTTGAAAAATTTATTATAGATCAATTATGTATATGTACATATTTATTTATTACCAGTTCTTTATATAGCGCATACACATTCCGCAACCCTTGACAGAGAATACTTGTCCATTCACATCAGTCCCTGCCCCAGTGGAGCTTACAATCTTACTAGGGTTAATTTTTGTTGGGTGCCAGTTAACCTACCAGTATATTTTTGGAGTGTGGGAGGAAACCGGAGTACCCGGAGGAAACCCACGCAAGCACAGGGAGAATATACAAACTCTGCACAGTTAGGGCCGTGGTGGGAATCTAACCCACTGTGAGGCAAGAATGCTAACCATTACACCGTCTGTGCTGCCCATACAGTCAAAACCAGCTTGGACTTTTAATTATGATGATTAAAGTATTAGGTTTATACTTGTAATTTATGTTTTGATACTGAGACGCCACATTTATATCTTAAGATACCCCTGAGGAAGTCATTTAAGATGAAACTCGTTGGGTAACAAGATATCAAGATCCAAAGTGGCTTGTCACTATAAAGGGAGACAGCAAGTGTACCAACATCTGTCCCACAATGTTCAAAATGTCTATGTATATGCGAGATTAAGTTTTAAATGTGATTGTGTTTTGTTTTTTAAATTAAACTGTACTAAAAGGAAATAAGGTTATTAGTTGTATTTGGGTGAACTCAGGTTGAAAAGGTCTCAGTGGGCCCGATAGGAGGAAAATAAAATTCACCATTATCACCTGACAACACTATGTAAAAGGGACAAAAATTATACTATACAAAGGGGGAATTTGATCCCATATAGAGTTGTATAATCCAATATAGGCGCTCACCAAAACAACATCATTGTCAATTCCATAGACTTTTTCTGGCAAAGGACCTTTTTGGGGATTAGCAGCCTTATTTGACTATCAGATCATTTATACCATCAGATGATTGCCAGTCACTAGCGCAAATATTAGTGTGTATAATATGTATATTGTGTGTGTGTGTGTGTGTGTGTGTGTGTGTGTGTGCGCGCTGCGCGTGCGTATATATATGTATACATATATCTACATATATACACACACATTTATGTATACATATATCTACAAGTGACAGAATATATGTAATAAAAAAACAGTTTCAAATAGGACTATGAATCTAAATGTATTCATATATGCTCATACATAACACCAACACTAGACAATGTTTTTTGAAAAGTTCAAATTTTAGTTCTTTTGTGCTTTTTGTTTAGTTTTCTGCAAAACAAAAACTTCTGTATTTTCTTCCACAATTTTATACACAAAACAAAAGTGCAAGCATAAGGGAACGACTAATCTGAGCCAAAATGAGGCTATGGTATTTTTCAACTTACTTGTGCCAATTCATAATATCCAGCCGAACACGCCAAGTAAAGAAGACTTTCTCCTTCTTCTGTGTACTCATTTACACTTCTACCTTCATTAAGCAGCTTACGAACGGCATTTACATCTCCATCTGAACAAGCTTCGGCCAAACTCCTACTGAAACAAATATTTGTTTTTTTACTTTCTCATTTTAATTTGGTCATTCCTAGTCTTATTTCTATAGGAACCCATTGACTACAATTTATCAATTTTTTTATAAGTACATCGGAAGGAAAAGATCTAGCCTGTAAACGTAAAAAAATTTGATTGCAACTCACCGTAAAATCTCTTCTTTGGAATCCATCTGGGGGATGCCATTACTTCTGGGTTATGCATAGTGAGGTGAGGAGTCAGAAAAAAGCTAATTGAAAACTGGCCCCCACCCCCTATGTAACGCCCCCCCCCCCCCTCTCTTACATCCAAAGCTCAGTCTTATGTTTAACAAAGTTAGAGGAAGACCTGAGAAACCAGAGACCAACAGGTATCTAGTATGAAACCAAAACAAGGGAGGAATCCTGGACTACCCCCATATAGACTACAAGGAGGAGATTTTACAGAGAGTAAAAACCAAATTTCCTTTAACATTCATCTGGGGATGCCATTAAATCTGGAATATACCAACAAGCCAATTAAGGGGGGGGTGGGGGGGAGCAGCGTTGAAACCTACCGCTCTAAGAATTTTCCGTCCAACACTGGTGTCCCTTGCACCTAATGCAGGGCTCTGACAAATCCCAGGGGCCATGTCAGCCATGGCTACCAGATTTTGCTGCCTGGCTACCAGATTTTGCAGTGAGGGAAGAAGCAGATCCTCTTCAGCTCTGGCGGAGATTTGTGCCTATAGTATTGCGGTGTTCATATCATGCACAAGGAGTGCATGTGCTGAGTGTCGCCTGCAGTGACTGCTGTGCCCGTCCCGGCCTGCACGGACTACTCCTCTCCATCCTGGCCTGCTCTGATCCCTGTTGTCTGTCCCACTCTACGCTGATCCTCCTGTACGTCCTGGCTATCTACTGTCTCCTGCTGCATGGAGCTCTCAGGTAGTAGGGTCTATGCGTTGCCAGGGATTGCGTAGTGGCTTCAGGGGGACAGTGGTGAGACCGTGATGGGGGGGGGGGGTTAGTTCTGTTGTACTTTCTGGCACCAATGTTTTATGTGAAATGTGGTCCGTTTTTACTGTATCCATTCAACAGTGACCATTTTGTGGACTAGTATAGTGTATATATAAAGGTTGCCTAACACACAGAGCTGTGCTCCTTACTCCTGTAATTTTTTTTGGGGGGGGCAGTGGTCTGGCTCCTACAATTTCATCCTAGAGTTTAGAAAAACTTGTCAAGGCCTAATGTATGGAAGCATTAAAATTTTGTAAAAGTGTGTATGGATGACCATGTAGCTGCTTTGCACAGCTACTCAACCGAGGCACCATGCCGTACAGCCTAAGAAGCACTAACAGAACGAGTCGAGTAGGCCCGAATTCAAGCTGAAACAGTCACATTCAAGGACAAATAGATGCCTGCCGAATGGCAGAAGTGACCCATCTAGCAATGGATACTTTCGAGGTAGGCCAGCCTCTTTTTGGTGCAATCAACACCAACTGGGAATCCGTACTGCTCAAAGACGCAGTAAGCTCCAAGTAAATGCGTAACGCACGTACCACATCCAACAATGCTAAAGAAGAATCTTCATTAGTTATTGAAGATTGGTGAAAAGCTGGAAGGACAATATCCTGGTTAATGTGGAAAGCCAAAATTTGTCCCTTAAGAGAGGATAATCTAAGCCCCTTAACCAACCCTGAAAGCGGCGTGGTGCTGTAGAAGCCCTGGGGAGACGAGATCCTCTGAACCTTTCCGGTTTGAACTTATGTTGTTCACACCAAGAAATATTTATCTTCCATATACGATGATAAATCTGGGAAGTAACTGGTTTGCGAGGCTGTATCATAGTTTTCACAGATTCTAAAAACCCTTTGGCCCTCAATATATTGGATTCAAGAACCATGCCGTCAAAGCCAAACTAGACAAATTGGGGTGACGGGCATGGACCCTGAAGCAACAGATCTGGACGCAGGGGCAGATTATATGGAACGTCTGCCAACATGGCCCAAAGAATTGCATACAAATGGCAAGCAATTGGTTTGGTAGCGGACAAGGATGAAATCTGGCAAAAGAAATGGCTTCGAATAAAGCCATTTTTCCCAGTATCTGCATATCCCCGAGAACTGAGATAACTGTAAAATGGTCCTTATTCTGGATTCAAGATCCTGAATCTTTGCATGTAGAGGAAACACTCCGTGACACTGGGTGTCGAAGACAAGACCCAAAAATACCATGGAATTAAATTTGATTTTGAAAAATTGATGATCCAGTCGAATCTCTGGAGCATGCCCAAGGCAATCTGAAGATGTTGTTGCAATACAGCCATTGAGGATGCCCTTAGCAACAAATCGTCCACATAAGACAACACATTTATCGCCCCACTCCTGAGTAGGGAGATCATGTGTGAAATAACCTTTGTAAAGACTCTTGGAGAGGTGGCCAAATTGAATGGTAGAACCTGAAACTAAAAATGCCGATGTCCCACTGCAAATCGCAGAACATGTTGATGACCCCTCCATATAGGAATATGGAGGTAGGCATCCTTGACATCTATGGAGGCCAGAAATTCCTCTACCTCCATGGAACAAAATGACTGACCATATTGACTATTTCTAAATGGAGAAAATCATTTAACCTCCAGAGGTTGAGACTGGGACAAAATGACCCGTCTGGTTCGTCTACCAAGAAAAGACTGTAGTAGAAGCCCAGGCATTGCTGTAGTACCAGAACAACTCCTACGGAATTGGAAAGTGCCTGTATGAGAGCCACCCCACCCTTCTGCAACCATCCACCAGGAGAGGAGTGGAAAAAAAATATTTTTGGAACTGGACCCTCCAAATCCAAACTTCCCAGAATTTTAGTAAGAGGCCACCCACCAGAGGACATGTCCCTGTCCCAGTCCAATGACAGTTTTGTAAATTGACCTACTGGCTTAGCAACAGGGCGACTGGTGCCGGGGACAGTACGTTCCCTGAAGGTCCCTCTCCGGGGACCCCTATACATCCCCCGGAAGGCCTGAAAGCTTCCTCTGCCTTGAATCCGAAAGAGGCAAAGCCAAAAGGGATTTTGGTTTTGGTGTTGTTACAGAAAGTTAAGGGCTTTTTCCTCCTGTAACCCGAGAAATAATTTTATAGTTAAGTCTGGACCAAACAAAGAACCTCCTTCAAAAGGCAATGCCTCTAAAGCATGCTTGGATTCAATATCTGCCTTGCATATTTTGAGCCACAGCGAACACCTGGTGGAAATGGCCAAAGCTGAAATATGAGACTGTACTTCAATAGTAGCTAATAAAGCTTCAACTATATATATAACTATAGCTTCCAAAATCTGATCAGCCAAAGAGTTCGCTTCAGATACATCCCCTGTTTGACAACCAGTAATCATCTGGATCATTCAGGGAACGATAGCCTTTATCACCTATGCGCTGGCCAGAATTGGGCGCAGCGACACTCCTGACAAAGTGAATAAAGATTTAAGCACAGACTCATTCTTCCTAACCTATCTTTAGGAGTTACAGACTGTTGTGTGAATAATCGCATTCCTAACCAATCTAGCAATAGGAGCATCCACTGTGGGTGAAATTTCCCAAAGCTTGGTATCCTCTCCAAAATGGGATAGAGACACTTAAATTTTTTCAGAATATGACATTTTGAATCAGGTTTTAACCCGGCTTCTTTTAATATTTCCTCAAAATGTGAAAATTCTGGGAAAACAGATACATGTTTCTCCTTACGTTAAAGAAAGAAACTGAACTGGTCTCTGGAATAGCTAGATGCAAAGTCTCCCTGACCACATCTATCAACATAGAAACTCCTGAATCATTATGGGAGTCACCTTCCCAGTGTGAGGTGCCTTCCCAGTCATAATCCAATTTCCCTTCTTCCTGGGAAGAGGTTGAAGCCACTTCTCCAGGAAAATTCACTGAGGAAAGGCCTGAATTGTTAGTGGCTGTGGCCCCTGCAGACGTTACCATTTTATTTAGGGATGTTGCCATCTGAGAGAGATATCGTCCCATACTCTGGGCCCATCTGGGCTCTATCGAGTGATCAGACAGAGTAAGAAATTAAGCACAGGGTATTCACCTATGGCCTCAACCATAGACCTGGCCTAATCGGGCATCACCGGCTGTTCAGCCAAACCTCCCGGAAATTAAACCCCCTGTGAACAACCAGCACAGAGTGACCCTGGGTCCGTACCTTTTGCCTATTTATTCTCACATATTGAAGTATGAACAGTGACTGATCCCTGTTTTTTAGAATCCTTGTCTGTCTTATCCACACTGAAAAAGACAGACAAGTCTAACAAATACAGATAGTTACCTAAATTCCCATGAAAAACGTGTAGCACTGATTGAATAGCAAAAACCACGGAGAGGCAAATTTAGACTATTCAGCCATCTGTTAAATGCAAAAAAAACCCTGGGCTCTTAAAAGTCCAATTCTTTGCAAAAACCAAAAGGTAAAACAAATCTTATATAACCCTGTATATTACTGCCTAAATTCCTGAGAAAAAGTGCAGTAAAAGGTGCTTATATAACTATAAGCCCAGTAAACACCAGGTTAATACACACAAGTAAAAATCCTAGTTAACCGTTTATCTTGTTAGCATCCATCCCCCAGTATGTGCTGTAAGCTCTTACACACACAACTTCAGCCGCTCTTATCAGATTGCTGCATGGCTTTGCAGCCCCGTAAGCTGCTGAAAGTAAAACGCCTGGGGGAGGCGTGGCATCCTGTTCACTCAGGACACCTGAATAATCATAGCCTCCGGCACTCCCTGGACACTGCCAGCGGCGCGGAATGATGTAACCCGCTGCGCACCCACACATGCAGCGGTCCCGCGTCCTGGAACCCATCAGCCTCTCTCTCCCCAAAAGAGAGAAGCATATTGCTGCTGTGTAATCCCTTCCGGCGGTCCATCAAGTAAACAGTCGGCGACTGAAAGCGGCGTGATGCTGTAGAAGCCCTGGGGAGGTGTGAAACATGCCAGCTCTACATTGAGTAATAAACCCAGCCAATCTACTCAAAAGCAGTGTGCCAGGAAGCAGTACATAATGGCAATAAGGTCTTTACACATTCTGTAACAAACTTACCTTTTTGCCAGCGGCCCCCTCAGATGTGTCTGGTATGGAGAGAGAGACTATGTAGTTTGGAGACTCTCTCAGGGGCAGTCTTTACAGTGGGATACAGGGTTCACACAGACCTCTAATCTATATAGCTCCCACTCTGTTAGTGCTTGTCGCCCGTTGCCAGGAACTAAGAACCCAAACGAAACATCAAAATAAAGAAATAAAACCTAACTACAAGTGTGCCTTACTCCAAGGCACTAAAAACAAAACTGAGTTTAGGATGGAAGGGGAGGGGTTATATATAGGGTGGAAGCCAGTTTTCAATTCGCTAGTGCAGTTTTTCCCAAACTGTGCGCCATGTCACCCTGGGGTTCCTTGGGACACTTGCAGGGGTGCCTCAGGTTGGTGATCCAGCACCAAATCAAATTCTTTATGGTCAATGTAATGTAAATATGTGGACAAAATAGAAGCACAAACCTGTCCTCCACCACATAACTGAGCCCAAGGATGACAGGCAAGCACAATTTAAATCACTTTACTACATTCTGAATTTCTCAGTAACAAACTTTTGACTTAGGGGTGCCGTGAAAACATTGCTGATACACTAGGGCGCCGTGATTCAAAAAAAGTTTGGGAACCACTGAGCTAGTGTCTGACCCCACACCTAACTATGCATAACCCAGAAGTAATGGCATCCCCCAGATGGATGATAAAGGGAATACTTTTATCAAAAGCAGCCTTATTTACATCACACAGCATAGCGTTCCAGCTAGGCGGCGCCCCGCTAAAACAATCTGTAGGGTGCCGTCCCCACCAGCGGGTGGTAAAAATAGCCGTGCAGCGATTTCCGCCAGTGAATAGATGCTGGGCACATGTGCCCGGCATCTATACACAGAGACAAGGAAAACTTGGGGGCAGCCCGGCATGTCCGTAAGTGCCCGGGCATGCCCCCAAGAGAAATAAGGGGGTACACCTTAAAGACAGGCCCCCTTTTCTCATGGCCATGCCCCCTTTTCGGGCTCACGCAGAAGTGCCCCTTTCAAGGTCCGAGTGAACATTACAGCAAAGATAAGGAAATAGCTCAAACATCCAGGTAACAGAAGCAATACATTATAGGGTCAAAGCAGAAATGATTGGCACCACAGCATCTAAAAAACGCAGCCGAGGAGATAAACGGAAGCTTCCCAAGTGACTTCCAAAGACGGACATACAATACAAGATCATCTCCGGTGCGGACTTTAGTGTAAATAAATGCGACTTCAAGTAAACACCCTAAAATGCAAATAAATAGTATCCTGTATGACCAGAACATTGCCTGTCTCAATAACAAACTCCTTATTCCTCACTTAACTTGAATGGAGCACACAAGAAAATGAGGATAGTCCCCTAAAATAGTTTAGGTGTGAAAGTAATTTATTTTATTTTAAATTAAACGCTATATTAAAATAAAAATGTGCCCTGGAACTTTTCAGTTCCTATAACATACAAGGACTAATTTAATAAAACAAAATGCAATACATTAAAACTAGGCTGTTGCCAGTAAAAGAAAATATTAAGAGCTATGGTATAACATACCTCAGTTAACTTTTTTCTTCGAAGTCCATAGGGTCCACAGGATCTACCTTGGGGTATGTAGTGGAAACGATCAATTGCACCAAAGAGCTTACAGTTTTGAAGCTCCCTGCATGCACTGGTCCTCCTCCCTATATACCCCGCCTTCAGCCACAAGCATTCAGTTTGTAAACAAGTCTAATGGCAAGAGACAGAAAGAGGAGAAGGAAGTACATCGTACACAAGAAACAACATACGAAAAAAGTTAACTGATGTTACCATAACTCTAATTTTCTCCATCAGGGAACACAGGATCTACCTTGGGGACGTCCTAAAGCAATTCCCTTAAGGGTGGGGATGCTCCTGCGTAGAGAGGAGAATCCGCCGCCCAAAGGAAGCATCCTGGGAGGCAAAAGTATCAAATGCATAGAATGTGATAGAAGTATTTATGGAAGACCAAATGGCCGCTTTGCACAGCTGTTCAGTCGACGCGCCATGTCTAACCGCCCATAATGGTCCGACAGACCGAATAGAATGCGCTGCCACCTTGTTTGGGACAGTCGTACGCAGACAGCGAGCTAAAGTCTGCTTGTTTGCTAGCCAGCCTCATTTGTGAAACCCATATAATACACAAAGAGCGAATCTTATTTCCTGATGAAGCTGGTACGATCCACATAAATACGAAGGGCTCAAACCACATCCAGGAAAGCTCCCCCTGTAGACAGCCTTGAAAACTGAAAGACCAGAACTACAATCTCCTAATTTATATGGAAACAGGAAAAGGAAAACCACCTTAGGAAGGTGACCCGCCTTAGTACGGAGGACAGCTCTATCTTGATGAAAAATCAAATATGGAGAGCGACATGACAGAACTGCCAAGTCAGATACTCTACGAGCCGAGACGATAGCGAGGAGAAAAAGTGTCTTCGCTGTCAACCATCTTAAGTCCACCATAAGGTTCAAAGGGAGCCGTCTGCAATGCCTTGAGAAGTGAAGTCAAATCCTGCGTTGCCACTGGAGGGACAAATGAAGGTTGCAGACCGAGAACCCCTTCCTTGCAGGAATGTTCTAACATCCGGCAGAGGGGTAATTCTGTTTTCATAGGGATATCATACAACCCGTATAATGGTATAACACTTACCTAATAATAAGCGGCTACGTTCACCAAAAGGTATCTTTATATGGAAACACCAGACCATTGACTTGAAATGTCCCATGAAAAACAATAATTCCAATAAAAACAAGCAAAAATGTGTTTACTCCAAACTTGTGATATACAATCACAAGGTGTTCCTGGAAATCAACAAGAAAAACTACATAAAACATAAAAACATGCCCCAAAAAAGATGGTAAGTATTAGGATTTGTTCCTCTCTACTCCAAAAGAAACAGTGAACATATTCCTCTCACCACTCATACCCCAAAAAGATGGAAAATGGGGTATGGAACAGTCCTCCGGTAGTTGAAATGCCAATGGAGTTGGAAAGAGGTCAATCCTGAAGTAGATGTCCTGCACCAAATTACCAACGCGTTTCGGAATATGTTTCCTTCCTCAGGGTGTAGAGGTGAACAAGACATAATGGCTTTTATACCCTAAAACTAGGTCATGTAATATCCAACCAATCACAAGTTCTGCATCTCCAATATCAAACATTATCCTACTATATATACACAAGCAGATGTACATTACAGCAAATTGGCCACCTGTCACATTGGGTGTAGTAGATATTACCACCGGCAAGGGTGAAGATCTCGATCTTCCCTAAGGTAAGTATCTTGCTAACCTAATTCTACCCCCTAACCCTCCCTTAGGGGTGCCTAACCCTAACCTCGACCCCCGGGGGTGCCTAACCCTAACCTCCCCCCCCCCGGAGGTGCCGAGTTTTTGATGCCAGTCATTAGTACCACGCCGGGATTAGAGAATCTGGAAGTCGGCGGTCGGCATTTAGACCGTCAGCTTCCAGACTACATCCCATCGCATTGACCTCATAGAATTATACATTCAGTTTTTATACAATCAAAAATTACATAAAATATTTTAATTGGTATTCCCCAATACACGAGATGGATTTAGTAGGTCCATTTCGATGTACACATAAAGGTTTGCTTAATGAATGACAGTCCGGTTCTTTGTTATTGAATACCAGTGACACTCGTTGTCCTCGCTGTCCTCCTATTCCATTGGTGGAAAAAGGCGGCCAAGTGGTTGTCTAGGTAAACATCGACGCACCTAGCTTGCATTCCTACAGCAACGCTGTCCCGGAAGTCGCGCTCAAACCACTTACTTAACCATTTAAGTACTTATACACTTACTAAGGAAGAAAATTCTGTATTGACAAAGGGGTTAAAATTTGCCCCAATCAACTTGATAAATTTGGTACCTATCTTGACCTACAAAAATTTGTCAGAAAATTGTCCATTAAAAAAATACTTCCTCAGCACAAATACCGAAGGGAAGAGTGAAAGAGAGTTATTTAAACCTAGATCTACTTTTAATCCCACCTTTAACCGTGGGTGTTTTATTGACAGCTTTACGAGGGCAGTCAGTATGGATTTGGAGGGTATGAAAATGAAAAAGAAGCCTTATGAAAGGGACAATCTTACATATAAGGAAAGAAAGGCCCTCAAAGATCTAGGAAATAACCCAGAGATTGTCATAAAGCCAGCTGACAAAGGTGGGAGTATAGTGATTATGGACACCAGTAATTACAATACAGAAGTGATGAGACAGCTGAATGACACAGACACTTACAAGCTACTTAAAAACAATCCTAGTGATAGAATTGAGAAACTCTTATAAAATCTACTAGTAAGGTATAAGGATTCAGGTACTATCACAGACAATGAAATGCAATATATGGTCATCTCACCACCTACTATTCCAGTATTCTACATTCTCCCGAAGATACATAAAGATCTTTGTAATCCACCAGGACGTCCAATTGTAGCAGGGACGAACTCGATAACAGCTAATCTATCTCACTTTGTTGATCACCACCTACAACCGGAAGTACTTAAACTTAGGTCTTATATTAAAGATACTTCTGACATACTAAATAAGACCAAAGGCATCATATGGGATGAAGATTTTCTTTTAGTGACTGCCGACGTCAAAAGTCTCTACACCATCATTAACCATAATAAGGGCCTAGAGGCTGTCGATTATTTTTTGAAAAGGGGAGAGTTAGCAGCAGAAAAAATAAGTTTTCTTGAGGAGGGCATTGAATTTATTTTGAAGAATAATTTTTTCTGCTATTTAGGAAATTATTACATGCAAACAAGAGGAACGGCCATGGGCACTCGGTTTGCGCCCTCATATGTTCATGGGGTTCTGGGAAACCATGTTTATCTGGAATAATAATCCTTTTTTGGAGAATATAGTCTATTGGTACAGATTTATAGACGACATTTGGTTCATATAGAAGGGAGATGAAATTACATTAGAATCCTTTAAAAAAAACCTTGGAACCAAACACCTTTAATATTGAATTAATTTATAATTCTAGTAAGGTGGAAGTAAACTTTCTGGATCTTACTTTTTATGTGGAGAATAACATTCTCAAAACTCGTAATTATTGTAAAGCTACGGATTGCAACGCCTATATAGATTGTAATAGTAATCATCACATGAATTGGCTCAGAAATATCCCGAAGGGTCAGGTCAGAAGGATAAGAAGAAACTGTACGGATGTGAAAGTTTTCCAAGATCAAATCAATACATATAAAAATAGATTCATCGCTAAAGGATATACTGATAAAGAAATGGATGAACATATAGAAAATATGATCAATGTAGACAGGGAAACACTACTAAAACCGATGGGTTCTCAAGAGAATACTTCAGATTTCTTTAAGTTACCCTTTATCACTTCTTTTAATGTCCAACACAAAGAATTTGAAAAAATAATTCGGAGACATTGGAACTTACTTACTCGGGATCCTGTTTTAAAATCAGTAATTCCTCCTAAACCCAAGTTTGTTTATAGGAAGGCACCTAACATTAAGAATAAAATAGTTAAAAGTGCTATCCCGCCTAAAAGATCAGGAAGTGTGAAAACCAAAGGGTTCCATCGCTGTGGAACGTGTCTAGTATGCAGATCCTTTACTAAACAACCTACAAAAATTTAAAATTTTTATTCTAAAACTGGGGAATCCCACCCTATACCAGATTTTATAACTTGTACAACAAAAAATTGTATCTATTTAATAGAGTACATGTGGTTGGTGGGATATTGGACGGACGGGCCGCTGTCTAAAAGACAGATGGTCAGAACACCTCAGAAACATCAAAAAGGGCTTTGAAAACCACTCTTTATCTGCTCATTTTAAAGAAATACATAACAACTCAATTGGAAATATTAAACAAATGATTGGAATTAGGCAGGTGTGTAACCATTGGAGAAAGAAAGATCAGGAAGCACGTTTGGCTCAGGTAGAAATGAAATATATATTTGATTTTAATACTCTCAAACCCAATGGTCTCAACACAGACTTTGAGCTAAGATGGTTTTTATGATAAATGTATTTTTATTGTCATTATCCATTTTTAAATTCACTAGTTTTAATTGTTTGTTTATTTTCCCTGATCAAAGATGGCGGAAAGGGCCTCGCTTCACACGAAGCTTCTAGCTATTCACAAATGGCTCTTCTCTTGTGCACACACCCCTGATAACACTTATACTACTAATACTGCTAATAGTATTGAACTTTTTATTGGGGGTAGTAGCGGGAATCAAGTCCCTTTATGTGATGCGCATTTACCTCTTCCGATACCGGAAGTGACGTTTGCGTGTCACTCCGGACCGGATGTAACGAGGTTCACTACACATCCGCCTCACATGGACAGGAAGTGACGCGTGCGTGTCATTACTTACCGGAAGCTAGCCACTTCCGCGTTCCGTTTTAGCGTTATACATTGCTTTTAAGTTTTAATTATGTTTACTGTTCTCTATGCACATATTTATAAGGTCTTTTATGTATTGTATGTGGATTTTACTATTTTCTAATACTATTTGTGTACATTTTCATTAATTAATGTTGGATCAACCAATGAGATCTCTAGGGAGAGTATATATATGGACTCTACTCCACCATTCTTTACACCTTGAAAAAGACTAAAATTATAGTTGAAACGCGTTGGTGTTCCAGTTCAAGGTCTGATGCAGGAAGTGAAGCTCTTTTCAAAGACACTGCAGATCGTTTTGGGACCCCCTGTTCCTGTTCCTCAGGAAGGACCCCTATAGCGCTTTTGGTGTACTTTGTCTACACCCCCACTTTCCGGTACGCCTTGATTTTTATCAAAATACGGTGGATTTTATATGTCTTGTATTTACATGTCTTACTTTAATAAATGGTAATACACCAGGAAGGTCCCTTTCTTTTCCTTTCTTTTATGTACACGTGAGTGACATGGGATTAAGGAGACCTTCATGAACAAAGTATCCTGAACATAACGAAGCAACCCTCCTATTGTGACTACGGAGATAGTCCACAGAGACTCTTACTACACTTTTTGTTGAAGTTTTTGTCACATTGTATATGAGTATATAGTGGCAGCATTTATCATTCTTACTCTATGTCCTTGTTCTTTGTGCGCTCTGGTGACTACATTGTGTTTTATATATCTCTTTTGGGGTAATTTTAGGGATTACCTTTTGCCATCAACAGCTGCCTACTGTGAAGCGCAGATCCATATATATTTTTATTGGGTATACATATTAGATTATTATCTCCATTCGTTCTCCAATGTTAATAGGACAAATAGAATACATAAACAAATAAGTCCATAGAGCAGTGATCGCGGTGAGTGACAATATGGAGCATATTCAATTACCCGCGGGACTGCTCCCGCGAGTAAATGAGGGGTGGAAGTCCCGCAACGCGGGGTTAAGCTATTCAATAGAATAGCTTTTTCCCCGCGTCAAAAAACAGGACTTCCACGCGAGAGCACTTCTCGCGGAATCAGTGTGTTATTCTTGCTCACACGAGGCCGAATAGGGTGGCCTCACGCTGATTTTACCTCGCACCTACATGAGGTGCGAGGTAAAGTCAAACAGCGGGAACTCGCGTGCGGGGTCTCAGGGACACCCGCGCGTGGATTCCCCGCTAAATGAATCTCGTCCAGCGCGCAAATTAAACCCCGCGGCTAATTGAATATGCCCCTATGTGGGTCCCAGGGACCCACCACTTAAAAAAAAATGGGGTCCTACCTGACCATTTCTGGGTCCCATCATAATTCATGCTTTAGAGCTCCCCCATATGCCTCTCAGACTTCCACACATGCCACTACACATCCCCACATGCCCCTAAAATGCCCACCTGATACCCCCAACAGCATCAGATATGACCCTTAAATGCATGTTTTAATGCCTCCATGATCTTTCAGGTAATATGACTTGTCTATTCACAAAACCCATAGTGAATAAGTAGGCTTAAAATATAATTCCTTTAAACTGGGACACTCATGGATTACACAGGTTCTGTGGCTCATTAAAACCAGGTGAAATCCAGGCATGAAGTCAGCCAGTCACAGAACCTTTATAATTAATTCATGAGTGTGCCGTTTTAAAGTGATAGTATGGTTAGCACATGAAAAACGCTTTAGGTAATAGGCATATTTATCAAAGGATAAATGCCCGGCCTTTACACATTATGCCGCACATTATGCCATGCAGCAATACCCCTTACAAATGATACCGCACATTGATGCCCTTTAGTCCCCCTATGCAGTGCCCCCAGTATTAGTCCCCCCCCTATGCAGTGCCCCCAGTATTAGTCCCCCCCTATGCAGTGCCCCCAGTATTAGTCCCCCCCTATGCAGTGCCCCCAGTATTAATCCCCCCCCATGCAGTGCCCCAGTATTAATCCCCCTATGCAGTGCGTCCAGTATTTGACCCCCTATGCATTGCCCCCACCTATTTGCCCTTTAGTGACCTGGGCCTAATGCCCAAGTCACTCACGCCTATTTGTGGGGCAGATACCTTCAATTGGGCCTAATGCCCCCTATGTAGCCAGGACCTTGTGCCCACCTATAAACCCACAGGCCTATTGCCTGAATTTATCCCACGGGCCTAGTGCCCGACAACCCTGGTGGTCTAGGGAGGGGTTAAATACTGATGGCCCATGGCGCCTACCGGTACTGTGGAAGAGACTGCGGGGGAGGGGGAGCTTTGTTAGCTCTATTTCTTTCCACCCCCGCAGTCCTCTCCGGTCCTCAGCTTCATTCTTCTGCCGCTGGCCCGTCTCTTCCTTTCTTTCTTCTTCCTTGATCACGCAGTCTTCTGACCTCTTGAGCGGCCACCGGAACTGTTGCCGCGACGCTCTTCTCTTCAGGTGGTCTTCACTCCTCCCCTCCGCCGCCCTGAAGTCTCCCGCTCAGCAGCGTCTAATACAAGATGCCGCGAGTGGGCGGGGCTATGACGCAGCGAGCCGCGATTGCTCGTCGTGTCTGCCTCCTATTAGTGCTGGACCGCAAGCAGAGTTTGGCTCGCGGCCAGTGCCAAACAACCGCTCCTTCAGCGAGCTCCCGGCACCAAGCTTCTCCTGCCGCCACTTAACTGCCGACGCTGGTGGAAGGGACCAGGCGTTTCCTTCACCAGGTACACGCCACGCCTGCTTACCTGGCGCTGGGAACAAACACACTGTCCCAGCGCCGGGCACGGATGTTTCCCGCAAGGGACACATCTCCTCTGCCTGCCCCTGCAGCTGTGCCGATGCTGGGATCAGACACTTGATCCCAGCACGGCTTTCCACAGCAGCAGCCAATGAGAGTGGCTGACTCATTGGCTGCTATAATAAACAGTGTTGTGTCTTTCTCTGCAGGGGGGACACGCTGTGCTGCAGCCAGCTGTCAGGGATTGGCCACAGTACAGCGCGTCCCCGGGGACCCGGCTACTTTTCAAAAGTGAGTCCCCAGTGCTCAATCACGGGTAAAATATGCGCTATAGCGCGTATTTGCGAACACTGATAGAGTATTGAGATTACCATCGTAGGAACAATGCAAAGGAACCACTTGGTCTCGAAATCTGCGTTCAGACCCTTGGGATCAAGGGTTCTCAATTCATATATGGTCCTCATTTCAGTTGTTGCCAATCTTTCCTCTCTATTGTCCTTCCTCCAGTTGGGTATTATTATTTTTATCCCACAAAAACTTACTAAATGGTCAATATTACATTGGTGAGTATTTTTAAAATGCAAGGATAAATGAGGAAACTCCTTTTTTCACATTTCGTATGTGTTCCGCTAGTTTTAAGCATACCAGTTGCTCTTCCCACATATTGGGCCTTCGTAATCCCAATACTCTACGGACTTATTTGTTAAGTAACCTGAAATCCCATCTCACCGACAGAGCATCCACAAAGGCGGCTGAGGGGTCCCTTGTTCTGAACCCGTACCTGGGGGACTTTGTGATTGTGACGTGAGGCCACAAGGAGTTGAAAGACATCCGGATGAAGAGCCCATAATCCGGCGTGTATGTCCTGGCAAATCAGGAAGTCTGCTTCCCAGTTGAGAACACCTGGGATGAATACTGCCGAGATTGCCGGAAGTTGGCATTCTGCCCATAGCAGAATTTCTGCCACTTCCTTCATGGCTGCCAGACTTTGTGTGCCTCCCTGGTTGATGTAGGCCACCTCTGTCGCGTTGTCGGACTGAACCTAGACAAGCCTGTCCTGTAGGAGGTCCTGCTCCAGTATGAGCGCTTTGTGCACTGCACGAAGCTCCAAGATATTTATCCAAATTTGCAGGGACCTGGAGTGGAACTGGGCATAAACCACCATGTCGAATGTGGATACCATGGAACCCAGCACCTGCATTGCCAAGTGTACTGACACTCTTTCCTTGCAGAGAAGACAGCGCACACGAGACTGTAGTGCCACAATCTTGTCTTCTGGTAGAAGAATCCTCTGTCCCAGAGAATCCAGCAGCACCCCCAAGTGCACCATTTGCCGAGTTGGAGAAAGAGAGGACTTTTTCCAACTTATTATCCAGCCGTGCTATTGTAGGCAGACAATGGTCATCTGGAGATGACATTGTAACATCTCCTGAGATTGTGCTAATATCAGGAGGTCGTCCAAATATGGCAGTATCCTGACTCCTTGTCGTCTGAGATGAGCAGTCATGACTGCCATTATCTTGGTAAATAACCGAGAGACTGTGGCCAGACCGAAGGATAGAGCCTGAAATTGGTAATGTTGTTGATCTACCGCCATTCTCAGAAATCTTTGGTGGGATTGTGCAAATGGAACATGCAGATATGCATCCTGTATGTCCAGGGAGACCATGAAATCCCCAGGCTCCATCGCCAGCATAATTGACCGTAGGGTTTCCATATGGAATTCTGGCACATGTATGAATCTGTTGAGACTTCAGATTCAGGATATGGCGATGCAACCCCTCTTGTTTTTGAATCAAAAATACATTTGAATAATAACCCATTCCCTGTTGGGTCACAGGAACGGGGACTATGACTCCTGACTTCAGGAAGGCCCCAATAGACTCCCGGTAGGCCGAAGCCCTGACTGAGTCTAAAGGAAGGTTTGTATCGACAAATCTCTGAGGGGGAAGCCTCAGGAACGTGATGGCATAACCCTGAGACACCAACTCTGGAACCCAGGCATCCGTAGTTGTCCGATACCAGGCCTGGAAGAACTGCAAAAGTCGGCCTCCAACCCTGAGACCACCCAGAAGGAGGCCTGCCCCATCAGACAGACTTACTATCTGGGGTATCTGGCTTGGATGCAGGACGTTTGCTTGACCAAGATTTCTTGGGCTGACGTGTTCTGCGGGCATGACTGTCTAGAGGAAGACATACCTTTTGCCCTACTCTGTGGGTGAAAGGACCGAGCTGTCGACTGCCTAAATTTAGGGGTAGTCGTAGATGGCAATTCAGCCGACTTCGGTGTTGCCAGGGAAGTCATTAGGTCATCCAGCTCTGGTCCAAACAGTACATTCCCCGCAAAAGGCAAAGATTCAAGAGCCTTCTTGGACCCTGCATCCGCCTTCCAGGTTTTTAGCAAAAGGGATCTTCGAGCTGCAATCAAAGTTGCCGAGACCGTAGAAGCCAAACTACCTGCGTCAATGACCGCTTCCCCCATATACACAGCTGCTTCTCACATCTGATAGAGAAAAGACTGTTGTTCTCTGGTAGAATCAGGCATAGTAGCTTCCAGAGATGTCTTTGATAGCTTTCACTACCCAGGCTACAGCCATAGCTGGTCTGGTAATAGCTCCAGGTAATGACAATTTGAAATCAATGTTTTCAAGTTTTTTTTATCTGTAATATCTTTTAAAGAGAGGATGCTGGTAACATTTGTTCAAGATGTGTCTATGGTCCTTAAACCAGAGATAGTCATGTTTACTTGGATTAGGAAAATAAGAAAAGTGGTTGAGGCATAGGCATTTTGTTGCATGTTAGTTAATACTATGTCTGATAATAGTCTCTTCTGTATATTTCGTGATTTTTATTTGTTTTGCATATCACTCCCTATTACATTATTTCAATTTGGTTACTGGGACAGATTTTCTTATCTCGCTATCATTCTCTGTATTTCTGTCTAAATTTTGACATGTACATGTTCTTATATTTGTAACATTATGTCATGCTTCAATAAAAAAAAAAAAAAAAAAAAAAAAAAAAGGATGCTGCAGGAATGGGTAACGTAGCGCTCCTAACTGCACCAACTGCAAATGGGTATCCAGAGGTTATATTCCTTGTAGCATGGAAATGCTTCCCAGGAGCAAGATTCGTCAGTTGCTCAGACTGAGGAAAATAATCCCTAGCCATCTTCTGACGCCTAAAGACCGGAGCCTTCTCTTCCTCTTAGGACAGATCTAACCGCTCTCACCAGAAAGGGGACATCCACAAGAGACTGATTGTCTTCTTCTACTGAGTAAGACCCAGAACTCTGAGTATCAACGTCTGAAGAGGAGTCCGGGTCGTCATGAGGCAACTGATCGGAACCTCTCTTATGCCCCTGCTTTGCCGCCACTTGTCTATCTGGCTGCTATAGACGGCGGCATATTCTATCTAGAGTGAGCAGTAGAACTAAGCCAACAGGAATTCATGGGGAGCATACATATAGAAGGATGCAACTGCTGTGAACACCCAACAAAATGAGGAAATACTGAAGCCGTAGCCCGCGCTTCTGTCCACTAAGTGTGACAAAACCGGATACCACCAGGGTGGCTCTAGCGCTGGAGCCCTAGATGTTCCAGATTGAACAGGTAGCACACAATCCATCCTGGTTAACATCCTGCTCAGACAGGCCTGCCAAGCAAGACACACATGATCTTAGTACTGGCATATCATCCGTCTCACCTACACCTTTAGACATGACAAACGTATAAATGGTATAAGGTGTACAGTATAAATGCAATGTGACCCCTTATTCAATTAAACCCCCCACACCCTTCAGAGGGATGAGGAGAAACACAGCGATCGGTACAACTGAAGTTTGGAAACAAAAAGGCAGTACAATACAGCAGCTAGCATTAAAGTCACATACAATGCATAAATAAGCACATCTGGTATTGCAAATGGTCTCTGAATCAACTGACCAGCCCAGCAGGGGTAATGATAGGATATAGAGTGCTATATACCAGACCCAAAGGAGAGGTATACAGGGAGACAGACCAACCTCTGATACCAACAACTACAGCAGTACACTACACATACACGATCTGCGAGCATCTCACCACAAGGTGGTCAAATATAGCAAACCAGAAGCTGAACTATGTACTGTAAGTTGCGTCTGGGTTGGGGGAGGAACGGCCGGTAGAGCGCCTTATCTCCCTTAAGCTGCGATTTTGATGGCACAGGTACGCTGGCCTCATAGTAGTAGACGCTTACTAGTACGCTCTAGTGCGTCTACTATCCGTCCCCGGCGACAGGGCGATAAGGACCCGGCCGCCTTAGTGAGGACACGTCACACGAGGCCTTCACCAGCACCCGATACATCTCCTACACAGAATGCCAGAAGAGCCACGCACTTACCTGTCATCTCTGTGCCTGACTGCAGTCCAGACCTCAGCAACAGGCGCTAAGCCACGCCAGAAACCTCAGGGCATATAGCGGTACTTGTGTTTCAACGCCAGCAGAGGTAGCAGGAGTCGCAGTACATGCGTCATCAACGGCGCCTGGTGCTGCTAAACTCAGTTCAAAAACTAAAGTAAATCAAAAGAAAAAAGCCAGGGACTGCCTAGGCAGTCCTGTTGTATAACAGGTGCATCTTGCCGCGCACCAAACAAAAAAACTGAACGCCTGTGGCTGAAGGCGGGGTATATAAGGAGGAGGACCAGTGCATGCTGGGAGCTTCAAAGCTGGAAGCTGTTTGGTGCAAGGATCGTTTCAACTACATACCGTAAGGTAGATCCTGTGGACCCTGAAGAAAATAAAACACAAAATAAAAAACAGGATTTTGGTACTTACCGATAAATCCCTTTCTCCGATTCCACAGGGGACACTGGAGTTCAAGACAGTGGGGTATAGACGGTGGTAGAGCAGAGCCTGGCACTTTAAATAATTTAGAAGTGTGACTGGCTCCTCCCCCTCTATGCCCCATCAGCCCCAGTTTAGGAACTGAGCCCGAGAGGAGACGGAGGACAACAGGAAAACGAGGAGGAGAAGACCACAGAACGGAACAAGACCGAACGAAGGAGAACAGAGGAAACCACTGCAGGGAATCATGCAGTCACACAACCATAGAAGGAACCAAACAACTGGCAGGAACGCAGCGAAGGGCGGGCGTCCAGTGTCCCCTGTGGAATCGGAGAAGGGGATTTATCGTTAAGTACCAAAATCCTGTTTTCTCCTTCATCCACTAGGGGACACTGGAGTTCAAGACAGTGGGAACGTCCCAAAGCCAACCTCCCAGGTGGGAAGAGCGGAGAACATGCCGACCCTTAGGCCAACCGAAACAGTGACCGCCAAAACCAGACGGAAAGGCAATTGCTGAGGATCAAGTGTCGTGAGCCAGGAGACAATCAGAACACCCGGCGGAACAGAAACAGAATTTCCACAACTTACAGCATAAATAGAATGGAATAAGCGGCTAGCGAGAAAACACCCTCAGGTGAGAAGCATCAAAACGCTGTAAACTCAGCTAAAAACAGACCAAGCCGGACTGTTGGGAGCAGAGAATTCCAACCAGAATCCATATGAGAAGGGCAGTAACCCGAGAACAAACTCGAGAAAACCGTACCAGATTTGGAAACAGAAAGCTTCAACCGTCGCAGATAGCAGAATACCAGCACCGTTGGACAATCATAAATATACAAGTATAACTGTACCAATCTACAGAAACAAAGCTGATCCTGTCCATAGACTCCTAACAGAGTATGCAGGGAGGCAAAAATCAAGGCAGTCACCATGAACCATTCTGGAGGTCCGACTACTACAAGTTGTAAACCAGCGGAAGGAAGAGACCATAGAGGTCTCCAAAGAGTGGAGATCACACTGGGAGTGAGGCCGAGGCAGCTTCGAGAGGATTGAGATTACAATACCTTTCAGAGGGTCAGACAGCAGAACAACCCATTCCGAAAACAGTAGAAAACTACGACTGAACACCGGCGGCTGAAAAGAAAATCACAGCCACAGACTCCAAAACAACAGACCACTCCCAACATGATGGAAGAGCGTAGTCAGTACCAACTGCTGGCCTGAACATATTATGAAACAACCAGGATACCCTTGTAGATAAAGAGCACAGATGCAACAGCCACCCAGGGAGAGCTACCAATATAGGAAAGCATTCCATACTGCAACGCTAGAGTACTAGGACAACCCTGAAGGTACCAATCAGGTACCCGTCAATGTGATGAAAACATCAACAAATACTGAATAGAAAATCCACCAGGCCCCCTGTGTAGGACATAGAAACTGTCACACTTTAATGTCATGATGTGCACTAGTTCCAGTAGAATAGTGTCACTAATCTTAATGTTGAAACTATGCACTAGGGAAACTCTAAAGTGTAGAGCCAACTGATTAAAAGCGGATGGCTGCTAGGACCGCAGCTAGGGTGCATAAGGGAGAATAACGGTTATGCAATGTCAGGTTGGGCATTAGTGGGGTAAGCCCACTTACCTGTGAGTGTCCAGAAGCCCTCTGGACCCTATGTAGAATGTCACTGACCTTTTCCATCTCACAGCAACTAGTCACGTCAGGTATAGGGAGTAGCTACCGTGGGCTAAGACACAATGCTCCACAGCACGGACTTCAGTCTGGCGATGTTGTCGTAGGAAATACTGTATAAACTAGCAAAATGTTAGTGGAGACAGGAAGGTCATACAACAGGACTCTATACCTGAGCCTGTTATATTAGGGATGTGTATCCATTATAGAAATTATACATATACCACAAAACGGTCTGCTAAAGTATTAGTACATTAACACTTATAATAGTGAAGTGTGTATTACGCCCACCAATCTAATACAACTCAGGCCTGACCCTGCCTATATCGGCAGGTGGCCCTAGGCCTTCATGTAATTTAACAAATTAAGCCTTGAGGACGGAATAGAACCTGGATTCTCTATGTACAGATAGAATGTACCTAGGGGCCCTTTAGAGACTCATGTTTTTGAAATATGCGACAAGACAATAATATGGAGTACCGGAATCTATACTGAGAAAGGCACATGTACATAGACAGAGTGCGTTAGTTATCCCAAGAAAAGAAGGAATATATCTGTAGTGATAACTCCAAGTAAGGTTAAAACCCAGGTTTAGCCAATTATTAAAAAATATTCATACAAGGAATGGGAATATAACAGTATATATACACACGTACATACAAACAAACATAGTTGCATGAGAAGGCAATCTCTTTGAAAGGAGGAGCGGTGCCAAAACAGCAAGTTTACTTGTCAGACTCCTGCAGCGGGAGATCAGCATGCTATATCTATATATATGTCCTGCACCAGGAGCTTGTTGTCTACATATATATACACTGCATTCTCAGTGTCTTATAAGCTTGCTACCAAGTGCAGAGTTGAACTAATCATAGAGCACCGTAAAGGGAGGCGCCATAGATAGGGACTGACAACTATAACCCCAGGAGGATGTGAGTACATGTCCTTATATACATACAAGAAGGCCCCAGTAATGTATAGGGTTCATAATAGAAGCAATGCCTTAGGGAATTGTGTCTATCACTATGTAAGCTGCAGAACATGACTCTAGTCTATAGAGCCACCATTTAATATATATTATATATATATATATATACACACACACACACATATATATATATCTCGTACCAACTACCGCATCAGAAGAGACCCGTCTCCAATCGCAGAATCTTTCTTTTAAATATGCTAGGTACCAGACATAAAACTGATAACAGATCCTACCTTTGCCTTTATGGTAAGGATAAGAAGCGAGATATATATATATATATATCTCTCTCCACATATCCATATGCGTACCTACATACAAGATTGGTAGGCAACGATAATATGTAAAATTAGAACATGAGCAATAGTTAGAACCATGGAAGGAAGGAACAGAGCCCACAGGACTAAGTCCAGCCTGTATATGTTCTATAGCAAAGCTTAGTATAAATATATGTGGCTTACCTCAACACAGGGAAACTACTCAAGTGTCGCGTGTGGCCGTCAGCCTGCTACGGTGTAAGGGCAGGATATTTTAGCAGCGTGCTATCCCAGATTGGTATCTCCTGGGACCCTTGTTACTGGTGTGCTCATCTTATCAGTTGAGCTATATTTGTGTGCAGAAGAGTAACAATCTACCTACTTAAGGGATTACTGCCCCTGAAAAGTGAGCTGTGTACTAACAGAGTCCTCCCAACATATTAAAAGGGAGACCTGTCCCTTGGGGAAATCCACAGCGCACTACCCCCATCTAAACAGGGGATAAGGCCTGTCGTTTAGAGAAATGGGCGTCCCAGCCTCTAATGCTGGGCCACAGGGATGGTAAAGCCCAGTATGGGATTCCCGTTCTTGATATGAATGATTCGGGAGGACCTGACCCAAGGCCTGCCCCGTCAGTCAACACCAACCCAGTGGGGAGTACTCCTGTATATGTGCTGCCGAAGTGTGCACTGGAACGCTTGCCATCCTTGCGCAGTGTACTAAGTAACCTCTCTGGAATAAGGCTTGTCCATAGACTACCCGATTAGCAGAGACAGTAGAAAAAAAAGGTATACATATTACATATATACATACATATGCGGTGGTCACTACGCTTTGGGATCGGACCTTCCAAGATCACTGGCAGCGGGACAGTAGGCACTTAAACGTCATTTATACTGACTCACGGACTTGTCTCCTCTTGCTGACTGCATATAGACCCTATATGGGATTACATATACATCTATACACACACAACACGTGCAAATACTTGCAGAAGTGAAAGGGAAGCACCTTACACTGCGCTAGGGTAGATTATACCGCGCTGTGTGCGCAAAATGTCCATGCTAGCCTGGAAGAATCCTGGCTACCATAAGCTGGCCCCTCAACAGAACCGCATAAAGCGGAGTCTTAGTGCGCCCGTTAAGCGCGAGGTTGGGGTAGGGGCAGCAATAAGAAAGACATATCCATCAGTGCAGCAGGTGTTGGGGCATAAGCTATACTGCTGTGGAGGGCGCCAAAGCGACTTAAACACGAGTGCCCCGAAGTAGCTAACGCCGGAGCGTATACATTAAAGTGCCGCCTCAGCAGACTAACAGCTACGCTGTTAAGCGGCTAAATATATGCAGGCTGCCTTAGTGCTACTGGCGCTGTACCTACTGCGACAGCTCCAGCGCTATCAGTAAGTGACAGCGCAGTCAGCCGCCTGTCCATTACCTGTGATACAGCGAACGGAGCTACCACACCCATCTCCCCATTGTGGGGGGAGGGGTAGGAGAACCGGACTCAGCCAGCTACACCAAGCGGCGGGCCCTGTACTTTTATTATGTCTCCCGAGCGGGAGTGTGTCAGCGCTGTGCTGCGCGACGGACCCCTCTTAATAAAAGAGGGAGCTGATTTTACTGCCTTAGAGGGAAGCGGGGCTTTCTTGCAGGCGCTGGTCTGCGCTGATTACTGCAATGTGTGTAGGCGTCGGGACACGGTGAGCGATCACGCATGAAAACTTGGCTCCTCAATCTTAAAAGAAAACCTCTCCTGCTAAGCAGGAGAGGAGAGCATCAGCTGATCCTGAAATGACTGCCGGCTATGCTCCGGAAGGATTTCAATGTGCTGCTGCAGAGCATACCCCCTCATGAGGGGGGAGAGTCCGTTACATATGGCGCCGCTGTGCAGGATGCGCCATAACTGTTTAGGGCGTGCCTCAAAGCCGGGTCCGTGTGCTGATGAAGACAGCGGAACTTATTAGCCACGGCTGCCCGCCTTACAAACCCCGGGAGGGCAAGCGCCGCCGGCGCTACTAACGTCTTTTCCAGCAGCGCTGACAGCAGCATGGTGCACACAGCGCGGCAGTGAGGGAGAGCCCGACTATAAAAGGCGCCGCTAGTATGCATGACGCGCCATTTTCGCTCCTGCAGCCCCGGTGAAGACCGGGGATTCAGTACAGCACCTGGTGACTCGAAGTCAAGGAGAGGGTGCGGGGGGAGGGGAAGTCGGGTCCTCCTACAGTGACTATGTCACTGAACCCAGTTATACATCCACTGCTCCTGCTAATCAGGAGCAGTGGTCATACTCACAGCTGCTGCAGCCGGGATACTGGGCTGAGGGGGCGGAGAGGAACCCGTACACATGCAGTTGTCAGCAGTGGCGGGTCCTCTAGGGGTCCGATGACTCCTTTGTGTGTGCCCCCTCCTCAGGGTCACCGGACACAGGCTGCAGTAGCCGTGTGGTGCCCTTCCCGGCGGCTCTCACGTAGCAGGCAGACTGCCACAGCAAGCAGCCTGCCTGTCCTCAGTGTTAAATAAAAATTAAAAAATATGAAAAAGGCTGGAGACAGCATGATGTGCGACCGGCTCTCTCGGGCACATTCTAAAAACTGGGGCTGATGGGGCATAGAGGGGGAGGAGCCGGTCACACTTCTAAATTATTTAAAGTACCAGGCTCTGCTTTACCACCGTCTATACCCCACTGTCTTGAACTCCAGTGTCCCCTAGTGGATGAAGGAGAAATAGAATGAGTCTCACTTGTTTGTAACCTTGCAAGATGTTTCACGACTCAATGGCTTCCTGAGTAATACACTGTGTAATTTAAAATAAAACACATTTCTTTCACACAAACTATTTTAGTGGACAATACTCATTTTCTTGCAAGCTCATGTAAAGTGAGTAAAGAAGGAGGTTGTTCATTAGACAAAGTTCTGGTCATACAGGCAACTATTAACCCACATTTAAAAGGTGTTTACGCGAAGTCACATTTATATACACTAAAGTCAATGCAGGAAATTATCTTGTAAAGTATACATTATTGCCTCCCCACATTTGCTACCTTTTTTCAGTTCAAAAGCTTCCATAAATCTTTTGTAAAGAAATAAAAAGTATATGAGAATATTTTTTTTACATTTCCAAAAAGAGTACTTCAGATTTATACCAATGCATACTTTTAACAATATCCACAAAATACTCTACATGAAATGTTTATCTGTATTTTGTTACCATCTGTATGCTGCTGCTTATTTGGCTCTGGGCAATTCCATGAAAATATGGACAGAGCCAAAACCATAAAAGTCAATACAGGTACAGATGTCGGCATTATTACTTATCAACTGACGTACTCTATTTTGCTAATAGAGGAAAATAATTTTGCTTTGTGATCTAGTACTTCATATCAGAGCTCTTTAAACTGTCAGTGTTCACTGAATGAAAATAATGTTATGGGCAGGCTTTCATTCATTTACATATAAGGCAATTAAAATAATGTATTTGATAAAATCACATAATCTCTCAATATCAAGAGTTATTACAATGGAATTAAGACAATTTAAAAGCAATTAATAAATTATCTCCATGATATGGTTAATTTAAAACGTACAATAGTAAAGGTAATTCAGTTACCGAAAAAGGGGAAAAAAAAAAAAAAAAGTTTATTTATTAAGATAACAGCTCGAAATTCTAACATTTTTGTCCATGCTGTAATTTGAGGTAATGGAATCACAATATATTGCTCCTTTAACCAGGAAGTAGATCTAAAGAGTAAAGCTGGCCACACATCTAAAGTTTCTATCCAACCAGCCAACTAGTTGATTGGTTGGAATGAAAATCTGGTAACGTATGGGAGTAAATGATGATCAGCAATTTGCTCCTAAATGCCAGAAAACAGATGAAAATGGTCGTTCAGACAAGTTTGAACAAATTGTTTAGATCAAACATTTAAACAGTATTTGTCCATTTTCCAGCGTTTGGGAGCAAATTGCTGACTGTTATTTGCTTTCATACCTTACCAGACTTTCATTCCAACCAATCAACTAGTTGGCTGGTTGGACAGAAACTTTAGATGTGTGGCCAGCTTAAGTACCACCATTTGTACAGTTGATCTCAGTCATTGATTACATAGGCTGCAATGAACAGTGGGCCTAAATCAGACCCACTCGCGAGCACTGAGCACTCGCAAGCGGGTCGATGTTGATGGAGGCGGCTCCGTCATGCGCATGCGCGAGACCCGGATAGCAACGGGCAAGCCGTCGCTCCCGGTCTCGCTACAAAGGGGGCGTTCTGTCGATGGTGAGTGACAGCACGCCCCTTTGGTGGGCGGGCCGGGGGCGTGGCTGCCCAGACGCATGCGTTCCCATGGGAACGCCTACCGTCTGCGGCCGGCCCCACTAACATCACAAGTGATGTCAGTGGGAGTGCTCTCGGCTCTGATAGAGCCGAAAGCACTCCAGGGCTTGCGGCAACGAGACCCTACCATAAGGGTCTCGTCGCAAGCCCGATTGTCGCGATGGTCTTGACCATCGCAACCATCTTCCTGGCCGCTCGCTATAGCTGTGGGTGGTCACCCACAGATATACGAGCGGCCAGGAGGCCACTCTAAAAAAAGAGAAGGACAGCCCTGATTCAGAGCGAGCGCTCTGTCAGAACGTCCGGCTCTGAATCAGGGCCAGCCTCTCTTCGGAGTTGCAGCTTGCTCGCAACTGCCGATCCTAACTGTCCTGGCTGGTGGAGGCCGGCCCGAGGGTGTCAGCAGACCTGAGCATGGAGGCCACAATGTCAGCCTGCCCACGCGGTGCAGGGAACGGGCAGCTGCTGAAGGCAAAAAACAGCTCAGCTCCACCTCAAAACAGTGAGGAGAGAGGGAGAGGGAGAGGGAGAGAGAGAGAGAGAGAGAGAGAGAGAGAGAGAGAGAGAGAGAGAGAGAGAGAGAGAGAGAGAGAGAGAGAGAGAGAGACCAGCAGCGTCACGTGACCAGAAGGCGGAGGTCTCAGACGCCAATTGGATGATGAGACGATCCTGCCCGCGGTCATTGGTTGGTAAACACTGAGGGATGTCAATGGGTCGGCAGCTGCGGCGCGCATCCTAGAGGACCCCGGGACTTTTAAAACTGGATCCCTTAGTGTCTATAGCGCATATTTTGTGATCACTGCAACCCCTAAAGTGGTTAGCTGCATCTACTCTCCTGGCTTCTCCATGAGAGGAGAAACAAAAAGTAGGCAAGTATGATTTGTAGTTGATATTTTAGATTTGCACTTCTATGTATCTGAACCTATGTTTGTATGTTTATGTCATTTTTTAACCACAAGTATTCCAAGTATTGAGCCATGTTGATATGTTCCAAATTGTGTAATTTTGACCTTAAATATTTAGTAAACATAGTAAGAAATATAAAATGAGTTATGGTAAAACTTACCTTTGTTAACGCTCTTTCTTCGAAATCCATAGGGTCCACAGGGAGACCATGGGGTGTAGGTGGTGGATGAGGACACTGGGCACCACGCAGTTAAAGCTTTCACTCCCAGGATGCACCGGTTCATCCCCCTATACCCCACCCCAGTTCATGACAAGCCAAAAGCCGGAGGAGAAGAGAGAAGGAATACTGGTACACACAAGAATCACACTCTCGCAGAGGAGACGGGAAACCGGTGACCAGAAACAGACCATATGAAGCCAGGTGTGTCAGGGCGGGTACACCTGTGGATCCTATAGACTTCGAAGAAAGATAGAGTTAAAAGGTAAGTACTTACCATAACTCATTTTCTTCTTCAGGCTCCATAAGGCTCCACAGGGAGACCTTAGGGATGTCCCAAAGCAGTCCTATAAGGGTGGGGAAGCACCTTCACTGAGAGGAGAATCCAGCACCCAAAGGAAGCATCCTGAGAGACGAAGGTATCGAAGGCACAGAACCTCAGAAATGTAAGGACAGAGGACCACGTGGTCGTCTTACAAAGCTGTTCAGATGAGGCGCCACGGTGAGCTGACCACGAAGGACCCACAGAACGAGTAGAAGCAGCAGTAACAGTAGCCGGTACAGGAAGGTCTGCCTGCATGTAAGCCTGTGGGATAGTCATATGAAGCCATCTAGCCAATTTGTGTTTGAGGACTGGCCATCACATCTTGTGAAATCCATAGAGCACAAACAAGGAGTCTGATTTCCGAAGGGAACTGGTACGGTCCACATATAACCTGAGGGCACAGACCACATCCAAGGAGGCCTCATCTGCTGAGAGGTATGGTGAATGAATGAATGAATGAATGGCCGGGACTACAATTTCCTTATTAATGTGGAAACTAGTAACTTTTGGAAGGAACCCAGGGCGAGTCCTATGTACTGACCTGTCCTGGTAGAAAAGTAGAAATGGGGAGCAACAGGAGAGCGCCCCTAAAGCTGACACTCATGGCTGACACTATCGCCAGAAGAAAGTCTTCGCTGTTAAACACTTGAGTTCTACAGAATCCAGGGGTTTAAATGGAGAGCCCTGGAGGGCGCGAAGAACTGACAAATCCCAAGGAGCCATTGGAGAGACAAAGGGAGGTTGAAACCGGAGGACAACCTGGAGGAAGGTGTGGATATCAGTTAGTGGAGCAAGTCTACACTGGAACCAAATGCACTTTCAGTGAGGCCGGGCGGAGTCCTGGGTCCAAACCAGGTTGAAGGAAGGCCAGGACTCTGGAAATCGTAAACACCTGGGGGTCGTAGCATCTGGTACTGCACCACTGGAAATATGTATGCCACACTCTGTAGTTTTGACTACAGCGCCAGAGAAACCTTTGGACCTCAGGAGAGAGGTCCCAAGAGCCACGCCGTCAGAGACAGATGACCCAGATCAGGGTAAAATCAAGGACCATGAGACAAAAGGTCCAGTCGTTGAGGTAGCAGGAACGGAGCGTCGATGGAGAAACGCCGAAGATTTGAGTACCAATGACGTCTGGGCCAAGCTGGAGTCACCAGCAAACTGGAAGGTCCACTTCACTGACAATTAGTCTACAAAGGTTGCCTCTGGATCTCTTGTTCACTAGGAGTTGAAAGACCTCTTGGTGAAGCGACCATTCCCCGGGATGCACGTCATGACAACTGAGGAAGCCTGCTTCCCAATTGAGAACTCCCAGAATGAATACTGACGAAATGGTCGGGATGTGACCCTTGGCCCATGTCAGAATGCAGGACACTTCTGTTATTGCTACCTGACTTAGAGTACCTCCTGGCACTGTCGGACTGAACCTGTACAGCTTTACCATGAAGTATGTGCTGGGTCAGGTTGAGGATCCTGTGGACAGCTCAAAGTTCCAATATGTTGATTGGCAGGGTTGATTCGACCGATGTCCAACGATCCTGAAAGGAGTGCGGACCGGTCACTGCGCCCCGGCCTCGGAGACTGGCGTCCATTGTTAGGATTACCAAGTCCAGGATCCAAAAGGGGCGACCCTTGGTCAGATGAGATGTCTGTAGCTACCAAGATAAGAGACAGACGCACCTCTGGAGAGAGCACAATCGTCTGAGCTTTGATCCGATGGGGTAACCCGTTCCACCTGGAGAGGATCAGCCTTTGCAAAGGTCTGGAATGGAAGTAAGCATATTCCACCTTATCGAAGGTGGACACCATGGATCCCAGAACCTGCTTTGCCGAGTTGATCAACAATCGGAGACTGTGGAGACAACTGCTCACTCGTAGTTGAAGTGTGGATATATTGTCTGTCAGAAAGATTCTCTGTTCCTGAGAATCCAGCAGGACTCCCAGATAAATCACTCTCTGTGAGGGATTCAGGGAGGACTTTTTCCAGATGATATACTATCCGTGCTTGTGTAGGAAAGCAATGTTTAACTGCAGATGGCAGTGAAGCACTTCTGGGGATCCTGCTAGGAGCAGGAGGTCTTCCAGATATGGTAACAGTCAGGCACCCTGACCACGTAGGGGGGCCACCATGATAGCCATAATTTTGGTAAACACCCGTGGAGCTGTGGATAGTCCAAAGGACAAAGCTTGAAATTTGAAGTGTTGCTGTAGTATAGCAAACCGGAGATAACGCTGATGTGAGGGCAGTATAGGTACATTTAGATATGCGTCCTGAAAATCCAGAGATACCTTGAAGTCCCCAGGCTCCATAGCTGGGGTTTTCATCCTGAACCTGGGTACCCTGAGGAATTTGTTAATGGATTTGAGGTTGAGAATAGGCCAATGAGACCCATTCGGCTTCTGAACCAGAAAAAGAAGAAAAATAACCAGTCACTCGCTGAGATAGTGGGACTGGCACAATTGCCAGCTTTCAGCAAGGACTGTATGGCGTTCTGGATTTGTAAGGATTTGTTCAAGTCTGAAGGAGGGCCTGTGTAGAAAAAACCACCTCTTACCCAAGCATCCGTGGTAGTTTGACACCAGTACTGGATGAACTGAAGTTAGTCTCCCACTCTGGGATATCCCAGAGGGAGGTCCATCCAGTCAGGCTGAGGGTTTATCCTCTGGTTTTGAAGCAGGACATCTGGTGTTCCAGATATGCTTGGACCTGGGTTTGACGGCCCTAGTGGAAGCAGACTGCCTAGGAAAGGACAGACCTTCAGGCTTTCCCTTAAGACGAAAGGACTTAAATGATTTAGTTCGAGGCAGAGGCCTAGTAGAAGTAGTTGCTGAAGGCAGAAATACAGTTTTTGATGCTGCCAACGTGGTTACAATCTTGTCAAGGTCTGGGCCAAACAAGATCTCCCCATTGTAGGGTAACCCTTCTAGGTTTTTCTTGGAATCCACATCTGCCTTTCATGAGCGTAGCCACAGGGTACGGTGGGCAGACACAGCCGCGGCCGAGACTCTGGAGGTTAGGAGACTGGCCTCCAATGTCGCTTCTCCAATATAGGAAGCTGCATCTTGAATGTGAGCAACAAAAGACATCTGATCCCTAGAAGCATCTGAGGTAGCTTTAGCCACCCATTCAATAGCTATGTTTGGACGGGCAACAGCCCCTGAAAGAGTATATTGATTTCAAGCAAGCTTCCACATTCCTATCTGTAGGATCCTTCAAAGTAGTAACTGTAGGAATAGGCAACGTAGTGCTTTTAATTAAATGCGTAACATGTGAAGCCACCGCAGGGGGTGTTTCCCATTTTGCACAATGAGCCACAAGAAAAGGGTAACATGAGGTCAGAAGTTTTTGTGGTTGAAACCTCTTACCAGGCGATTGCCAGGCTGCAGCCATGTGTTCCGCTAGTTGATCAGATAGAGGGAATTCTGCTTATGCCACTTTGTCGTTTAAACAGAGGGTGCTTGGATTTAGGGGCTGGCTCGTCATCTTCTATTATAAGATGGATCTGACAGTTCGTACCAAGGCAGGCATCATCCTCCTCCAGAGGGGAGTCAGGGTTAGAGAGATCAGCATCTACTGCCTCCTCAGATGATAATTCAGAATCTGAGAGTTGTGTGGACTGTGACGAAAACACAGGACGCTTAGAAGGCTTACTGCCTCTCACCTTGTAGCACGGTTTGAAAGGCATTAGATATAGCCATCAGACTCTGCACAGAGTTAGAGAGTACGTCTACCCATGGTGGGGGCACAGGAAGCAGCTGTATCGCCTGAACCTGTTGTGGCAACCCCACAGGGGGAATTACAGCCTACTCTGACAGCCAGAACTACCAGGCGGTCCGCAATAGTGGCCAAAAACCTGAGAAAATGAAGCCATGGGGGGGGCTCTTGTACAGGCGCTGGGTTGTCTGATGGGTCTGGTGAAGTATAACCCTTACTACATAACCCATCTTGTATCAAATCCTCCTCACTTTAGTCTGCAGAACATAGTTTGCATGATAGCAGTATGGGTGCAGATGCCAGTTTGTTACTCTTGCCTTTGCTAGACATAGCTGCAGAGTAATATGGCACACAATATGGCACTGGGTATAATGCAACCACTATGTATGTAGGATACTAGTAGGAATGCAATATGCTGGTCCTGTCTTATGCTTGGGAGCTGCAGGAGCACACAGCCGAATATGGGTGCAACAAACAACTATGTGTGTGACAAACCTCACAAATACTTAGTTCTATAGATGAGAGGCACAGGAAAACCCCTGAATACACCTGTATGTTAGGGCAATAGTCAGAGAATAAAGGGAAAGTAGATGAGAGAAACAGACAGGCAGCGGTAGCATAAGTCACATACAACGCAGAATTATAACTACAAATTGGCACTACAATAAACTACACAGACTCAGTGTCTGGTAGGCTATAGCGCTACATACGCTAACTCGAGGGAGAGGTATGTAGGGGTACCGGACCTTGCGTTACCCTGAAAGAGTCTCTGTGACTCTGTACCACTGAAAGAAAATGGCCGCCGGTGACCTCAGAGGGGGCGCGGTCGGAGGTTAACAGCTCAGAGAAGCGAGACCTCAGTGAAATGGCGCCCTGAGCTGAGGGGAGGAGCAGCTTTATTGGGGAAGCTATCTCCCCTTGCTGACTGTTCCATTACTTTATTAAAAAATCTGCCCAGGTTTACAGAAACTGCCATATTACCAAATTTATGCAAATGTATTCCCTGGATGTCTCAATATTGCGAAAATCTAGAGTTAATTCTGGAGGCTGAATTTATCAATTTCGTGTACACACATATAGAAACAGGTCTCATGAAGAGTGATTCAGTTACTTACTAGATTGATTTATCAAGGATAACTTACACAAAAGTACACACAAGCTATTTTGATATGGGGTATATTGTGGGCTTTTGGGTTATGATGATTTGCACACATTAGTGATGGCAGATGTATAATGAATAGAGTTCATCACTGTAAAAAGGTGATTCCGTTACCGGTGGAATTGCCCTGTGTTTTACCCATCAGTCCTCAGATATTCCAGATCATCTCAAAAAATATTATGGGCCAAATGTAATAGTCTGTTTTGGTAAATTGCGAGTTTGGTGCTAAACTCGCAATTTTTCACAACTCTCCAATGTAATAGGGTGTCTGTTCACTAAAACTCGCATTTTTCAGAGTTACTAAAACTCTCCATTCTCAAACTCGCATCCAGATGTTTTCACATTGAAAACAATCAACTCGCCCAATGTAATAGAGTGTCTGTTCCAGACTCGCAAAAAAAAGATTACCAAAAGTCCCCAAATAATAGACCTGCTTCAGGCTAGCGAGTACATCCTGAGCAGGTCAGATTAACACAGAAACATGCAGATATCCATGAGATATGTACATGTTTCTGTGTGTACTTATGTAAAATGTGTTTAAATAAAAAAAAAAAATGATGTGCACCCCCTCCCCAAAAGCATAACCAACCCCGGGCTTTATAAAGCCTGTTCTGGTTCTAAAAATACAGGGGCCAAAATGCGTAGGGGGCCCCTGTATATTAAGAACCAGCACAGGGCTTTGTTGAGCTGGTCCTAGTTCTGGAAAATCAGGGGACAAAACGAGTAGGGGTCCCCTGAAAATTCCTGAACCAGCACCGAACTCTTTCTAGCGGGGGGATAATGCCACAGCCAGGGAAAACCTTTCACCGTTTCCCCGGCCAAAGCATTATCCCTGACCGCTAGTCAGTCCAGGCCGGGGATCCCTGGGGATTTGGGATTTTATTAAAATTATACTTTCACGGTGTAAGTTTGTTTTTTTACGCATTTCTTTAGTTGTGGAACTACAAGTGCCAGCGTGCCCGTAATGCCCCGCATGCTGGTATTTGTGGTTCTCCAAATACCAGCATGCAGGGGAGGCTTGCTGGTACTTGTGGTTCTACAAATAAAGACAATATGGTAAATTTTATTTTACACTTTCACTTTACACTATCAACCCGGCACCCACCGCCCTAGGGTGCCGGGGATAGCCCCGGGCTATCAGTCTAGGCCTGGGGTGCCCTGGAGAGGGGTACCCCTTTATTCGGGGGGTACCCAAATCCCCAGGGATCCCCGGCCTGGACTGACTAGCAGTCAGAGATAATGCTTTGGCCGGGGAAACCGGTGAAAGGTTTTCCCTGGCTGTGGCATTATCCCCCCGCTAGAAAGAGTTCGGTGCTGGTTCAGGAATTTTTCAGGGGACCCCTACTCGTTTTGTCCCCTGATTTTCCAGAACCAGCTCAACAAAGCCCTGTGCTGGTTCTTAATATACAGGGGCCCCCAACGCATTTTGGCCCCTGTATTTTTAGAACCAGAACAGGCTTTATAAAGCCCGGGGCTGGTTATGCTTTTGGGGAGGGGGTGCACGTTTTGTTTTTTTTTAACACACACAGAAGCCATCACGGATCTCACTGATCTGTGATGGCTTCTCTAAAACTCGCACCTTTTAATGCTACTCGCATTAAAAGGTGTCAGTTTACATAGTCCTAAACTCGCCTGCACTGGCAAATGCAGTAGCCTCGAGCTGAAAAGTTCGCAGGCTATTGAATTTGCGAGTTTCAGTACAAACTCGCACTTTTTAAAAGTGCGAGAAAGTGCGAGTTTGTACTGTTACTAAAACTGACTACCTATTACATTTGGCCCTATGTCTTGTAAATTATCTTAAAAAAGCCAGTATGCAATCATGGCAATTGCAGAATACTGTACAGTGCCCCAGTTTATGGGAATAATGTGTTTTAAAAAGTTGACCTTTGTACCAAGTTAAATGTAGAGCTAATTTAGTAATTTGGCACTTTAGACACAAGTTTAACTATTGAATTATTCTTTTCACAAAATCATACATTGGCAAAAGGATTATAATATTTTATATGGAATATAAATTTAATACATACTTGTCTACCTGTCCTGTATGAAAATTGTTGTCTGCTCTCATCCGTGTCAGCGCAGCAGCAGCTTCATCCAAAGCACAACTAACAGAGGAGGTCAGTCTTCTAAGGACTTCAGGGTCTGCAAAGGCTTTACCATCGGCAGTGGACAACTTTCCAATTCCTTCAGCACATGTTTGAAAACAAATGCACAATACAATAAATGTTTGTGTTGCATGTATTAATGGAACAGTACAAGGTTTACAAATGTTTATAGGCAAAAGAACATAAAACGCTACTTACAAGACATCTCACAGTTAAAACTAGTAAATTAATGTTTCAGATTTGGAAGTTTAACAATAACCCACAATCCTCATCCTGACTAAATAGTTTTTACTTCCCACGGTAGTAGTCCCTAAACCAGACCTCATTCTTCTTATTTTACTTGCAGAGTTAGGCTTCTTACAAACACACACACAGATTTCATCCAGACGGAAAAAAAGCCACTTTTTTCCGTGGATCAGTCACTTTCACAAACAACTTTGTTGAGCAGTGTGTAATGCTAATGCCGTGTTTTTTCAATCGCTTTTCAGTCTTTAAAACTAAAGACTGAGTGGCAGCCGTCCTGGTCAGTGGTTATTCACAGCTGTTACATGGCAACCATGGCCGTATTCATGTCATCTGAAAGCTTCTCAGTTTAACTGAAAATAGTCCACGGGGAAAAAAACGTCCATTGCGTGCATAGTGTGTGCTCAGTGCGCTCACTGCAGCACCTGCAGGTTTGAGAAAATGGAGGCATCTGTGGCAGTTCTAGCAAAAAACCATGCGTGTCTACGAAGCTTTATTACTGGTTATATTTAAAGAAATAACCATATACAGTATTCCAGAGACAAAAATACAGAATTAGGATCCACAGGAATTACCTTAGGATATATAGGCCCGTACTCAATTTGAGGTGAAAAGCCGTCTTTGGAGGAAACCTTTCGTCGATTACGTAATTTTCGCCTGTTTTGACTTTCCTCCGTATTCACTTTGGAAGACTTTCCGCCTAGGCGGAAAGTCAATGCAATGTAATAGGCGGAAAAGTTTCGCCCATTAATAGGAGGTGGAAAAAAGTGCAGAATTGGGGTGCAACGTTGCGGGAACCCCCATGCAGCCTTCAGACAGTCCCCCAAAGGTAAACGGTGTAAAAAAAAAATTTATGAAAACATTTAACACCCCAAAAAATTACTTTGAATTTGGGGGCGTAAAAAAAAAAAAAAAAATGTTGGGGGACAAAGTTAAAAACTAGCGAACTTGACTCTGGGGGGGGTCACCAAGTATGCCCAGGTGTTTTTTTTTATTGCAGGTGCTTGTGGCAGGTGGATTTTTCATGATTTTTTTCAACTTAACTTTTAGCAACTTTTAAATATGCTGGCCCCCATTTTCAAGTACCCCAAATTTGCTGGGATAAGTTATTTTATGCAAAAAACCTACTGAATACTGTTCTGCACCACATATACAAAAACGCTATTTAGCAGCTATTAAGCCCGTTTAAAGACACCAAATACCTTCAGCAAACCAAATCGGGGAGTACAATAGCTAACCCCCATTTCAGCGCATCTTTTGGGGGGTGTCAGGCTGATTTCCCCAAATCTGACAGTACTTTCCGCCTGTTCAAGTTTCGCCGGGTCCCGTTTTCACGTACTTTCAAATTGAATACGGGGTTAAGCTGGCACGCGCGCGATACTTTTCCGCCTACAAAACACGCGATGTAGGCGAGAAGTCTGGGAGGCGGAAAAGTATCGCGGGTCCACTCAAATTGAATACGGCTCATAGTTGGACGACGTCCATTGCACCAAACAGCAAAGCTTTGGAGCTCCCAGCATGCACTGGTCCTCCTCCCTATAGCCCCCGCCCCCAGCCATTCAGTTCGTGACTAAGCCTTCTTGGCAAGGAGACAGAATGGAGAAGAAACATTTCACCAGAAACACACTACATACGAAGAGAGAATCTTATGATATATAGTCTTCAGAACAGGGTCCCTCTGAGGCCAGGTGCGTCAGGGAGGGTGCCCTGTGGACCTTGAAGAAAAAAATCATCGTCAACAGGTATGTTCATACCATAATTCTGTATTTCTTCTTCGGGTTCCATAGGATTCACAGGAATTACCTAGGGACATCCTAAAGCAGTCCTTAGGGCTGGGGACGCTCCTGAGAAGACAGAATCCGCCACCCGAAGGAAGCCTCCTGGGAGGCGTACCTATCAAAAGCGTAGAACTTTATTAACGTACTCACAGAAGACCAGTTGGCCGCCTTGCACAGTTGTTCAGCAGAGGCTTACAGTCCATGAGGGTAGTACAGACAGAGTAGAATGGGCTGCCACCCTGTTAGGTACAGGCAAACCCGTCTGCGTATAGACCTGCAAGATTGTCATGTGAAGCCAACGAGACGTAGTCTGCTTGTTGGCCTCTTTTTTGGAATTCATACAACACAAAGAAGGAGTCTGTTCTTTTGACGGCCTTGGTTCGATCCACATAGATCCTGAGAGCCCGGACCACATCAAGTAAAGCTTCGCCTGTAGACAGGTCTGAAGTCTGAAAGGCCGGCACCACAATTTCCTCATTAATAATGAAATGGGAAACTACCTTTGGGAGATAGCCTGCCTTGGTACGGAGGACAGATCTATTTGAATGAAATACCAAGTACGGAGAGCTGCATGACAAAGCTGCCAGATTTGACATCCTACGAGCTGATGAGATGGGCAGGAGAAACAGTGTTTTCGCCATCGCCCATCAAATCCCCTTTATCCAAGGGTTCAAAGGGATGTGTCTGAAGCGCCCTGAGAACCAGAGACAAATCCCACGGTGCTACCAGTGAGAGGAATGGAGGTTGCAGTCACACTACCCCCTGCATGAATGTTCTGACATCCGGCAGAGAAGAAATTTTGCACTGAAAACACACCGTCAAAGCTGACACCTGAACTCTCAAGGTGGCCAGACGGAGTTCTAAGTCCAATCCGGCCTGAACAAACCCCAGCACTGTAACCACCTTAAATATTTTAGGGTCATATTTCTTGTTATGACACCACAGGAAAAATGACTGCCAAACCCTGTGATATATGTGCGCAGAGGCCGGCTTCCGTGCCCCAAGCATGGTCTGTATCACAGACGAAGAAAACCCCCTGGATTTTAACTCAAGACTCAAGAGCCAAGCCGTCAAAGCCAGTCGGGGTAAATCCTGGTAACGACATGGACCCTGCATTAGCAGGTCTTGTTGCAGAGGCAGTGGAAATGGACTGTCTACTGATAGACACTTCAGGTCCGCAAACCAATGCCTCCTGGGCCAGGCAGGTGCTATTAAGCATTACCCTGACGCCTTCCTGTTTGAAATTCCTGACCACCCTTGAGAGGAGGAAGTTCGGAGGAAACAGGTATGCCAGTTTGAAGTTCCATCTTACTGATAGAGCGTCCACGAAGGCTGCTGAGGGGTCTCTTGTCCTGGACCCGTACCTGGGGACCTTGTAATTGTGGCGTGACACGATCAGGCTACCTCTGGTAGACCCCATTTGTTCACCAGGGTTTGAAACACCTCCGGATGAAGAACCCATGCTCCGGCGTGTATATCCTGGCGACTTAGGAAGTCTACTTCCCAGTTGAGCACTCCTGGGATGAACACAGCTGTTATCGCTGGAAGATGGCTCTCTGCCCACCGCAGAATCCCTGCCACCTCTCATCGCCGCTGGACTTCGTGTGCCTCCCTGATGGTTTATATTGGGCACTGTCACGTTGTTGGACTGAATCTGCATGTGTCTGCCCCGAAGAAGGTCCTGCATCTGAAGTAGTGCCCTGTGCACTGCCCGGAGCTCTAATACATTTATTGGCAGACAGCTTTCCAGGTCTGTCCACCTTCCCAGGAAAGTGTGCTGACCTATGACTACTCCCCACCCTCTGAGACTTACGTCTGCGGTGAGGAGTACCCATTCCGGGATCCACAATGGACGACCCCTGTTTAAATGAGTCACCTCCAGCCACCAGGCTAAGGAGAGACGAACCTCTGGCAAGATCAGAATCTGTTTTATCTGATGCTGACCATCCCACTGCGCCAAGATCCACCACTGTAGGACTCTGGAGTGGAACTGCGCATAAGCCACCATGTTGAACGGGGCTACTATAGAGCCTAGCAACTGCATGGCAATGTAGACAGATACTACCTGGTTGCGCAGTAGCCCGAGTACTCATGCCTGCAGCGTCCCAATTTTGTCCTCCGGCAGGAAGATCCTTTGTTGCCAAGGGTCTAGTATCGCCCCCAGGTGTATCATCCGCTGGGTTGGTGATAGAGAGGATTTCTTCCAGTTGATCACCCACCCGTGCTCTTGTAGGCAAGCTACCGTCATCCGTAGATGACACAGTAATGTCTTCTGCGACTGAGCAAGTATGAGAAGGTCGTCCAGGTATGGCAGTATTCTGATTCCCTGACGCCCGAGACAGGCCGTCAAGACCGCCATTACTTGCGTAAACACCCTTGGAGTTGTGGCCAGCCCGAAAGGTAGACCCTGGAACTGAAAATGTCGTTGATTTACTGCAAACCTGAGAAATCTCTGGTGGGGTTTTGTGATTGGGACATGCAGGTAAGCATCCCGAGTATCCAGTGAAACCATGAAGTCCCCTGGTTCCAGTGCCAACATGATTGACCGTGAAGTGTCCATGCAAAATTTTGGTGTCCTGACAAACTTGTTGAAAGCTTCAGATTTAGAATAGGTCTGTACGACCCATTGGGCTTTTGGATAAAATAAATAAGGTTGAATAGTAACCCATTCCCTGTTCAGTCACTGGGACTGGGATGACCACCCCTGCTTTCAGAAGGGTCTCCACCAAATCCTGGTAGGCCCGAACTCTGACTGGGTCCCCTGGTAATTCCGTAACCTCCGAGGGGGGCGGCTTCTGAATGATATGGCATAGCCGCTAACTACCAACTCCCGTACCCAGGCATGCGTGGTCGTCTGATGCCAGGCCCGGGAGAACTGTAGCAGTCAGCCTCCAACCCTGACATCCTCCAGGGGTAGGCCCGCCCCATCAGCCAGCAGGCTTACCGTCTGGTTTACATGTTGGACGCTTGCTTGCCCAGTACTTTCTAGGCGGTCCCTTTCTCTGAGACTGCCGTCTCTTAGCGGAGGACGGTTTATTTGTCTCTTGCGACCGGAAAGGCCACTGTCTTCTGGTCGTAGAGGTAGTCTGTAATTCTACAGTCCTTGGTGTAGCCAGTGATGTCATAATCTCATCTAATCCTGGACCAAAGAGCACCTTACCTGTGAATGGCAAGGATTCTAATGCTTTCTTAGACCCTAGATCTGCCACTGAGTTAGCCGAAACTCTCGATGCCATTATACCTGCATCGATGCCTGCTTCACCCAAGTATAGAGAAGCCGCCTGTATCTGACCCAGCAAAAAATTCTGTTCTTGTTGGGTCTACAATCGTTTCAGCCAAAGATTTGGTGCAATCTTCCATTGCTTTAGCCACCCAAGCTATCGCCGTGGCTGGTCTGGAAAAAATAGTTTTCAGATAATTATCCAGCCTCCTATCCACACCATCCCTTAGGGAAGATGCCGTAGGGATAGGCAATGTAGCGCTCCTAACCACTCTAGTAATATGAGTGTCTATTGTTGGGGAAACCTACCATTTGCTACACGCTCCCGGGGCAAAAGGGTACCTAGCTGCAATCTTTTTAGTAGACGAAAAAAAACTTGCAAGGGGTCTCCTATGCCTCAGAAAAAAGATTTCTTAACTGCCCTGAGTGTGGAAAACAATCTTTCGCCAGAGCCTGACGTCTACAGACCACCTCTTTAGATGCCGGTAGGACCTTCTCCTCCTGTATATTGAGGACATACCTCACTGCCCTCACCAAGGCAGGAACATCCACCAGGGATTGGTAATTATCGTTCAACGAGCCTGACTCAGAAACCCCTTGACTGGGGCCGCCCACCCTAGACCAACTAACATTCATAGGGGGTACCCCCATAGGGAGAACCCGCTGTGGGAATCCCATAGCCTGAGGTAACTCCATAGCTGGAGTCCGACCCTCTGTGACCTTGTTTGGTGACAGCCACCCAAGTGACCTTGTGGAGTGACAGCCACCCAAGAAGATTCCGTAAATGAAACAGGATTTGAAGTAGTAACAGACCCATCAGGCACCAGTTTACTGCAATTTTTACAGAACCCTTCCAGATTCACATCCTGTTCTGATAAGCCTGTAGCACAGGACTTACAAAACACCAGTACTTAAGAACTTAGGGCCTGATTCAGACTGGCTCACAAGCGGGTCGATGGTTGTGCATTGCGCATGCACGGCGTGCACAAGCCCCGTAGCGAGTGAGAAATTCACTCGCTCCGGGGCTCTCTACAAACGTGGCGGCTGTCGATGTTGATCGACAGCTCGCCCAGTTTTGTAGGCGGGGTGGCTGGACAAACAGAAGCGTTCCTGAATGAACACCTGCCCGTTTGTGGGCGGCCCTACTGACATAACCAGTGATGTCAGTAGTGAGCTTCCAGCTGGTATTAGAGCCGGAAGCTCACTGGGGCTTGCGGCAGACGAGACACTACCACAAGGTTCTCGTCGCAAGCCCGATGGTCGCGACCATCACCTGGCCGCTCGCAAAAGCTGTGGGTGGTCACCCACAGCTTAGCGAGCGGCCAGGAGGCCAGCTTAAGAAAAAAAAAGCGGCAGTCCTCATTCAGAGCGAGCACTCGCTTTTTGCAAGCAGCTCTGAATGAGCTGCTTCGTTCTTTATCAACTGACATAATTGAAACAATGCAATACAAAGTAATGTGACTTTTTACTATCAGTGACGCATCCTACCTTCAAAAGGACAAGGGGAAAAACAGGAATAGTAATACCTGACCGTTTGTGAAACATAGGCAGTGTACATACAGCAGCTGGCACATAGTCACATTCAATGCATCCGCAATGGGTACTCAATGAACTAAACCAACCCAAAGGTAGGATATAGGGTATGCTATATACCAAACCCAAGGGAGAGGTTTACAGAGAGACTGACCCAAAACCTCTGAGAACTCCGCTGCAGCCGCTGAGCAAGCCCTAAACTGCGCGCATGCACGAAGAGGTCATTTATACCAGACGCTGGAATCCTTTAACAGGAAGTTAGCGTCTGGGGGGAGAAGCGGCCGGGGGAGCCTAAGCTGCGTCTATTGACGGCCGGGACGCCGCACTACAAAGTGGCAAGACTCCGACCAGCGCGCATTATTGCATCCTGCCACCCACCCCCTGGCAACAGACGATAAGGCCCCGACCGCCGTAGTGAGTAATCGTCTGTGTTACGAGCAAGTCTTTCACACGCAGCGGCCTCTGATGCATATCAACACCAGAGGCTGGGGACTGCTCCCGTATGGATTCCCCGAAGTTAATCCTTACCTGACATCTCCGTTTCCCCAACCACAGTCCCCGGACCTCAGCGTCTTCCGGCTGCCAGCTAAGCCATGCTGAGGCCGGCCGAAGCCGAAAACATTCAGGGCAATAGAGCTATCTGGTGTATCGGCCGTCGGCGGAGGTAGATTGAGTCGCAGTAGAGCGTCTATCCTTGCGTCGGTACCACAAAACTCGTGAAGTTTCATAACTTAAGGTAAGAAAAAAAAAAAAGCTTAGGACTGCCTAGTCCCACTGTATAACAGGTGCGTCTTGCCGCGCACCAAACGAAAAAAAAAAACAATGCCTGTGGCTGGGGGCGGGGGATATAGGGAGGAGGTCGAGTGCATGCTGGGAGCTCCAAAGGTTTGCGGTTTGGTGCAATGACGTCGTCCAACTATATATCCCAAGGTAATTCCTGTGGACCCTATGGAAACCAAAGAAAAATCCTTTCGGTTTCATATATCCCATTAAGGCTTCTTAGACATGATCTGAAATTTCACTAAACCGATTACATTTCTGACACTCAAACTTCAAAAAGCAATGACATTCCGATCATTAAGACTGACACCTTAATGGACGTGTTCCTTGCATAACACAGATATGGTATGCCATGACACCATGTGGTTAACTGCAGATTCAGCACTCTCACAGAGTGAGACTGCAGTTACTCACAAAATGGAGCTGCCAATTCACTGTGGACAGATGATCCTCCTCCCCAGAGCTAAACCCTGGAGAGAAACCTTGCACATCATCGGATTCCTCTGATGATGCATCTGAATAGATAGGTTGGGCAAACTGATTAAAAAAAAATTATTTGCGCTTAGGCACCTTAGTCACTACGAGTCTGTTATCAACATTAGATGGTGTCATACTCTGACTAGAATGGCCATAAACATCCTTCCAGGAAGGATGCCTTAGAGATGCAAACATAGTATACTGTGGACAACCCATCCAAAGAGGCATCTTAGGAGCAGCCATAAAATCCACAACCTGCTTCATTACCTGGGACAATGAGGAGACTGGTGAGGTAGCTCTTTATAACAGATAACACACAAACCATGTGGTCTGTTACTTATCCAGCAAGATAGTTTACCAGGGCAGACACAAACTAAGAGCGGTATTCAATTGATTTCGCGGGTCGGATCTCCCGTCTAAAGTGACAAGAGATCGCGGGGTGCTAGTCAATTGATGTCCATTTTTGCGCTGACCGCGCCCATAGTAGTTGGGTTTAGCTGCGGAAAACGACTACCTCTGACCAAAGTACTGGGCGCGATCACGAAAAGTGCTGTTTGGGAGCCCAAACATGTCACATTTGGCCCATTTCAGCTCGCATCCTCCTGGGGCTGCAAGCTGAAATGGTGCGCCTGCAGCTGATTGCGCCCGACAGGAGCAACAATTGAATAGCTCCTGTCGGGCGCGAGAATTGAATACCACCATAAGTTCTGTAGAGAATTGGAAACAGCTAGTTCAGTCGCGAAGTGTTAGTCCATACAATTTCAAAGAACTGGACCGTCGAGTGCTAAAGGGTGTAGCACGTAAAAACCACCTGTAATCCCCAACACTCACTACTGAATAGCAAACTGCCCTGTGGGAAAACACACCAGGCCAGTGTATCGGCACACTAGCCTCATATCACTGGCAATGAACTTCAGTGGAAACATTCTCTTGAATAACAAATAGTGTGTAGATATCTATTTGGGTTTGGTAGATGCCATGGGATTGCTTTCTGCACAAATACATAATATCAGCTATAAAGTTTGGTGAAAGAGGGAGAATGGTCTGGCCTTGGAACCTTAGTTTAGTATTTACAGCATGCAATGAAATTCTAGGGAATTGTACGCTTTCAACTTTGTAAGAAGAGATTGGGGAAGGCCAAAGAAATAGATTCACTTAGATAAACCCCAGGAGACAGTGAAAAGCAGCTCTCACACGGATATTGCACAATTACTGGAATTGGAGCAATTCGTTCTTAACAGCCAGAGCAGTTTGTATTAAGGGACAGCAGTCAGCAGCGTGGTGTGGGCTGAAAGGCACCCGGAGGACATGGCTGCTAGCAATTGGATGCGGCCAGAACGTGACATATAAGCCGCTGAAGAGCGTCGCCGCTGCTGAAAAAGACGGCTGAGTAACAGAAAAGCCGCTGTTAGCAGTGCAGGTTATGGATTCCTGTTGAGAGTGTCCTCTAAACACTAGACTATAGATTAATTGTTTTGGAGGAATATTACTCCATCTTATTTATCCAGTGATACGAAGGATTAAAGTTGGGAGATTTAGAACATACTAATGATCTAATCTAGACACACACAGTAAAGACAAAATTTTAATTATATTGCTAATTGTCTTGAGGGACAAGCGAGTTGTCCGTTCCAAACTATCCTGGGATTCCAAAATGATTGCTCTGGAACTTTTTTCCAGCTAATAAAAAATAATAACTTTTTCATGTGATGCCCTGGGGAGGTCTTTGGCTGGGCTGTCTTTTGGGGTGCCATGTGCCCCAGATGTGAACCCCAGAGTGTTAGGTACCTGCTTGACGAGGTGACCTGGACACTGGTGGGCAGGCCCGTATCATTGGCCACTGATATGCCAACTACCTCTGAAATTATATTTAAATTACAAAATACATTTAAATTTGAACAGTAATGATCGCATAGTGCATCTGCAATGTTTTTTTCTATGTAAATTATTTATAGACCTGTGTGGTTTATAGGCACACAATGTAGTGAGCATAGGCTTCTATATGCTTCCCTGAGTTCACTGCTCTTGCACTGTAAAATTATGCCCCTCTTTCTCTTCCCTCTGACAACCGAGAAGTGTAAAAATTGTGAACATTTAAGAAATAGGAGAATGCTATATATCAGTTCTTATGGATATAGATACCTTTATGTCCTAGCCAAGCGAGAACCATCTGATCTGAGTGTATTAGGCAAAATTGATAAAGCAATTAATAAAAACAGTGGTGTCCGAGCAACACTGAGTGGGATCTGTACTTGTGAAACCCTCACTGTAAATGGTCTAAGTTCTGGACCCAGGAGTTGGTGGAAGCCCAAGTAGCTCTCTCTGCATAGGCTTTCCTGCATTTTTCTCCCTGGTAACAAAACCAAGCCTTTTTCTCATGATCAAGCAAATTTAGAAAGAGTGCTTGTTCAGTAGTGTACTTCCCTCATCTACATTATAGGGGGAACTGACTTGTTTTAACGCGGCACCAGTCACTTTAGACGGGAGCTTTCATTGGTTTGTGCTGCTGGGTACGACTGCCACGGGGATCGGTATGAATGACCGCCCGACACCAGAAGACAGGCAATGCAGAAAATCGGGATTGGCAAGTATAGTAACTACACCTAACCTTAAGTCCCCCCCAACCCTAAACCACCCTTAAGGCTGCCTAACCCCTTCTGTAAGTGCCTAAACCTAGCTCCCCCCCTTCCCCGCAACCTAAACCTAACCCTCCCGGGGGGGGGGGGTCCTAACCCTAACCTCCCCTTCCCCTAGCCTAACACTAACCCTCCCGAGGGGTGCCTAACCCTAAGTCCCCCCAGGAGCCCTGCACCCTAGCCCCCCATGGCTGTCTGCGCCTGGCTTACCTTCGTTCGGTATGCCGGGCATCATCAGACCCCTGTCTGAATTAGACAGTCGGGAAGCCTGCAGTTGGCATTTTGACCATCGGCTTCATGACTGCATCCCCTGCCACGGGCACGAATATATTGACTCGCACCCTCCTGAGGTGGCGAGGGTAAATCCGCCCAAAAGACGGGCTATTGGGTACCTGAACTCATCGTGCCAGTAGTTTGCACGGGTTTAGCCAAGTTAAGCAGCCAATGCGTTTGAGCATGACATGCATGATAAGTAATATGCGCCCACGTCAATCGTGCCCATCTGCATTACAATTGAATAGCCACCCATTCCTTTCAGGTGACAAAAAACAATTGATTTCCCCCCAAAATGTTAAAAACAGAACAAATTCTGATAAGGAATAAAGTATATTCCCAAGAACATTTTTAAGCTTAATAACTTAAAAAAAAAAAGGTTCAAAGTTACAATTACCTTTGACATTAGCACAGTCTGGTGGTGCTCAGAAATACTCCAATGGTCCATCATCATGCATTTCTCACCTTCAAGACAGGCCTTTTTAAGGACACATGGGAGTAGATCCTGCATGGACATCCAATCTGAATTGGATGAATCGTGGCAAACATGTGGGGCGTCTGGCGCAGTGCAAGTGTCCGCAGTGTCCCCTTACCTCGCTGATGAAGCCCAGCCACCTGGGTGAAACGCGTTATTGACAGCAAAGTAAGGTGACACTGGAGACGCTTGCACTGCGCCAGACTGCCCACATGTTTGCCGGCAAACCACCTACCCACGAGTGCCAGAAGATTCATCAAGGTAAAAGGATTCTTGCTTCCTGCCACCCACCATTTACCTTTCCCTCATTTGGAGGTAATTATCCATGCCACGGAAAGAGAACCAGAACCATTTAATACATAGAGGATTAGAATAAAACGGACATAGGCGTATCTCTCTCCCTCAATTCTTGAGACACTATTAATCACACTGTTCTGTCTTACTTGTTTTGTATTGTCAATTTATTTTTGTATACCGGTATTGGGTACATTGACGAATATATTTTTATTCAATATGATGTGTTATCTTAATTTAATAAATATACTTTTTGTACATAACACATGTTAGATCTATGTATTATTTCTGTATCTGAAAGTGATGCACTAGAGGCATATTCTTTCTCCATTCAGCTTTGCATTAAAAGGAGGAGGAACAGATCAGGTTCAGCACAGCCCTCATTTATAACATTTTTGCTATGAATATGTATCATCATCATATGTACAACATTCTGCAAGTAATTATTTATACATCATAGGTATTAATGTGGGATGTAGTCAGGATCCAGACATGGAGGCTGCCAACAGTCACAATACAAACAGCGGCATCCTGATAGTCACAATCCCAACAGATTCCAAAGTTAAGTATTAGGGTTAGGCACTAGGGGAGGGTTAGAGTTGGGCTGCGGGAGGGGAAGATTAGTGTTAGGCTGTGGGATGGGTGCGTTAGGACTAAGATTTAGGTTAAAATACTTAATAAAATCAGTCGGGATGTCGCTGTCTATTTTGACTGTCGGCATCCTGACCGTAGTGATCCCGTAGCCAAACCATTTATGTATAAGCTATTTTCAATATTTCCTACAAAAAAAATCTTTATTTTCCAATTTTTTAAAAAAGATTCTATTAACTGTCATTTTCACATAAAATGGTAAATTAAAAACTGATCAAAAAAAGGGATTTTGGTACTTACCGGTAAATCCTTGTCTCCGATTCCACAGGGGACACTGGAAGCTATGACACTGGGGTACAGAGGCATGGTTAGTTGGAGCTGCCACTCTAAATAATTTAGAAGTGTGAAGCTCCTCCCCCTCTATGCCCCATCAGCCCTCAGTTTAGAAAGACAGAGAGGAGATGGAGAACAACAGGAGTAAAAAGATAAAAGATCACACAACAAACAGAACTAAACAAACAGGCAGGCGTAGAGCGCTGAGGTGGGCGTCCAGTGTCTCCTGTGAAATCAGAGAAAAGGATTCACCGGTAACTACCAAAATCCAATTTTCTCTTTCATCCACTAGGGGACACTGGAAGCTATGACACTGGGGACGTCCCAAAGTTTTCCCCACGGGCTAGAGTGCTCTGAGGAACCTGAAAAATAAGGGGGCTAAATCGTGAAGCTGAAGCCGCAATGTGTCAAACCCATACATCAAAAAAGGTATGTACTGAAGACCAAGTAGCCTCACGGTACAGTTGCATGGTGGAGGCAACCAGACGTGCCGCCCATGACGTACCCACAGAGCATGTGGAATGTGCTGAAAACAGACAGAGGAGGTGGTCTAAACTTAGAACCAGTCGCAATCTACCTCGACAACCTTGATTGGATGCTGGCCAACCCCTTCCAAACAGCATCATATATAACAAAAAACATCAGTTTTACGGAAAAAAAGAAAAACGCTGTCCAAGCCTCACAGACATGGAGTGCTCTAACAACATCCAGAGTGGAGGATACTCTGGAGTCCTCGACCAAGAAAGCACCACAATAGTCTAATTATGTGGGAGGCCTACACAACCTTAGGAAGTTAAACAGCATGCGTACTGAGCACTGCCCTATCATCATGAAGGAAAAGCTATGGGGCGTACAAGACAGGGCCCCCCAACTCCAAAAGCCGACAGGCCAAAGTCAATGCCAGGAGGAGAACAGTCTGCCCAGACACATACTTGATAGTTACCCCATTAAGCAGGTCAAACATGGAAGACTGAAGGAACGTATATATCAAAATTAAGTCCCAGGGAGCTGTAAGCGGAACAAAAGGTGGCGACACCCGAAACCATCCCAGAAGAAAAGTCCGCACACAGGCAAGTTGCGTTGACAGAAAATAGAGAGGGCAGATATCTGCACTTTGATTACCTGAATTGGAGACCAGCAGCGAGCTCAGCTTGAAAAAACAAAATAGGCTAGCTAAATAAATTCTAGATGGAAGGTCCCGACTGTCACACCATGATACATAAGAACGCCAATTGCGGTGGTAATGCGCAGCCCTAACAAGTTTACTGGCGTGCAGCATAGCTGGGATAACAGATAACTGGTGAAAACACAAAGGTGCCGAGGATAAACCGAACGACAACTCCCGAAACGGATTGTGAAATGTCGGAATACTCAGGAAAGCTTGTTCCTGTTCCTAAAGAGGCACATGTAGATATTGATCTGTTATATCCAGAAAAATTAAGACACTCCACCATTTGCAAAGTCGCAGGACTGAGTGAATCAACTCCATCTTGAAGCTATGAACCATCAGATAGTGGATGAAAAAAAACTTGAGGTTCATAATAGGCCTGACAGACCCATCTAGCCTGGGACCACAAAGAAGGTTTGAGTAAAACCTCAGACCCCGATGATGTACCGGAACCTTAACCAGCACTGTCAAATTTTTTATTATTTTTTTAATTAGGAGAGACAGAATTGCCACTTGCTGAATCTTGGTCACTGTCTGCAGACCCTGCACACCCGTAGTGAAGAAACGATTTGAAGGAGAAACTTCAAAATCTATCCCTTACCCAATAGAGAGTAATATGCGAATCCACGGTTCCGAAGAGGTGTGGCTCTTTGTCAAACCTGTTGAAAAATCAACAAGTGAGCTCCTGCCATAGGAGATCCCAAGTGGGACGGGTGAGCGTCACGCCACCTGTTTTCAACTGGCTGTTGTTCCAGTCGACGTTTTCTGCCACCCCTAGCGTGTGTGGAAGCACCCCTGGCTCCACCAGGAAAGGGTTGTGGGGAACAAAAGGAAAGGAACTTGGCACCAGTGGAAGTTTTTTTCAATGGCGGGGCAGTTGAAGGGAGGAAAGAAAACTTAACCCTGTGGCTGGGGATATCCATTAGTTCAGTTCTGGACTAAAAAGCATATCTCCGGAGAATTGCAGACCTCACCGCCCCCTAGGTATACTGAGTCAGCCTGCCAAGAGCGAAGGCAGAAAGCTCTACAGGTTGCAATAGCGGAAGCAGACACAGTGATCGTGCGGAGACGAAAATTTTGTGGGTCCTAGGGACCCATCATTTATAAAAATTGGGGTCCTACTTCATTGTTTCTGGGTCCCATCATAATTTATTGTTATTAAATCTATTAAAAAGCCATCAGACCTCTCCACATGTTCCTTAAATACACTCTGACCTCTCCATGTGTCCCTCACACCATTCCACATGGCATAAGATCAACTTATATGCCCCTAAAATGTCCATTAGATCCCCAACAACCGCTCAGATGTCCCATGTCTCTCTTGGATCACTGACACATGCTATCACATCACCCCATATTGTTAATATGGCCATCAGCCATATACTGTATGTATATGTGTCTCTTAGCTGCAGTACTCACAGAACACACAGCAAGAATTTCAGGTGAGAAACACCTGAATTCTTGTTAACATCTCAGTTTATTTCAGCCCTCGTAACTTCCCACCTCAAGTTATCGCTGCATGTACAAGTCCTGAGAGTGCCTCGGCTATCTTAGACACAATATCCTATTGCTGTACTGAGATTACCCAGGCAAATACATTACATATGGGAAAGAGTGCCATTGTGTGTACAGACATCACTACCTGCTCACTCACTGCCCACTGTGTCCCTTTCCTATTCCTGACATTTTCTGTCAGTGTCCTCCATATCCTCCCAGCAGTAGCTACATGCCCTTCACCTCCCATTCTCTGTGTACTCTTTTTTTTTTTTTTTTCCCCATGGCAGCCTCATCATGTACCAACCCCACCTTCTGTTCTGCCACTTACTGGAGTCATCTTCCGCGAGCATAAATCACGCATCCTCCGCATGCTTCCTCCACAGTCTCAGTAATCTGGCTCCTGTTGATCACAGATGCGGCTTTCCCCAGTAATGTCACCAGCCTCTTACCTTGCCCGGCAGTAACCGCCCCCAGCCACACACAGCAGACTGGATGATCATCTTCCTGTCCTCTAGCTCCTGTAGAGCACAGACGTGGCACCGCGGCTTTCTCCAGTAATGTAACTGGCCTCATCCCCTGCCCGGCGGTGACAGCCCCCAGCCACACACTACAGGCTGATCAGCTTCCTGTCCTCTGGCTCCTGTAGAGCACCGTCGGGGCACTGCAGCTTTTTCCATTAATCTCACTGGCCTCACCCCCTGCCCAGCAGTAGCAGCCCCCGGCCACACACAGCAGGCCGGATGATCCGGATCCTGCGCGGAGCAGAGAGGAGGGCGGGAGTTCACACTCTATGCTCTCTTCCCCTTCCTCTGCATTTGAAGCATGAAAGATTATTACAGGACAGCGCCGTTCATTGGTCAGAGCGGGTCCTGAGGGACCCATTGGTTTATTGTTTTTTTGAGTCCCCACTACCAATTATCGGGTAAAATACGTGCTATAGCGCATATTTGCAAACACAGATGTACGTGCACTGATCTGGCTGATATTCATGGATGCCTTACCCAAATACACCACCGATTCACTATTGTGTTCGGCTAGGAAACTTAACACTGCTCTGAAAACACCAGTCCAGACCAATTATGAAGTGCGCCACACAGCGGGCTACTGATTATCAGAGCACTAACAATTGTTGATCTAAATTGTGCTCCTGTACACAGATGGGAATTCTAGCGAGAGTGACAGAGACACACCCACTGCTTCCATGTCCTAGAAGAAGTGGTCAAAGTAGAGAGGGATAGCCTCAGAAGCGCTGATGTACTGCGTTCTTGCTGAGGTGGGGAGAAGTCAGTTTTTTGGGAGAAGCCCTGTGCACTCCCAACGGATTGTCCGGCGTCTCATATTGCGGAAGGGAGCGGTCAGAGGCTTTTAATAAAAGCCCTGTGCACTCCCGCCTGATGAGAGTTAGCTACAAAATGCACCTGTCACCTTTATAGTGGAGACAGCAATTTTTGGAAACTGAATATTGACAGCTAAAAATATTTAACTGGAGAAAAGAGTATGTACATAGGGAGTAACCATTTGAAAGAATAGAAGACAAAAGAGTACAGGTAGTTAGTTATACATGGGACACTCATACTAGGCTATTAGGAATAAGCCTTTTTATTTCCAAGCGTTAGATTTGTATCTTGTAGAAAGCTTGAAAAATAAGGTGGATACAGCACAACGATTTTGATAAAATACCAAACTAAGCCGTGACATGGCAATAATTATGTTACTGAGAATTATGGGGCTGCTCATGAAGAGGAAAAACAAAACAAAACAAAAAAAAAACAGGATTTTGGTACTTACCTATAAATCCCTTTCTCAGATTCCATAGGGGACACTGGAAGCTTCATGAGAGTGGGGTATAGACGTGTGCCAAGTGGGAGCTGGCACTTTAAAATTTAAAAAAGTGACTAGCTCCTCCCCCTCTAGACCAGACAAAGGTATTCCAGCCAGACCAAGTGGCTGCCCAACAAAGAAACTATATGGAAACCCCACGACCAGCCGCCCTCAAGGAAACCACTAATCGAGTGGAATGCACTGTAATGGAAAATGGAGGCTCCTTGGTGGAAGCTACATAGACCTGTCGGATGGTCAGATGGATCCAGCGTGAAAGCGTCTATTTAGAAGCTGGCCAACCAGGACAAGCATCATCATACAAAACAGTCTTTTCCCGTAGAGCTGCAGTCCTATCCACATAGATCCGGAGAGTTCTAACGACGTCCAAGGATCTTGAGGTTGGTGAATCCTGTGGAAGAACCGGCACCACAATAGGTTGTGTGGAATGCAGAAACCACCTTGAGAAGGAATTCCATCCTTGTTCCGCCCTATCCGCATGAAAGACCAAGTATGGAGGACGACAGGATAAAGCCCCAAGTTCTGACACCCTCCTGGCTGAGGCCAGAGCGAGGAGAAGTACCACCTTCCATGACAGGTGCTTTAACTCCACAATCTCTAATGGTTCAAACAGAGAAGACTGTAAAAGAAAGGACTAGATCTAGATCCCAGGAGGAGGTACAAAGGGTGGTTGTAAATGGATAACCCCCTGCAGAAAAGTCTGAACATCCGGGAGTAAGGCTAGTTTCTTCTGTCTTCTTCCAGTGCTGAAACCAGAACCTTTAAAGAAACCCAGGACGTATTCCAGCTGAGAAACCCACCTGTAGGAAAAGCAGGAGTCTGGCTATTTTGAAATTTGTAGGAGGCGACCCCCGCCGTTGACACCATGTCACATAAGCCTTCCAAATGCGGTGGTAGTGTTTTGAAGCAACCTGTTTCCGGGCTCGGAGCATAGTAGGGATTACCGTTGATGGGATTCCCTATTAGTCGTAGTATTGCCCTCTTAACAGCCATGCCGTCAAACATAGTCGCCTTAAGTCTGGATAGACTAAAGGACCTTGCTGCAAGAGATCCGCTCTCAGAGGTAGGGACCGTCTATCGGCAGAAGACGGAGGTTGGAATTCCAAGCTCTTTGAAGCCAATCTGGAGCCACTAATAGAACCTTGGATCTCTCCTTCATGATGCGTTGTAGAATCCGAGGTAGAAGAGGAAATGGTGGGAACCGGTAGACAAATCGGAACAGCTATTGTGTTGAAAGTGCGGCCACTGCCACAGCCTCTGGACCTCTCGTCCGAGAGCAAGACAGATGTAGTTGATGATTTTGTCTGGACGCCATGAGGGTAACCTGCGGAAGGCTGCACCTTTGGACAAGTTGTTGAAATACCTGGGGATGGAGCGCCCACTCCCCTGGGTGCATGTCCTGCCGGCTGAGGTAGTCGGCCTCCCAATAGTCTACTCCTGGAATGAAAATTGCCGACATCGCCACCACGTACTTTTCTGCCCAGAGCAAGATACTGCTTACTTCCTTCATTGCCGCCCGACTTTGGGTGCCTCCTTGTCAGTTTATGTAAGCCACCGCCGTGGCGTTGTCTAACTGGACTCTTGACAGCTCAATCCAGCAACAGATGATGTGCTAGCTGAAGACCTTAGAACACTGCCCATAATCCTAAAATGTTTAAATTCGGTAGCATCGCTTCCTGAGGGGACCAGCGGCCGAGGAAGTGGTTTTCCCGAGTCACTGCCCCCACCCTTTCAGACCCTTTTCATCTGTGGTGAGGAGATTCCAGTGCCACACTCCGAACCTCTTGCCCTTCAACAAGTGAGATGAGCTCAGCCACCATAGAAGAGAGATCACAGTTCTGGGACTTCACTTCATGCGTTGGTGAAGGAAAAGATGGGATCCTGACCCTTGGGAAACCTTTATGTGAATTGCTGCCAGAATATAAATGCAAGTGTGTTTTTCCATTTGGGGATAAAAGTGAAAAGTTATTTTTCCTGACATATAGTGAAGGATTTGTGTGGAGGAGCAAGAAAAGAAACAAAACCTTTATGTACACATAAAGTGACATATAAATGTGAATTATTTTATTTGTGACCGGCTACAACAGAAGTATAATCTAAGTTAGAGACTTCAGACAAGTTGTACCACAAAAAAGAAACCCTTGAGTGCATATAGGGGATGGTTGCATATGTAAGTTTTATTTTGATTGGTCCAGACCCCTCCTGAACAGAACCCAATACAGTCCTTATAGAGATCATAAAAATTGAAGGGGTGTCCCCTTGAGGAGAGGCAAGAAACACCTATTTGTTGTTTCTAGGATCTGAGGCGCTTAGGAACTCTATATTGTGTTTTTAGATGTTAAAAAGGAAGTTGGTGTAGTCCTATAGAGGAACAAGTATTAGATAAAACTGAGCGCAAGGATCAAATTCTATTCAGTTTTCATTGTCATTGGGAGAGGAGGTCCAGCTGAAACGTTCTGGAGTGGAAACGACCGTAAGGAATGACCTCAAAGGACGTCACCATCTTCCCAAGGAGTCGAATGCAGAAATGCACCAGTACTTATCGATGTTGAAGAACCCTCCTCACCATCTCCTGAATGGAGGCTGCCTTTTCCGGAGGAAGGAAGACCCCGCTGACATGTCCAAGATCATTCCCAGAAATTGGAGTCTGTGTCAGTTGCATATGAGACTTGGGAAAGTTCAGGATCCACCTGTCTCGTATTCGTAGCCTGTGAGTCACTACGATGTCTTGTAGTAACGGTTTCCTAGAATGAGCCTTCAGGAGATCGTCCAGGTAAGGGACAATTGTGATCCTTTGTGCCATGACCTTTGTGAATACCGTGGCGGCTGATGTCAAGCCGAAGGATAAGGCCTGGAACTGGAAATGTGAATTCCGAATGGCGAATCGAAGAAGATGAGGCGACCAGATGGGGATGCGTCTGATGTCTAGAGATACCATGAATTCGCCTTCCTCTAGCCCTGCAATAACAGACTGTAGGGACTTCATTTTGAATGTGAATACTTTCAGGTAGCGATTAAGATCCTTCAAGTTCAGAATAGGTCTGACCGAGCCATCCGGCTTCGAGACCACAAACAAACTGGAGTAGATTCCCTGTTTGATTTGATACCTGTGAACAACTTGGACCAAGACTAGAGCAGTCAGAAATTTGTCTAGAGCTTCCTGTAATACAACACACTTGTCATTGGAAACTGGCAAACCTACGGCAAAAAAAAAAAAAAAAAAAAAAGAGTATCCCTGGGTGATAAGGTCCCAAAACCCAGGAGTCCGGACAAGATTCTGCCCATACTTCCCTTAAGTCCCGAAGACTAGCTCCCACTCTGGGGTCCCCCAGGTTAGAGGGAAGCCCGTCATGCACTGGGTTTGATGGTGGACTTAATGTCCTGTTGAGCAGAGGATGATGCAGTTCTACCACGACCTCTGGAACTATGAGAAATTGAAGGTATCCTGCTCTGGAGCGGCCCCTGAATCGTCCCGGGGGAACGAAACGAAGGTCCAGAATAGGGTTTTCTAGGAGGGGGGCAGCGGACGGAAGATAAATAGATTTACCCCCAGTAGCCTGGGAAATCCATTTATCCAGTTCCGGCCCTAATATGACACTTCCTGTGAAAGTTAGAGCTTCCTCAGCTCTTTCTGATTCTGCATCCACCTGCCACTGACAAAGCCAAAGCGCTCTGCGTGCTGATACCGCCAGGGCTGAAGTTCTAGAGGACAGATTACAAAACATCCTTGATGCCTCTCCAAGGTAGGCTGCAGCCTCCCCTATATTTTCTGCTAGAGGAATAAGATCCTCTACAGGGAGTTGCGCCCGCATCCCGTCAGCTAACTGTTTAGCCCAAGTCTCAATCGCCATATTGGTCCAGCAGTTCACTATTGCATGACGAAGAGTCACACCTGCTGCTGTATATATGGACTTTAGAGAGAGTGTTCTCCAACCTCCAATCCGATGTTTCTTTTAATGATGTGGTCCAGGGAACCGGTAGAAAAGTCTTCTTAGACAGACGAGAGACTCACATAATTTTCTGCTATCTGCAGGAAAAGGATAGGAGGATAAAAACCAACGGGACATCTGGAACTTTTTATCTGGGTGTTGCCAAGCCGTAGTCAAGAGAATCCAGTTCTTCTGAAACTGGAAACGAGGAAACCTGTCTTTACCTCTTTAAAAAGAAAGATGCCTGTGCAGGACACTTGTCCTCCTCCTCTATCTTTAATACCTGGCGGATTGCGGAAATAAAATCCTCTATCCCCTGGGACACAGGCTCAGACTCCTCCTGGAGCTGCTCCTCTGCCGAATCCTGAGTAGATTCGCCCTCTTCTAGAGCGGGCATTTCCTCCTCGTCATCCCTTCTTAGGGACCTGTGGTGAGAGTCCCGCGGATGTGGCACGGGACGGTGACATGGCCTTTGTGATCCCCTCCATTGATTTAGCCAAGTACCGCGCCCATTTCTGTTCCTCTAGAGAAGCCGACCTGGAAGCCTTTCTATCCTTATGAGAAGCCACCAGCCAGGTAGACAGATGTGGCATAACAGATTTAAATTCCGCCGCCCAAGACAGCGGTTATAGCATCCGTGGCGATTCTTGAGCTTGTTGCTCTAGATCACAATGGTCACACAACAGGGAGTTAGATGACTGCCCGTGTGTAAACTTTTCTGCAAGTAAATGACTTAGAGCCCCTTCCAGCAATGGTACACAAATACTGCGCGCGCATGCACACACTAGCTAAGTGGACAGTGTTAAAGAGTAGAGAAGGAGATTTGTAAAGAGGCAAGAGAGAAGGGAAGATGAGAATCACACTTGCTCTAACAGCGCTCCTAACGGGATGCAATCGGGAAGCCGACTGCCTAAATACCGGCAGCCGGCTTCCCGACTGTCAAATCCCGGCAAGGGTGAAATGCCGGGAGTCTAGATGTAGACGCCAGCATTTCCCCGACGCCGGGAGACCGGCGCCCGGCATCATGATCGTAGTGATGCCGGGCGCCGCGAGCGGACAGCCGCGGGGGGGGGGGGGGTTAGGTTTAGGGCTCCCGGGGGGGACTTAGGGTCAGGCACCCCCCCGGGAGGGTTAGGTTTAGGCTAGGGGGAGGGAGGGTTAGGGTTAGGCACCCCCCCGGGGGACTTAGGTTTAGGCAGCTGGGAAGGGGGTGGTTAGGGTTAGGCACTTGGGGGGGGAAGTTAGGGTTAGGCACCCCTAAGGAGGGTTAGGGTTAGGGGGGTTAGGGTAGGATGTACTTACCTGAGGATGATCGGGATTTCCAGCGCTGTCGGGCTTCCGCTGCTTGGGACTCTGCTCGCTGGGCTCCTGCTGACAGGAATCGAACTGCGGCCGGCGGTATTTCATACCAATTCCCTCCTAACAGTGCTAAAAACGCTAGGCACAGAGAAACAAGTAACAAATGTGAAAATTTATCTAGTTACTGCGTGCTCTAAATGCTCTTCTAACCAGCCTAAACCCCACTGATCACTTAGAGTCAAGTTAGGCTGTCTCAGTGCTGCAGCACAGCTATCAGCAGCAGCAATGTTAAGAGGGATCTCCGCAGCAGGGATCCACGTAATGGCCACCATCATTTGTTTTCTGAAGCACTGGGGCAGCTGGGAGGAAGGGAGTAGTCTCCAGAGAAAATCTCCACCCCCCCTCCCCCCAAAATGGCGCCCGTTTTAAATAATCGGCGCCATGCTGCTTTCTACAGACCACTTAGAAATCCTGTGAGGTGACAAAAGGGATACTTTAAGTATCTATCCCCTTTGTTCTACTGAAAATTATCTGCATGCTGTCCCAGTGTATTATATTCTGTAACACAACTGTTATTTATGAAATGTGTTGTAGCAAGAGTGAAAATGGAAAATACTGACATATCAATACAAGTTTTATTTTCTTTGTTCTTGTATATATACCTCCCCTATAGAAGGCGAGCTCTCACGAGCAGGACCCCTCTTCCCTCATGTGGTTCTTACTTATACTTTCATCTGCTCCTTACTACCCACAATAAAGGGGCTAAGGCAAGGTTGAATGCAAATCATCCGTAATCACACAGACATTGCGTACACTAAATGCAATATTCATCCTATGCACAGATGGGCATATGCTAAGCTGTATGCCCATCTGTGGCCACACCACTAAGCCATGTGCCTGGTTTCACAGCACTAGCCTTATCCTTGGTGCAAAAAAACAAAAAAGATATTTTACACATACGCACAACTCTGAATAGCCCACAATTTCAGGAAACATACCATCTGTGAACTTTGCCTACATGAAAACCCTGTTCTGTCCCTTTGAATCGCAAGTGGTGATACAACAGAGTTCTATACGACAAGGCATTGCAAATAGTTGTGTACAAACTGCTCCAGGGTATGCACATTGCAAAAACACCAGGCTTGGGGAAAAAAAAAAATATATTTTTTTTTTAAACCAGTTATAATGAAAAAATGTATTCTTGGTTATTATAATACTGTAAAACCTTGCTATGTATTAGAAAACTTAAACAGGTTTTAATGCTTTCTAACATTAACAAACCAAACTCAGATTTTTTTTCTCTCATCAAAAGACAGCCACACAAAGGGCCGAATTCAATTAGCAGCGAAAATTGACTTTTTTGTCATTGGTGAAAACGCCCATTTTTCGTCCCAAAAAAAAAAGGCTACATTTTTGCCAATAAACAGACGAAATATGGCAACATGAGAAAAAAAATGGGAGAAGAGTTCTCTCCATCTGAGAACCGGAGGAAAAAAAAAAAAAAAGCTAAATTTTTTTTGGCCAAAATTTGCGTGAACGGTTTTCACCGAAGTATGCAACTTACGACTTTTTTTTCCAGTAATTTATCATTAGGGGGATGTCCAAAGGGTTCTGAAAGAAATCCCCACATTTTTAGCCAAAAGTAGGGATTTTGTTTTTTTTTTCTCCTGGTCTGGGATGGAGAAAAAAAAAAAAAAAAAAAACTTTTCTCCAGTTTTTTTTTTTTTTTTGCCAGTTTCCGTTTTCGCCTGTTTTTTTGCGAAAAAGAGCCGTTTTCACAGCTAATTGAATAAGGCCCTAAGGGGTAAATTTAGAATAGAGTTTGTCCAGAGTCTGCTCGAGAACAAACACTCGGCTTCGCCAGGAAAGTTTAGTAAAATCACATCTGCAAATTTACTTAGAATAGTTTGGCTGAATTGAGTTTTTTCAGGGGCAACCAAACACACCCGAACATGCAGCCTGCACATATCAGTGCAGTCTGCATGTGTGAATGACGTGGGGTCCCCCCCAAAAGCATAACCAGCCTCGGGATCCTGAGCGAGTCCTGGTTCAGAAAAATACAGGCGACGAACTATGTAGGGGTCGCTGTGAGCCGGTCCTAGTTTTAAAAATGGTTCAATCAACAACCACGTGGCTCACAGCCAATCAGCTGACGATTAGCACACCTCTGAGTGGCGGGCGGCCCATCAACTGAAGTAACCCACGAGGTGGGCGTCATTTGCAAGATATGTATGCGGAAACACAAACATCTCTTCAATGTTGGTGGGTCGCGATCTTCGTTTTTGTTGTTTTGTCGGGCCGGGACTCTACTGGAGAATAAAACAGACCTGCGCCAGTAGGTAGGGGAGTATTTTTTTTAGGGATAACCGTGGATTTCTACTGGATAACGGGACCGATCACCGGGGAGAAGGTAAGTATGTATGTGTACGTTAATTTTTGACTTTAAAAAAAAAATTTTTTTACAGTGGGGGTACCGGTGCTGGCCGCTTGCTGGCACTTTTAGTTCCACAAGTGCCAAAGGGCAGGCACGCTGGCACCTGTAGACCCAGTATAAAAAACAATAGCATACATCTATTATTAACACTATTACCCCTGCACCCACCGGCAAGGGGTGTTGGGAACAGCCCCGGGGCCTCAGCCCAGGCCTGATGTGCTCGGGAGAGGCGGACCCCTTTATTGGGGGGTCCCCACCTTCCCTGGGATCCCCGGCCTGGGCTGACTAGTTTGGGTTGTAATGCTTTGGCCAGGGTGAGCCGGTAAAAGGGTCCCATGGTTGCAAACAAGAATTCTCTCCAGAGTTTCACATTAGTAAATTTACGAGTTGCAAAAAATGGCCACACTCTCCAGAGAATGCTAACTCAACGAAACTCTGTATCTTCGTAAATTTACCCCTAAGTCTTTCTTTCTTCCACCCATCTCAATAGGACTGAAAGTTTTGAACTAAAATAAGGAGATTAAACTATGAAGTTTTTCTCTGGGTATTGCCTCTTTAATGTGTTAAATGTTAATGTTTGTGGTGGTTTTCTCCTATTCCACAGGAGTTTGTGAAGTCTTAGCTGATGGGGGATGGATTCAGAGATGAATGGAATTACAGAGCTGCACACAAGCAGCTTTGAAAATCCATCCATCTTAATGCAAATGCAGAAAAAGGTGACAGATACCTCCTTACCGCATTTGCGAGCACCACTGCAATCATGACCAGTTGTTCCTTTGGTGAAAACGCCCACCAAAGGCTGCGAAAGCTGAAGAATCCCGTAGCCTGCCCGGGAGATGGTCACTTAGAGGCCAGGAGTCTACATCCCTGACAGACCCTGGCCTGGTTCCTCACAGAAAATGGGGGCGAGAAGCCCCCTTTTCATGGAGCGGTGACAAGCCACGCCCCCCCAAACGCTGCGGCTTATTGGAGGGACCTGCGAGCGTAATCACAGGACTTGTTCTGCACATGCGCAGTCCCCTAAGCATTGGAGATGTACATTTAACAGATTAATGTACATCTCTGAATCAGGCCCTTAGTACCTCTCTGGTCTGGTTCACCCTCCCGCCCTACCCATTTCTCTGTTGTGTTTGTGAATTTAACTGTATTGGTTCAGCTCACTCAAACGAGGACCACAAGCAACAAGAATGTGGACAAATACCAGGGGGTTTCCCTTATAATAGGCACATAGTCTCAGCAAAATAAAAAATAAAAACACATTTGATTTAAAGTAGTTTGAACCACCCAAACCTGAAAAACACTTAGGAGCTGTCCACAAAACTGACTTGCGTTCATCTCTGCATCAGCCCTATAGTAAGCAAGTAATTATGATCAAAGGCTTAACTTCTAGAGTATATGCTAGGGCAATTGCTATACATCTACAGCCATTGCCAAAAGTTGAGAATGACACAAGTATTGGTTTTCACAAAGTTTGCTGCTTCAGTGTTTTTAGACCTTTTTGTCAGATGTTACTATGGTATACTGTAGTAAAATTACAAGCATTTCATAAGAGTCAAAGGCTTTTATTGACAATTACATTAAGTTTATGCAAAGAGTCAGTATTTGCAGTGTTGATCCTTCTTTTTCAGGACCTCTGCAATTCACCCTGGCATGCTGTCAAACAACTTCTGGGCCACATACTGACTGATAGCCGCCCATTCTTGCCTAATCAATGCTTGGAGTTTGTCAGAATTTGTGGGTTTTTGTTAGTCCCCTCATCTCTTGAGGATTGACCACAAGTTCTCAAATGGGATTCAAGTCTGGGGAGTTTCCTGGCCATGGACCCAAAATTTCAATGTTTTGTTCCCCGAACCACTTAGTTATCACTTTTGCCTTATGGCAAGGTGCTCCATCATGCTGGAAAAGTCATTGTTTGTCACCAAACTGTTCTTGGATGGTTGGGAGAAGTTGTTCTTGGAGGAGGTTTTGGTACCATTCTTTATTCATAGCTGTGTTCTTAGGCAAAATTGTGAGTGAGCCCACTCCCTTAGCAGAAAAGCAACCCCATACATGAATGGTCTCAGGATGCTTTACTCTTTGCATAAACGTAATGTAATTGTCAAGAAAAGCCTTCGACTCTTATGAAATGCTTGTAATTTTACTTCAGTATACCATAGTAACATCTGACAAAAAGGTCTAAAAATACTGAAGCAGCAAACTTTGTGAAAACCAATACTTATTTGGCCATGGCTGTAGAGCAATGGTTCTCACAATAAACCCTTAGGTTTACCCATCAGGTCAAGTTTGAGGATTTCTTAATGTGAAAGCAGGTGGGATAATTACTGACCATGCAAAATATAATAACTCACCTGAACATGATTAAAGTAATCCACACAATATGACCTGTTGGTGGCACTAGAGGACTGGAGATGAGAACCCCTGATCTATAACTGTGGTTCACAAACGGTTCACATTTTCCAGGTCACCCAGCCTCCACAGGTGAAGCTAATTATTTCACTTGTGATTCTGTGAAGAGACCTGGAAAACAAACTATTTGGGGTCCTGAGGACAGAGTTAGAGTACACTTTATACATAAAACATTCACATCCACATACCTGCAGCTTCTAATAAAGCTTCCAGACGTGCCTGTGTTTCTGGATCAACAGTCCTGAAGTCAGCTCCTTCTGCAGCAGTCGATAACAAAAGTTCTGATGCAGTTTTAAGCACTGGATTATCCAAATCCTCTTGATCCAAAATAAATGATTCAACCTGTTGAAAAATAATAAAGTAATACTTTAAAACAATGGCTTTGGCAAGGAAAACCTGATGAGATGACATTGGAAGATTATTTTTGTCATTGGTCTTGAGAATGAAATATTTATATTAAATGAAAGTTTTAAACCGAAATGGAGCAAAAAAAAAAAATTTAAACCTTGAATATACTGTCACTTAATGTCAGTTGTAGAGACAGCACTGAGAAGCTGGGAGTCAAATATATTATCATTAAATATTACTTTTAGAGGTATAGTGAAAATAAAACAAATTAACACATAAAAATATGGGGCATTCATACAAGTGCCAAAAGTCATGGGATAGATGCCTAGTATCGTGTAGGGCCCCCTCTAATCCAGCGAAGTAAGGCAACTCGATGTGTCATCGATTCCACAAGTGGATTGAAGACCTTTGGAGAGATGTTGACCCATGCCATTTGAATAGGTTCCCACAGCTCCCCAATATTTGTAGGTGCAGAATCTTGGGTGAGACTGGACCTCTCCACTACATCCCATAAATGCCTGACTGGGTTCATGCTGGGTGAACGTGGTGGCCACACCATTTGTCAGAACTACGCAGAATGCTCCACGAACCAATTCTGGACAACTTGGGATCAATGACACTGTACATTATCCTGCTGGAATATTCCATCATTGTGGGGGTACATAAAAGTTCATGACGGGCTGGAAATGGTTATGAAGCAATACAACGTAGTGGATATCGGTCAAGGACTTGTTCAGGTGGACCCGCTAGGCCATTTAGCGGGGCGCCATACCAGATTTTGAAAGGGCAGAATGCGCCCTGCCACCCCCCTTTGTAGCGCCCGCTAAAACAGCCTACGGGTGGGGAAAATTGCGGCATAGCGATTACCGCCAGTGAATGGATGCTGGGCACATGCGCCCGGCATTTATTCACAGACATGAAAGCAGACCGGCAATTCAAATCAGTGCAATGTGACAGGAATTTAGGTAGGTGATGTGGCTATGCAGGTAAAAGTAATCTTCACGCAATCTTGCAATTCCAAACTCCCAGATAAGTTTCACAGCAAAATCGCATTATTTACCCATTGAATGGGAAATAAAATAAAAATTAAGATTTTCCCCGCTAAGTTAAAAATGCCGGGACACCTTTGGTAATCAGGCACTTGGAAGCATTTAAAAATAGCACAATATGGCCAATACTGACATGACCGTTTTGAGATGAGTTCATCTAAAAAAACTCAAAAATGGGGTAAATAATGTGGGGCAGGTATGTGGGGTGCTGCATTTATGGGAAAGGGCTTCTGAACTTGCAGCTACATTTTTTCCCAATATTAAGCAAACCGGTCTTAAAAAAAAAAAAAAAAAAAAAAACTGAAAAAGGACATTAAATACATTTTTCTGTACCCCCAAAATACTGCACAGGCTTGAATTTTGCAGAAAACAATTGCTGCCTACCATTTTTCCACCATTACTTTAAAAAAAAAAAAACACATATAACACCTTTTAAGAACATACAATACTTTGCTTATGGCCACTAACCACCTTCTAATGCTGTTCCGCCATCTTATTTGACACTTTTGTGGGGTCCAAGGTGATTTATTCTATCCACTTCTTCCAGGTCGTACATTGTAGAGTTAGTGCACTATATGGCTACACTTCCAGGAATGGCAGTTTATAATTGAATTGAGAGTGGTTCGGGAATGTGCTTCAAGAAAATTAGTTGTGATATTTAATTCACAAATTCGTGCTCCCAAACTCTAGCTAAAATTATCCCCTTTGAGTGTACCATCAGAAAAAATGAATGAACAAATATGGCTTAAATGGTAGCCATGAGAATCCCTTCACTCAAAAAGAAACATGATAAAAAAAGAAGGATTGCTTTGGGTTTGATATGCTGCATCTGAACAAGATAAAGTACAAAACAATTGGTGGAATTCAATTAATTGCGATATTGAATAGCCCCGAGAACAAGTGCCTGGAGCTATTCAATTGTAAACCCACGACTAGAGGAAATGCGACTAAACTAGTGCTGCAATGCTAGTTGCAGGCTTACTATGTGTGCTACCAGAATCGCTCCCGGCACTTATGTCAGATAATGCTGTTTTCCACAACTAAACCTCTGTCACTAGCCACGGTAACTCCATCTCAAAATTTAAGTGTCAGACACGATGCAGACAATAGAATAACTCCAGGAACTCTCTCGGCTTACTTCTACACCACACTTAATTTTAATTCCCTCCAATGTCTTGGACCAGCAAGACACAAGTGGAGTGATTTGGTTTTAAAGTACATCACCATGTAAGGCAAAAAAACAAGCCAGGTATTACCACTGTCCATTACTCACAGTATCGCGCCAGAATCATTAAGACCACCATGAACACCTCTTTAAAAAACTGATACTAGAGGGAAATGTGTGGCCATCTCTCAGAGGACTGAAGCTTGGATGAATTAGATCAAGCAATAAAAGAGTTAATAATCAACACATACATACAATGCATCCGGATAGTATTCACAACACTTAACTTTTTCCACATTTTATGTCATGCTACAGCCTTATTCCAAAATTGAATAAATACATTTTTGTCCTCAAAATTCTACACCCCCCCCCCCCATAATGCAGGGTTCGACAAAACCTGGGGGCCAAGTCGCCATGGCAACCAGATTTGGCTGCCTGGCGACCGGATTTGCAGCAACCCCCTATCGCTGCTAGTGTAGTGCAGACCAGGAGCGCGGTCCACACTACAGAGTAACAAACACACAGCCACCAGCAGCAGCTGTGTGTTTGTTATAGCAGCCAATTAGAGTCAGACAGACTCTCATTGGCTGCTGCATCATCCACGGAGGGAGCCGACAGGAGCTCACTCATGAGCTTCGCCTTCTGTCTCCACCCCCCCGCAGCGGGTGATGGGAGAGGCATCATTACATCTCTACCATAGTGCAGAGCGGGCCGGGAGGAGCAGACAGCGGAGGTCGTCAGCAGGAGCGGGGATCAGGTAAGTTGTGGGTTTTTTGTGTGTGTAAGGGGCACTGCATAGGGGGGGGGTGCATGCTACTGGGGGCACTGCATAGGAGGGGGGGGAGGACTACTACTAGGGGTCACTGCATAGGACGGGGACGACTACTACTACCGGGGTCACTGCATAGGAGGGGGGGGGGGGCGACTACTACCGGGGTCACTGCATAGGGGGGGGGGCGGAGGACGACTACTGGGTGCAATGCATAGAGGGGACCACTTCTGGGGGCACCAAATAGCGGACCACTAATGAGGGCACTGCAAAGCATATTCTTACACCTGGGCCCACCACTCTAGTTTGGCTACTGCCGGTGGTGGCTTTACTTGGCCGGGGTTTTTTTGGCTGCGGAGGGGTGGTCTTTCTGGAGGTTGGTTGCCTGGAGAGGGGGGGGGGTTAGCTGTTCAGTAATGTGGCTGTGGGAGGGTGGTTTGCCTGGGGTACCCAGTTAGTGGGGTGGCCATGGGGGTTGGTTGCCCGGGGCGTAGGTGCTCAGTAATGCTGCCCCAGGGAAGGGGGGTCTGGCTCCTACACTTTCATCTTGGCTCCTAGATTTTAGAAACATTTGCCAAGCCCTGCCATAATAACCACGTGCAAAAAGTTTGAGATTTTTGCAAGTTTAATAAAAAAAAAATAAAACCCTAAGAAATCACATGTACATAAGTATTCACGGCGTTTGCCATGAAGCTCAAATTAAGCTCAGGTGCATGCTGTTTCCACTTACTACAGGTGCCCATACATCAGCGACTGTTTGTCGCGATGCGATGGGAAATGCTGGCATTTCCAGACCTCCCACCATCGAAGTTCTGCGATCCGTCACCAGATCGCAGACATTTGTCATGTTAAATGTCGGCGATTTGACAATTGCGATCATTTTCTGATCGCGATCGTCAAAATCCAACATGTTGGATTCCTGCGATGCAGCATCGCGGCAATCCGTCGCTAATGTATGGGGCCCATTAAGATTAATTGGAGTCCACCTGTGGTAAAGTCAGTTGATTAGACATGATTTTGAAAAGCATACACCTGTCTATATAAGGTCCCACACTTGACAGTGCATGTCAGAGCACAAACCAAGCATGAAGTCCAAGGAATTGTCTGTAGACCTCCAAGACAAGATTATCTCGAAGCACAAATCTGGGGAAGAGAACAGAAAAATATCTGCTGCTTTGAAGGTCCCAGTGAGCACAGTGGCCTCCATCATCCGTAAATGGAAGAAGTTCGGAACCACCAGGACTCTTCCTAGAGTTTGCCGACCGTCTAAACTGAGCGATCGGCAGAGAAGGGCCCTAGTCAGGGAGATGACCAAGAACCCGATGGTCACTATCAGAGCTACAGCATTCCTATGTGGAGAGAGGAGAACCTTCCAGAAGGACAACCATCTCTGCAGCAATCCACTAATCAAGCCTGTATGGTAGAGTGGCCAGGCGGAAGCCACTCCTTAGTAAAAAGCACATAGCAGCCCACCTGGAGATTGCCAAAATGCATCTGAAGGACACTCTGGTCTGATGAGACAAAGATTGAACTTTTTGGCGTGAATCCCAGGCACTATTTTTGGAGCAAACCAGGCACCGCTCATCACCAGGCCAATACCATCCCTACATCAGAAGCATGGTGGTGGCAGCATCAAGGCTGTTTGTTAGCTGGCCAGCCTTGCCTATGACAGCCACACAACACACAAAAAAAAAAAAGTCAGATTTCCTAATGGAGTTTGTGCGATCCACGTAAATACGTAGAAAAAGAAGAAAAACGGTCTTCGCTGTCAACCACTTATGGTCTACTGATTTCAGGGGTTCGAATGGGGGAGCCTGTAGAGCCCTGAGAACCAAAAGATAAATCCCACGGAGCTACCGGAGGAACAAAGGGAGGCTGATCCCTCAGAACGCACTGGGAGTGTATTATGGAGAGACTTCAAAAGGTCAGTGAACCAAAGGCATCTGGGCCAAGCAGGGGCTATCAGTATTAGTGTTCCTCCCTCCTGCTTGAATTTCCCGATGACCCCTGGGAGGAGGCAGATCGAAGGAAAAAGATACGCTAGCCTGAAGTCTCCACTGCACTGCTAGACCGTTCACAAAAACAGCTACGGGATCTCTGGTAGTGGACCCGTACCTGGGGACCCTGTGATTGTGGCCTGAGACCATGAGGTCTACCTCTGGTAGTCGCAATTTGTCCACAAGGCTCTGAAATACATCTGGATGAAGAGACCACTGCACGGCGTGTCCTGCGGACTTAGGAAGTCCGCTTCCCAGATGAGGACTCCGGGTATGAATATCGCAGAGATTACTGGAAGATGACATTTTGTCCAGGCAAGAATGTTTGTCACTTCCGCCATGGCTGCATGACTTTGCATGCCTCCCTGATTGTTGAGGTAGGCTACTGCGGTCGCGTTGTCGGAATGTATCTGGACAGGCCTGCTTTTCAGTATATCCTGTCCCCATCCGCAGAGGTTGGCACAGCATGAGAGGGATAGCCGAACTACTGGCGAGATGAGAATCGTTCGAGACCTTACCAGATGATGCTGACTGTCCCACAGAGAGACTCCAAGGGCCTGGAATGGAACTGGGCATATGCCACCATGTTTGAAGGTGGTTACCATGCACCCCAGGACCTGCATGGAGAAAGAGAAGACCTTTTCCAATTGACTATCCAACTGTGTATGAGGACAATGGTGAAGCTGGAGATGACCTTGTAAAATCTCCGGAGACTGCGCCAACATCCGGAGGTCGTCCAAGTATGGCAGTATCCTGACTCTTCTGAGAAGAGTAGCCATGACTGCCACTATCATGGTAAACACCCAAGGGGCTGTGGATAGACCAAAGGGCAATGGTAATGTTGCCGACGAATAGCCAAAGTCAAAAACCCCTAGTGGAATAGTGCAACAGGTACATGCAGATATGCATTCTATATGTCCAGGGAACCATGAAAACCGCAGGTTCTACTGCCAGCATACTTGACCGTAGGGTCTACATACGGAACTTGGGCACATGGACAACCTGTTATCTGAGTAATAACTCCCTTTGTTAACCAAAGGAACCGGAATTATCACCCCTGAATTTAGAAGCCTGAATGGTCTACAAGAGAACATACCACATGTACGACTCTGGTTACCAGGAGACATCACAAAGTAAAAGAAAATCCACATTTACCCCTCAAGAGAATCTATGTCCAGAAATCAAGATTTCTATGGACTAAGGGCCTGATTCAGAGCCGGACGCTCTGACAGAGCGCTCGCTCTGAATCAGGGCCGGCCCTCTGGTTTTTCAGAACGGCCTCCTGGCCGCTCGCATAGCTGTGGGTGACCACCCACAGCTATAGCGAGCGGCCAAGATGATGGTCGCGATGGTCAAGACCATCGCGACCATCGGGCTTGCGACGAGACCCTTGTGGTAGGGTCTCGTAGCCGCAAGCCCAAGAGTGCTTTCGGCTCTAAAAGAGCCGAAAGCACACCCACTGACATCACTTGTGATGTCAGTGGGGCCGGCCCCAGACGGTAGGCGTTCCCATGGGAACGCCTCCATCTGGGCAGCCACATCCCTGGCCCGCCCACCAAAGAGGGCATGCTGTCAAACATCGACAGCACGCCCCCTTTGGTACGAGACCCGGAGCGACGGTTTCCCCGTCGCTATCCGGGTCTCGCGCATGTGCACGACGGAGCCACTGGGCCGCCATCGACTCGCTTACGAGAGCATAGCACTCACGAGCGGGTCTTAATCAGGCCCTTAGTCTCTAAGCATATGGACCAACTACAACTTTCAAAGGTGGTATATCACTCCCAACACTAACAACTTGAAAATAAGAGTTCTCAGACAATTACAAAGTGTGGAATGAAGTTGTAATAAAAACATCCGATAAAGTGGGGCAAAATCGTTACTTGGCCTGTAGAAATGTAACTACAAGAAGCCTATAGGCAACTTGATGACCCTAAATGTTATAAATTACTTCTTTTCAACCCCACCAACAATTATCTGTACATGTACAATAGAATGATCAAAGACGACTATACTAAAGGAACCATTACCAAAAATGAATATCTATTTCTCCAAGTTGAACATCCCAAAACTCCAACATTCTACCTATTTATAAAGATAAAACCAAGCTCCCGGGGAGACCTATAGTCTCAGGAATTACAAGCCATTTGGAACAAACCAGTATTTTCTTGGAAAGACATCTCAGGCATCATATGAGTCTTCGCTCCTTTCTCCAAGACACGCCAGACATCCTCAGGAAACTCAATGATGTACTGCAGGATAGCAAACACTATCTGGTCACACTAGATAGTTGGATCTCTATATACCAGCACCAACAAGGTATAGCAGCTGTCAAATATTTCCTCAATATGGAAGGATTAGACTTTTCATGAATTTCTACTCGAGCTTCTGGAAATTATTTTGAATAGAAAGTATTTTACTTTTAATAAATTCTACTTACAGACACCAGGAATGGCGATGAGTGCAGCATGCACACCCACGTACGCCAATTTATTCCTAGGATGGTGGGAGAAGGAATAGGTCTTTAATGTAACCAACGATAAATTAACTTGCCACAACACCACATGGCAACATTATTTTGAAGACATCTTTATGATCTGGAACGCGACAGAAGTAGACCTACAACAATTCATTCACACCCTCAATCAGAACAACCTGAAATTAACACAATATAAGTAAAAAAATTGTAAAAATTCTTAGACCTGAATATCATCAGCAGTGAAGAATGTGCCATTATGACTGAATTGTATAGGAAAGAAACAGCTACCAACAGTGTCCTCCATCAGAGTAGTTCACACTTTCCCCCTACTATTAAGAACCTTCCTAAAGGAGAATTTCTAAGACTACGAAGAAATTGCTCTCGGGAAGAAACTTTCAAAGAGAAAAGTGTATAACTTTCTCAGAGACTTAGAAACAGAAGTTACAGCAAATGCTCTATTAAGTATGCACAATATCAGGTATAGGGATACCCTCATCTTCTCCAAGAAAAAGGATAATCTCAGCAAGAACCAAATTTGTTTTGTGGGAAATTTTTGCCAAGAATGGCGCCAATTACAGGATATTGTGAACAAACACTGGCACATTCTACTACTTGACTCTGATCTTAGAAGTCACTGGATCAGCAAGTAGCCTTCAGCTGGCGTAGATCTAACAATTTATGAGATAACCCAACTAGAAGTTATTTCAATCCTAACCCTAGAAAAATTACCAAAATCAGGGGCACCTACCCATGTGGCAGTTGTACAGCCTGACAGTATATGATCAAAAAGGATAAAATCCTGGACAGATTTGATAAGACAATCGAGATCAAACAAATTTTCAACTGCAATGCCATGGGTGTGATATACTGCCTCGAATGTCCCTGTAATAAGAGATACGTGGGCATGACCCACACGAGCCTTCAAACAAAGACTCTTAAAACACATCGGCAATATAAGAAACACCTCCACTAATATTGAGAATATGAGAAAATTAACATCAGTGGCAAGACACTTGAGAAACATGATTGTTCACCTCGGAACCTCAAAGCATTTGGTTTAGAGCATGTCAAGCTGGGCATCAGAGTTGGTGATCTGACCAAAACACTTTTCCAAAAAGAGAGAGCCAATGGACTTTCACACTTAAAACTGTAAACTCTTTCGGACTCAATGAATATATCAACTATACTGCTTTTCTCGGATCAATGTTCCTCATTTTTATATTACCATATTACTATCCTACAATTTTCTATTTACAATTATTTTTATTTACATTTATTATTCTTTCCTGTATTTTCCCCCTTCTACAGGTAGAATTTGCATTCACAGGATATTTATTAAATATGTTCCCTAATATGGTACATGCTACTGCTCAAGGTCCTCATGTTATCCTTACATTAGGTATCACTCTGGAACTGTCCTGATTAGTAATAACCTATCATACATGATTCCATGCGCTCATTGTAGAGTTCCATTTGTTTATCCTCTATAGAAACCTAAATTTATGTTACTAAAACATGTACGAAAAAAATTATGTGCATACTAATTAGATATTTAGATTCATTACCCATTTTTATGTTCACCATTTATCAGTATTCTACTTTTACTGATAATTTAATTATATTTTCTTCACTTTATCGTTAATCCCATCACAGATAAATACTACCACCTGTTATTTACAATTTTGAGTAATAAAAAAAAAAAAACTATAATATATATATATATATATATATTATATATATATATATATACACACACACACACACACACACACACACACACACACACACACACACATATACTTCATGTTAGCTTTCGGTATTCACTATTATATTTAATACACTGACAGATTAATGTCCACTCACTAAACCATCTCACCTAAATTCTACATGGCATCACTTAACACTCACACATGCCTGTCATCTACATATTTAACATTTTCAACAAAACTCGTTCAAATTGCACTAAATCATTATTATGTCCCTTGTATACTTTATTTTCTCCCCACCTCTAGATTATTATTCTTTTTTCAGAATTATAATTTTTTCATTGATGGGTTACTAGCGTGAGGGACTATGTATGTGCGTCACAAACAACCAGTAGTTCTGGACTTCCGGGTTTGAAGGAGTAAGACAGGAGTCTCCTGAGCTCCGTCCTTACCGTCCCGACAAACAGCTTTTAAAGGCTATTAAGCCTCCAACTTCTCCCTCTACCAGACGTTGTGCGCGGTAGCGATGGATCGCTATGTCCCGACAGCAGCAGCAGACGGCAGCTAACGCAGCACAGAGACAGGAGAAATGCCGCCTGAATCGGGGCCGGATCCTATTTCCCCTGCTTCTAAGAATCAGCGGCAGATCAGTCTAATGCTCCATCCCCTCAGGTATGTCGCCCTCCTGACTCCCCAGTTACATATGGATGCGATTAAAGCCACCATAACACCCCTGCTGTCTCAGGCTGTGTGTGACATCACTGGCCAAATACAGCACCTCACAAAAAGGATCACACATGCTGAAAATCAAATTGGTGCTGCCGTTCATGATATAGAAGGATTGAAGCAGTCTGTGAAAGAACTTACTACTGATAATTATCACATCTGGAATAAATTAGATAACATAGAAAACCGTTCACGTAGGAACAATATAAGGCTGGTAGGATTACCTGAATCACTTAAAGGTCCAGCTTTAGCACATTTTGTAAGGAACACACTCCCTTCTCTTCTGGGGATCGAGCAGGAATGCAGAGACATGGTTATAGAAAGGGTTCAGCGTGTCGGCCCAACCCCCAATCCAAATAAACCTGGTCCGAGGAGACTCTCTTCAGTTGCTTAAATTATCTCCACAAATCCACTATTTGGTCCGCATCACGCAAAACCAAAAATCTACAATGGGAAGGCAATAAGCTCTTCATTTTCCAAGACTACTCTGTGGAGCTGACCAGGGCCCGCAAGGCTTTTTCGCCCATTTGCTCAGTTAATTGCAGAGGGACGGAAATTTGGGTTGTTATATCCTGCACGTCTCAGATTATATGAAGGGTCTTCCCATAAAGACTTCCTTAGATTGGGTTCATGTATTCTCTACCCTTATACAATTTGGCTTTCCCGAAACGTTTGTGAGTTAGAGTAGAATAGTTCGATCAAAGTAACAGTCACAGATATCCTGCAATGGAATCCTTTCAACACCATTCCAAATATGTAAAGGAACAAGACAGGGTTGTCCTCTCTCCCCCCTCCTATTCGCTGTAGCACTCAAACCCTTTGCTATAGCCCTGCGAGCGTCCCCTACTTTTAAGGGAATCCGGATTGGCAGCATTGATTTGAAACTTGCATTGTTTGCAGATGATATACTTCTTTTTGTCTCAGATTCCGCTTCATCCTTATCTGATATTCTACAAACAATTCAAACATTTGGGGAGAGAGCGGGATATCGTATCAAAGTCGCCAAATCCGAAATCCTCACTCTAGGGAACTACCAAAATTTTGCCTCACAATCCTCATTGACATCCTCTTTTAAAAGGTATCCGATAAGAAGATTAAATATTTGGGGATTCAGATCACTGCAGATCTCTCCAGACTATATGATGAAAACTTTACTCCTGTGATGGCAAAGATAACCCTTCTGCTTGATAATTGGAGATTACTACCACTGTCCATTCTGGGTAGAGTGGCGGTTCTTCAAAGTATAATCTTCCCAGATGCTACCCTTGGGTGTCCTCAGACGTGATATTATACATTTGCGTAAAATTATGACTACATTTCTCTGGAAAGGGAAAAAAATCTTATATAGCTTTGGACAAGCTCATGGCCCCAAGGAAAGCGGGTGGAGTGGGAGTCCCTGATTTTGCTTCATACTCTTTATCCACTTTGTTTAGATGTGCTGCTGACTGGCTGTACGACAGAAATGCTTTCACAGATCCCAAATTAGATGCAGCTTTACTTTATCCATACTCCACGAGTGCACTTCTTCATACTAAAGTTACTGATATTCCCTCTCAAAAGCTCCTCAATCCATTATTCCATTATATTTATTATGCATGGATCACTCTTAATAAAAAAAAATGTAAGAGAAATCCACAATCATCTCCACGCTATGGGGAAATCCATCTTTTCCTCCATCACTTACCTCCACTAATTTTCTCATCTGGAAAGACAAGGGACTGTCAGATTCTTCAAAAGTATTTGACCCAGGTATTCCCCAATTTTCAGATATGAAGGAAAAATATAATCTCCCCAATCACTTTTTTTTCATGTACAGTACTTGCAAATGAGGCAAGTACATGAGTATCCTCAGTATCAGTTTCACAAGTATCTCCCCAGGAGTCGTACACCAACCTTAATCCTCTACAATCCGTCTTAAACCTCTGTGAGCATTAGACACATTTATACTATTTTAACCGCTATTTCTGTGGATAGAAAATGGGATAGATTACTTCTCCAATGGCAAAAACATGTCCCATCACTCACAGATGCAGTGCAACTTAGTCAGCACTAAGACTCAACACTGACATTCTCAGCTCTACCTACAAACATACAATACAAAGAGCCTATTGTCTCCCCAGCTCAGTATGCCCGATTTAATACTTCACAAGCAGGGGAATGTCCCAAATGTGAGATCTCTTCAGCCTCATTTATATGCTGCATCTGGGAGTGCGGACACATCAGAAAATTTTGGAATAAGGTCTTGGCATTTGTATATCCCGATACTCTAGCGCAAGGATGGGGAACCTCCAGCCCGCGGGCCGTATACGGCCCACAAGACCATTTTATCAGGCCCAGCCAGCCGTGGCTCTCTTCCCCCTTTTTTTCCGGGCAGCGCTGAGCCCTGAGCACTCGGCTCAGACGCTGCCCGGCTGTGTACGGCGCCGCAGTGTGAAATCAGAAGTCACGCAGCGCCGTCCAACCCCATGCCACCCGTCCTCCTTCAGCCCGCCGACATCTTAAGCGGAGGAGGATGGAGAGGTGCAGCGCAGAGCAGTGGGACACAGAGCTGCTGAATATCTGAGGGATGGAAGGAGGGAGTGAGCCCTGCTGATGCACTCCCAGGGCGCCTTGGTGCTGCACCCCCACACCCAGTGACTGATGGCTGTGTGAGACAGTGGGTGTCTGTGCCTGCTGGAGCACCCATTGCTGTCTGGCTGCTCTAGCTATTTTAGAGGAGAGGAGACTTAACTGGAGTCGTGCAATACTGGCCTGGGTGAGTCTTAATTTTCCTGTGGGGCTGGGCTCTATATAGCAGGCAAGTTGATAATTTTGTATGGCCCGCGAATGATTTTTATAAACATCCAAATGGCCCTCGGCAGAAAAATTGTTCCGCACCCCTGCTCTAGCGTGTCTATATGCTAACTTTTTAGAATGGGATTTAGGACCTACTCGTAAATCAACTATAACTGTTTTAGCTACCATCTCTAGAAAAATAATCCTGACTCACTGGATCTCTAAATCGTCGCCGTTTCTTGCAGAAGTACATGGTAAATTACTGCAAATATTATATATTGATAGAAAATCTGCTCAATCAAGTATAGAGTCGGGAATTATCAGCTTTTATAGGAAGTGGGGTCTCTACATAGATTCCTTAGGATTGTCATACTCAATCTCAAATTTTTAAAGTGTCTGTACACACTGAATCGTTTATTCATAGACAATTACTCACAGAGTCCTCCACGTCTCCTCAATGTCCTATGTTCCAACATATTTACCTATATAGCTTGTAATTTATGGTTAGACTAACGAGATCACATCTCAAATATTTAATCACCAGCCCCCCCCTCCTTTCTATCCTTGGGTGTTTTTCATCCGTCTTCTAAAATATATTACGCACTGTTATTTACTGGTATAGATTACTATTCTCAGAAATATATATTACCTTGTAATAACTGAGTACTTTATTACTCACAAATGTAATACAGGAAATGTCGATTGTTAATACTTTTGCTATATGTTATATTCTTTTAATTATGTGATATCATATATCCAGCAATCAGATAATTGCCAGGGCTCCTCTTCTAACTATTATTATGTCCTATTCAAAGTTTTAGCTTTTCCTTTTTATCTATATGTATGTATTTATAGGTTGTAATAGATCTCATTAACATCTCACCTTACATCTGGTTACTATGGGCAACTGCATACCTCAGCTTATATCTAATTGCTATGTAATGCAGCTCACCACAGTATTGTATCGTATCTTTTCCTTTTTTTCCTATACCTCCTGATAATCCTTTCATTAATAAGAGTGTCATTGAGAGATGGTTAACAGCGCGAGTAACACGTGACTCACTGTTTCAGTCATGAATAAGTAATCACTAGTTCTAAAGCAATTGAAAAAGCCAGTACACGGTAAAACGTGCGTCTTGCAGCAGCTGAGAGCCTCCAGTGCGCACGAGGAGACTCCAGCAAGGACCTAGCCGCGTCTGTATTCCACTCTATTCAGGTATCTTGCAGGGACGCGCTGTCTGCGCCACCTCACTAATGTTCCCACTGCGCTGTGTTTACATAACAGTGGGGTGAGAGTGTCACACTGGGACCAGCTTATTCCCAGTTTTTCTTCTCTAGGGGGGGTCTTGGGCTCCGGGGTTTGCCTGCCTAATATTCTCAGAGGTTTCACTCGCATATTTGGCAACAGCACCAGATACCCTGGCCCTACCTCTCTAATCTTAGTGCACCTCCTGGCAAACTCATTCTGTCTCTGGATTCACCAGTGAGCCTGCACTGAGACATCAGGCTCACAGTGGTTCATACGAGGGAGGACAGCAGATGCCACTTACTTCCTTCATACCCTCATAGTAATGTGGAGGTTCCGCTCATATCCCATCCACTACTATATATACATGGGACACAGCAGCCACCTATTACTGTTAGTGAGTGGTACCTACTAATATGCTTTCCTCTCTCACATACCTGACAAAATTGTGTGTTCTGAGCATACCTCAATCAATATCCTCTATTCTTGTAATTGTGCATTAACTTATGTTGGTAGAAGTTTGAAATCAAGTTGCACAGGAATTGACTGCAAAAGAATAATTGTGACAATAGCAGTCCTCGTAGATCACAGCACATATATCAAATACTGTAACCAACTATGACTGTCACTTTATTCAATGTATATCCGATATCGATATGATAAACAAATTTAATTTATGTATGTAGCGTTCCCGCTAGGCTGTTTTAGCGGGGCGCGGCGCCCTGCCCTCCTTCTGGAGGGCAAAAAGCACCCTACCCTCCAGGAGGAGGGCAAAAGCACCCTGCCCTCACAGCCTGCGGGTGCCGTTCTCACCCGCGGGACGCAGTGTCCCGCGGGTGGAGAAACATGCGGTGTTGCGGTGACGTCCCGGTCACCGCCGGAGAATAGACGCCGGGCGCATGTGCCCGGCATCTATTCTCCCTTTCTGCAGCGCTTGGGGGCTGCCCGGACATGCCGGGCATGCCCCCAAGTATGACGAAAAGGGGACGAGTCTTATAGACACGCCCCCTTTTCATGACCACGCACCCTTTTCGGCCGCGCGCCTTCGGCGCATACATAAGGTTACCCTCTCTAGCTCCGGCGCCCTGCCTGCCGCCGGAGCTAGAGTAAACACTAGTATGAGATATCACACGGCTGCTTTCATTGAAAAGTAGCACATTTTTGCAGCTGTTGGAGTATGTCCTTGCAAATGTGGGGGGATTGTGTGTCAGGAGGGGTCCGGCTTTCTGCCCTCTCCGCTCCCATCAGTCGCACTCCGGACAGGACAACAGGCTTCCCCGATAACTGCACCCCGCAGGGGGGCCTCACATACACCCAATTTCAGTGGTAGACTGCCCTTCTCCCAGACACACCTAATTCGTAAGATGTATTAAGAGTGTTTTTTGTTTTTCTCATCCAAACTAAAATGTTTTAATTTTGGGTTTATGCTTATTAAGACTGGTTAAGGCTTCTTTAAACTTGGCATCAGCATTCTAGAAGGGACATCTGGTGATGGTGTAAACTACCTGGGATAAAACTCCAAAAAGCTTTGCTTTTTGGAGTTTAGTACATAGGGGTCAGATTGTACTCCACATAATAATGTGGACTGCGATCTACAGCACTTAATTAGCACTTTCCCGGAGATGTCTGTGAAATCTCCTGCATTGTGCTGTTAGTACATAGGAACAATTCATAAAATTATACAGAAACTGCAGTTTCTACATAATTTTATGTAAACATCATACAGCACCATATAGTCTGCTAATATCATATTCATACATTTTATTGATTTGGGTGCAGTTATGATCATGGGGCTGGGGGAGATCCCAATAATGACATTAATGGGATGGGGAAGATCATTGGGTGTTTGGTGACTGACTTTCCATAGTATACAGTATGTGCAGGGCATGTGGGGTGGTTTCATGGCATATGGGGAGCTCAAAAGCATAAATTGTGATGGGACCCAGAAACTGTGGAGTAGGACCCCAATTTTGTAAAGTGAGGGGTCCCTGGGACCCACATTTTTTTCTGCTCGGCCCGATCACTGGCTTAGTAGGATATTGAGCTCTGTATAACCTGGCCACCAAACGAGAGATACACAGGGAGACTGCAATCTGACAATGTTCACCCCCACAATAACCCACAGAGGGTTATGAGAAATAGCAGCGATAGTTATCTGACAGTAATTCAAGCAGTGTAACACAGCAAAAATAAATATATATAATAAATATATTTTACATTGTATGTGACTTATGTGCTCTGTGTTATACTGCCTTGTGTTTCCTGAATTACTGTCAGTTATAATTATCACTGCTATTTCTCCTCATAACCCTCTGCTACAGGTTTGTGGGTTATTGTGGGGGTGAACATTTTCACATTGCATACAGCGGTCTCCCTGTATACCTTCCTTAGGTGACCAGGTTATACAGAGCTCAATATCCTACTTGGCCTTGGGCTGTTCGTAGTTGACTAAAAGCTAATTGCGCGTGTGAGTGATAGCGTATATATATATATATATATATATATATATATATATATATATACACATACATACACACACACATATACACACACACACAAATACATATATATATATATATATATATACACATACATACACACACACACACACACACACACACGCAAAATTAGCTCTTAGTCAACTACGAATAGAATAGCACAAGTAGGATATTGAGCTCTATATAACATGGCCATCTTAGGAGAGGTATAGACTGACCAAACCTCCTGAGATTGCAGCCACCGAGAGCACCAGAGAATGGTCTCTGGCCGACTAATATAAAGGGAGGCTGGGCGGGGCAACCCAGATGCAGGAAACCTCACATCTGGACCAGCATCTGTGTCGGGGGAGGGGCAGCCAGGGAGAGCGTACCTCCCCTCTGCTGTGTGGATCCACCCGGCATACTGACATATCATGGCCACCGCCGAATCACCCCCGGCTGTCAGGATCCCTCATGTTCCGGTGGTCTAGTTGGGGAGGCAGTTTACCTGGCTACTTACTACAGCGTCCCCCGGCAGGTCTCCACTGCCGGAGGCACGAACTATCACGTGGTTCCCAGTCGTCTGTGGCCGCGGGGAACCGCCTTATAGTTTCCAGTTGCAGACCCGGGGATCAGAGTGACCCTGCTGACCCGTCGAAATCACCAGTTCCCACAGTGGTGTTGCAGTGGGGGTAGACTGAGTAACAGCATGGGCGTCCATCCGAATGCCTAGTGCTGCTTACTCATAATAAAAATAAAAACTTGCTTGGAACGGCCGAGGCAGTCCCCTGTTCAGTACGTTGCACTCCTGCGCACCAAACAAAAAACTAAATACCTGTAGCCATGGGCAGGGAATATATGGAGGAGGAACCAGTGCATCCTGGGAGCTAGAGCTTTTAACTGTTTGGTGCCTGGATCACTCCAACCACATATCCCAAGGTAATTCCTGTGGACCCTATGGAATCCGAAGAGTTTACTATTGCTAGCATCTATGCCCCGAATGGTCCTTGTGTTTTTTTTTTTTTCAGACATTTTTGGAACATTACAGGGTTGGATGGAAGGTTTGCCAATGCTAGGAGATGACTTCAATACTGTACAGTCCCCATCTTTAGACAGGTCTGGAGCCTCAGCTGGGTCAAGGGGGGGCGTACCATCCTCTCTATCTTACATGAAGGGAACACTTCAGTTGATAGACCCATAGAGATATCGTCATCAGCCGACCGCCAGGGAATACTCCTTTTACTTCCATCCTAATGACGCCTTCTCCAGAATAGATTTTTGGCTGCTTTCTTCACATTTCCTACATAGGATGGTAGACTCAGGAATATACAATATTATGATTTATTTGATTTGCTTTGAAGCTCACTACCCCTGTTTCTAGTTCATATAATTGGCGATTCCCTGCTCACTTAAGAAACCCAGAGGTTTTTAAAAAGCTTTTAGAGCAGGATTTTAAGAAAATTATGTTAAGGATAATATGCAACATATTCAAGATATTAATTTATTCTGGGCCGCTTCCAAGCCTGTAATGAGAGGCCACATTATTGCTTATGTGGCTCACCGCCGCAAAACACTCTATCCGCTTGCAGAAACATAGTAGCATTGTTTTAACAAATGCCTATTCTGTTTTTTTTACGGCATCTGATGGATGACTCCAAACAAATACAAAGAGGCTAAAGTGTTATATGACAACCTCTGTGCAGAAATAGCAGTTAAGGATATTACTTTCCAGAGACGGAGATATTTTAAATGGGGCAACAGATCTGGCAAATTGTTAGCTTCTATGCAACGGCAACGTACGGCCCCCAAACACAATGAAAACTTACTTCCTCCACTTCGGAGGCTCTTTCAGATCCAGAGAGCATAGCTGAGGAATTCCTCCACTATTACGAACATTTATATGACGCTCCAGTCATGCTCTAGGACTAGATTTCTTCCGTCACACTGGCCTACCTAAGCTTAAAGAGGAAGAGCGCAATAGTTTCAATTGAACCTGTAACAGAGGAGCAGCTTCGGGCTGTTATTAAATCTCTGTACAAAGGATAGTTTAAACAAACGCGATCCACATTAAATAGGGCAGCACTGAAACAATGGTGATCATCACAGATCACCCCAATAACAGTAAAACAAAAAAAATGTTCCTATGCGCTCCTAATGGGAATTTAACTTTCCACTCTATAATTTAGTAGTAGTTCAAAAATAATAAATTTAGGTGTCCAAGATGATTCAATTTGAAACAAGTGATGCCATCACTGTTAAGTAGATCCACATAGGATCTACTAAATTATAGAGTGGAAAGTTAAATTCCCATTAGGAGCGCATAGGAACATTTTGTTTGTTTACAGTTATTAAATCTCTACCGGGGGGCAAAACTCCTGAGCCACATGGACTGAGTGTGGAGTATTATAAAATATTAATATGCTGCATATTACTCCATATTTTAAGGATTTATTTAATTCCATACTGACTGATCATGAATCTCCCCCCCCCCCCCCCCCCCATTTCAATGCAGCTCGTGTCATACTGTAGTTCTCACAAAACCTAACCGCGATCCTGCCTTGGTTACTTCTTAACGTCCTATCTCCTTACTAAATCAGGACCTTAAATTATTCTCTAAATTAATACAGCAACATTTAAAACCTATTCTTGCTAGAATTATACATTCGGCTCAAACTGCTTTTATTAAGGGGAGACATTCTGTCCACAATATCAGGACCTTATAGCGGCCATGAAACACTCAGCAGGCTTAGGAAACCTACAATATTACGGTCATCTGTGACCATGACAAAGCGTCAGAATTTCCCATCAACAACACTTTGGCCTGGACTTCATACATGTCTTTGAAACCCTTTATAACCCATCATTTTTGACTAGTAACGCTTTAAATACCACTACACGTTTTCTCTTATATAGAGGAACAAGGCAGGGTTGCCCCATATCTCCCTTGCTGTTTAACCTGGCGATTGACCCCTTATTACAACATTTTGAACATCTGCAGGGTTGGCATGGGATAACTGCTGATCAAGAGCTCAAGGTCTCAGCCTTTGCAGACGACTTACTACTAGATTTCCAGGTTCCGAGACAGGTCATACCACTAGTAGAACATACACTTAGTATTTTTAAGTCTATAGCTGTTCTTCAAGTGAATACCGCTAAAACAGAATCTCTGGATTTTTATCCTGAAGCACGCAGAGGCTGAGAAACCACCTTTCCCTTCAATTGGGCACCTTCCCACATACTATATTTGGGCATCAAGATACCCTCAATCCCTCAACCATATAATGGTTATTGTGGTAAATAGGATTTTGGTACTTACCGATAAATCCCTTTCTCCAATTCCACAGGGGACACTGGAGGACTTCAAGACAGTGGGGTATAGACAGTGCTGAGTGGAGCTGGCACTTTAAATTTAAATGAAGTGTGACTAGCTCCTCCCCTCTATACCCCCCTATAGGCCAGTATTAGAACCGAGCCTGAGGGGAGCAGAGAAAAAAGATTGACAGAAGAGGAGGAGGCGAAAGTACACATTACAACTGAAAGGTGAAAACAAAGCAAAATAGAATGAAACAAGAGACGACAAACATGTCTCTAACATTCATAACATCACCCTAGACAACAAACATGTCGCGAACAGGCATAGCAGGTGGCAGGAAGAACAGCGCAGGGTGGGCGACCAGGGTCCCCTGTGGAATAGGAGAAAGGGATTTATCGGTAAGTACCAAAATCCTATTTTCTCCTTCATCCACTAGGGGACACTGGAGGACTTCAAGACAGTGGGGACATCCCAGAGCTCCCATCAGTGCTGAGAACCCTGCAAAACAGACCGACCATATTGCGCTGCAGAAGTCGCAAAGGTGTCAAATCTGTAAAACCGAACAAAAGTATGCCGTCCTGACCAAGTAGCTGCCCGGCATAGAGATTCCATAGAAATGCCTCGAGCAGCCGCCCACGAGGCACCCACTGAGCGAGTGGAATATGCGGTAATGGAAGATGGAGGTTCTCTAGACGAGGCCAAATATGCCTGTCGTATGGTCAGACGAATCCATCGAGCCAGTGTCTGTTTGGAAGCTGGCCAACCCTGACGAGCAGCATCATACAAAACAAAGAGTATCTGTCTTGCTAACGGCTGCCGTCCTGTCTACATATATGCGAAGAGCTCTAACCACATCCAAGGATCTAGAAGGAGAATCCTGTGGAAGAACCGGAACCACAATAGGTTGATTGATGTGGAAGGCCGAAACCACCTTAGGCAGAAAATTCATTCTGGTGCGTAGCTCAGCTCTATCCTCATGAAATACCAAATATGGTGGACGACATGATAAAGCTCCCAGCTCCGACACCCTCCTGGCGGAAGCCAGAGCCAACAGAAGTATCACCTTCCATGAAAGATACTTCAATTCCACCGACTCCAAAGGCTCGAACAACGAAGACTGCAAGAAAGACAGGACGAAGTCCAAGTCCCATGGAGCTGTAGGAGGAACAAAGGGTGGTTGTAATCTAACCACACCCTGCAGAAAAGTTTGCACATCCGGTAATAAGGCCAAATTTCTTTTGGAACTAAACAGAGTACTGAAATTTGTACCTTCAGAGATCCCAACCGAAGGCCTGCTGAGAGACCTGCTTGCAGAAAAAGCAGAAATCTGGGAAGACTGAACTCCCTAGAAGGCAGAACTCTACGTTCGCACCAGGTTACATATGCCCTCCAAATACGATGGTAATGCTTGGAAGTAACTTCCTTCCTGGCTCTAAGCATCGTAGGAATCACCTTGGAAGGTATCCCTTTACGTCTTAAGATGGCCCTTTCAACAACCAGGCTGTCAAACGTAGCTGCTTTAAGTTTGGATAGAGTAAAGGACCCTGAAGGAGCAGATCCTCTGAGTGGTAAAGGCCACGGATTGTCTACAAACAGGAGCTGAATGTTGGAGTACCAAGCTCTGCGAGGCCAGTCCGGAGCTATCAGCAGGACCTTGGCCGCTGTTCCCTCTTGATGCGTTGAAGGATTCGAGGGAGAAGGGGAAATGGAGGAAACAGATAAATGAATTGGAACCGCCATGGTGTTGACAGTGCATCCACAGCCACCGCTTGTGGATCCCTTGTTCGAGAGCAGTAAAGGGACAGCTGATGGTTCTGCCTGGATGCCATGAGGTCGACCTGCGGAAGACCCCACCGTTGGACCAGCTGCTGAAACACCTGTGGATGTACAGCCCATTCTCCTGGATGTACATCCTGACGACTGAGGTAATCTGCCTCCCAATTTTCGATGCCCGAAATGAAGATTGCCGAAATCGACCTTGCGTAGCTTTCCGCCCAGATCAGAATCCTGCTGACTTCCTTCAAGGCCGCACGACTTCTGGTGCCTGCTTGCTTGTTTATGTATGCCACTGCTGTGGCATTGTCGGACTGGACCCTGACTGCTCGGCCCCTCAGAAAGTGAGTTGCAGTCTGTAATGCATAGAAAACTGCTCTTAACTCCAATATGTTGATTGGAAGACTCGATTCCTGTGCTGTCCAGCTTCCCTGTAAGTGATGCTACAGAACTACTGCTCCCCAGCCTCTTAGACTCGCATCCGTGGTAAGAAGCGTCCAATCCCACTCTCCGAATCTCTTTCCCTCCGCAAGGTGAACTGAGTTTAGCCACCACAGTAGGGAAAGTCTTGGGTTGTAACCTGACTCTTGTGAAGAAACAGGTGGGATCCCGACCATTGTGATAGATCTAGCTGAAAAGGTCTGGAGTGAAAACGACCGTACTGGACAGCCTCAAAGGCTGCCACCATCTTCCCCAGAAGTCGGATACATGCATGAACTGAAACCTGCCGACGTCAAAGGACCAACCTCACCATCTCCTGAACGGAAGTTATTTTGCCCTGGGGAAGGAACACCCGTTGAGACACTGTGTCCATGATCATTCCTAGAAACTGCAATCTCTGTGTCGGTTGCAGATGCAATTTGGGAAAATTCAGGATCCATCCATGACGAATGAGGAGGTTGTGCGTCATGGTGATGTCCTGTAATAGTTGATCCTTGGAATTCGCCTTCAGGAGTAGGTGGTCCAGGTACGGAATAATAGTGATTCCTTGTTTCCGAAGGAGACTCATCATCACAGCCATAAACTTTGTGAATACCCGTGGGGCCGAAGATAAGCCGAAGGGCAAGGCCTGAAACTGGAGATGTGAATCTCGAACTGCGAATCTCAGGAAAGCCTGGTGAGGTGGCCAAATGGGAATGTGCAGGTAGGCGTCCTTGATATCTAGAGATACCATGAACTCGCCCTCCTCCAAGCCTGCAATTACCGACTGAAGAGACTCCATCTTGAACCTGAAGTTCCGTAAGTATGGATTGAGATCCTTTAAGTTTAGAATGGGTCTGACCGAACCGTCCGGCTTCGGAACGACAAAAAGACTGGAGTAAAATCCTTTTCCCTTCTGATGACTGGGGACTTGGATTACCACTTTCATGGACAGAAGCCTGTCTATTGCTTTCTGTAAGACCACACTTCTGCCGTTGGAAACTGGCAAACCTGTGGTAAAAAAAATGAATTTGGGGGTTGCAGTTGAAAATCTAGCTTGTAGCCCCAAATTATTAGATATCGGACCCAAGCGTCCGCACAGGTTTCCGTCCAGACTTCGCTGAAGTCCCGAAGACGCGCTCCCACTCTGGGGTCCCCCAGGTGAGAAGGAAGCCCGTCATGCACTGGGTTTAGAAGTGGACTTAACTTCCTGTAGACTCGAGACTCTGGTGGCTGCGGTTCTACCCCGACCTCTGGTACCCCGGGACTTTGATGATCCTCTGAAACGACCACGTGAACGACCCAGGGCCCGAAAGGAGTGAAATGAAGGATCTGAGTAAGATCGCCTAGGTGGAGGAGCTGGAGATGGTAGAAAAGTGGATTTACCTCCAGTAGCCTGAGATATCCATTTATCTAGTTCTGCCCCGAATAGTACATGTCCAGTGAAAGGAAGTGCTTCCACAGCCTTTTCGGATTCCGCGTCATCCTGCCAAGTTTGAGCCACAGCGCCTGCCGTGCTGAAATTGCCAGAGCTGAAGTTCTGGAGGCAATAGAACAAACATCCTTAGACGCTTCTCCAAGGTAAACTGCCGCTTCACCTATATGTTCTGCTAATGGAATGAATTCCTCCATAGGTAGTTGATCTTTCATTCCGTCCGCCAATTGCTTAGCCCAAATTTCAATAGCCTTGTTAGTCCAGCAGCTAACGATCGCTGGACGAAGAGTCACCCCAGCGGTGTAAATGGACTTAACAGTGCTCTCCAGTCTCCGATCGGAAATGTCCTTTAACCACTTGCCTGGCACGGTCGTATCAGATACGACCGCACCAGGCTGGGCTTTCCCTGACATGGTCGTATCTGATACGACCAGTCAGAAATGCCCACTAGGCGGCTGTGGGAAGCTAATCTTCCCACAGCCGCCTACATCAGAGGGACCTTCTGGTCCCTCTGCAAGCGCGGCCACCTCTCCAGTGTGTCCCGATCACTGCTGGCCAGGCCACCTCTCCAGTGTGTCCCGATCACTGCTGGCCACAGTGATCGGGCACCGTCGGCAGCCCCCCTCCATTAGAAGCAGCAGTACTGCTGCTGTGACCCGATCAGTGTGGCCAGCAGTGATCGGGCAGCCATCTCCACTCCCTTCCCCTTCAGTAAACAGCAGTAGCGGCGGCTCTGGTAGCCGCCGCTGCTATCTAACAGAGGCGCCAGCGGGAGACCCTCCCACTGCGGCTCCGGAACTATAGTGATCACTGTGTGTGAAGGAGCTGCGGCGGCTCTGGTAGCCGCCGCCGCTGCTTTGTATCCGGGCCTCCAGCGGGAGACCCTCCCGCTGCGGCTCCAGAACTACAGTGATCACATAGTGATCACTGTGTGTGAAGGAGC
>JAUIMM010000024.1:0-145000 GCA_031769625.1 Taudactylus pleione | reverse complement strand
CCGTCGTGCGCATGCGCATTTGGGCACCATCGACCCGCTTGCGAGCGTACAGCGCTCACAAGCGGGTCTGAATGAGACCCTCAGTCCCCTCAACCCATTCATAGTTTTAAGCAATACCGATGTTTATGGAGTGGAGTGATTATCGGTAAATCAGGGCCACTGTCTTTTACTTGCCCCCCAGGCTAAAAGTTGCCAGCCAGCCCCTGCCCACACACATACCGATGTGATCACGATCTTCACAAAATCATCTATTGCATCAGGGGGTTTCTGCAGCAGCCGTTCTGCATTTTGGAAAAAATTGTCCTCACGTTCAGTACGGTTCTCCTTTCTCCCTTGTTTTTTTTTCTTTTTTTGCGGTTGTTGTGAAGAAGATGAGGGTCCAGGTGGAAGTGGAGTTTCTACTTACTGGTATTCTCCGGCTCACTGTCACCACCGAGCAGACTGAGGTCCGGTGTGGATGCTAAATCAGGGTCATGGGTGGGAGTCTATACAGGAAAAAAATAATAATAAAAATATTATAGTCATGTTTTAACGATTTTTCTTTGATGTACACTGTCCTGAGATTTTGAATCTTTTGCCGTACAGTTTTCAGGTCTGCATCAGTGAGGTACTTTTTCGTATACTCCAAAAGTTCCTCTAGTGCGGCCAACTTGTGCGACTTGTTGTGGTACTTCCGAGAACTGATCTTCCACAGACACTCTTTCGAGTGCAGGATTTCAATGAATCCTGTAACGAATTCACGTTCACTATCCATGGATATTATCTATGAAGAGGAAAAAAAGGACATTTAAATATTTGTGTATATAGTTTTGTTAAATTTAATGTTGTTATAGTTAACATTTTTTATATTTTCTTTTTTACAGGTTTTTAAAGGTTTGTTATGGTATACTAATTGTGTTTTCTTTTACAGGAATGTCATGTGTTCATTGCTTGGTAATATAATGTTTTCCTTTGTTTGACAGCATGGGTCTTCCACCTTTGGGCCTGTCGCTGTTGTAGAACTACAGATCCCAGGATGCCCTAAAAACAGTTTTACCATGCTGTTATTTCCCAAGGGTGTGTGGCAGGTCATCCTGGGATCTGTATTTCCACAACAGCTGGAGACCGAAAGGTAGAAGACCCCCAGCTTTAAATAATGTGTGTTTTTAAATGTAATATATGGTGATTATTTTGTAAAATACGTGTTTATTTATTTTTTGTTATATTACTTAAAATGTTTTTTTATTTTATCTGTATTGAATTGATTTTTAAACATGTTTATTATTTATATAATATGTTATTTCAATATGAATAATCTTCCTGGAATGTATTTGTTTATCTTTATTAAATATTTTTGTCTATTAATTAAAAAAAAAATTGATTGGTTTTCTAATTAATTATTAGGTGGCCCCATGACGTGGTTATGTAAGGGGGCACACATTGGTGGGCAGTGGGAGCTTAAATGCATGACCCAGCCACTGCCCGCCTCAATACGGTGGGCGATGGCTGGGTCATGCATTTACTACTTGGGGCACACATTGGTGGGCAGTGGGGGAGCACATATTCGTGATCAGTGTGGTTGCATTTAAACTGTACAAATACTCACCAAACTTCCAACAAAACAATACTTCCAGTGTGCAGGCTCCCAAAGTGCGTCTATCATCCTCCATACACGATGCTGCACAAGATGGTGCTGGGGCGTGCACAGGAAGCTATCAAATTACGCATTGTGCGATGAATCGTACGATCGTCTTCTATCGTGTTCCAGGTTGGCTAATCTGCCCTACAGCATGGCAGATCAGAGGATGCGAGGAACGAAGAGCGGGGATGCGCATCGGCATCGTGATCATGAGTATTAACTCACGATTTGTACTTTTATTACCGATTCGTTGGAATCGGCCAAACTGGATGAAAAGTCTGTATGTGTGTGGGCATCTTCAGAGCAGATAAACTGCCTCTGTACAATCTTTTTCTCAGGAGCAAAGACTTTAGTTTTACTTCTAGAAGATTTAGGGCCATCTATGTATTTTTGACATTTTACATTGATGTCTTTCTGCATCTATGCTAGAAATAGGTTTCTATGTATAATTTGTAACCATGTATTTGAATGCTTTAGGGACCAATTACCTACAAAAAGTATAATTAATTCAAAATAGAATCAGTATAGCCTGGTCATTTGTGTGTGGTTTAACAAATAGACTGTAAAAAAGTAGATAATGGCTAGATAGACACCAGATGACCATTTTTGTGTCGACCTTTTGACCATATTGACCATTTGTACCTTTCGAGCTTCTTACATGTCGACCTTTGGTGCGTCAACCTTTTGTCCTAGTCGAACCATTGACTGTCTAACATCTGGTGTCTATCTAGACATTGTTGACCTTTATAATGTCTATCTATAGTCCGGCACCCTGGTCATTTACCTGGCACACATCCCAGGGGTAAAAGGAAGATAGCACCCTTTTATAAATTAGAAACATTAAATGCTCATACATATAGATTAATATAATATTTGTAGTAATATTTTAAAATCCAAGCAGGCCCACCCTACATAACTATTAAAGATCACACTTAGCTTGGGTGGAGGCAGTGATGAAAATTACCATGTGGTGAACCTGGTTTACAAGTGGATCACTGAGTACAAAAGTCTGGCCACCTTTGTTTTAATGTATAGGGCAAAGAAAAGAAAAACAGAAGCCTTATTGCTAGGAAAGGACCTGTGTTTACCAGCAATAGGACTTTTACCAGCTCATCCTGTAGACACTGAAAACAGATGTAACAGACCTGTCAACATATTTTAAATACATCTTTAGACCTTTTTTTTATTACTTACTCACACACTGATTATTACACAGTACAATTTGACCCAATCAGAAATTAAGTACCATAAACAATAAAGGGTGGAAATCACTTCCCATCGTTGGGAAGTAGCTCCCAGGATAAGTGCCCAGAGCTGTTCAATTGGCACCATCGCACTTACCTGGGAAATGCACCATTCCGCACCCAATCCCCAGGGCTTAGCTACGGTAACTGGCATCTGCCGGGTGCGGCATGCAGTAACACAGCAACTAGCCCCAAAGCCCTAGTTACTGCTGATATCTCCTCAGGAGGGTGTGAGCTTACTAAATGCGTGACTGATTGAATAGCTCTGGGCACTTATCCCGCAAGCTACATCCCAGCGATGTGTACTGAATTCTCCCCAATATGCCTGTTGTGCTGCAGATTACATGATCCGTATTGTAGCTCAAGGGGAGGCATGCAGACATAGATTTATGCCAATTCAAATATCATAAATACCCTGCGGATGACCAGAAGTGTAATAAATGTCACAGATTTTAATTGCTCCCACTAAATTATAAAGAGCAACTAAATACAGAGGCTCCAATAGTCTGCACACTGTCAGTAATGACACAGCGGCTGTGCACAGGCAGGACACTGCTACATTATGCCCTGCAGTCTGAAGAGGCCTCCAGTCTAGATGCATTGTGGGGAAAAAGGACATCGGAGGAGGGGGCCACACCATTGCCCCAGTACTAGATTAAGGTCCACATGGACCTGGAGCTGGAAGTTATGAAGGGCCTATTGTGTGATGCTGCATGGGGTGTGACCAGCACCCAGGGGGTGTGACTAATGTTGTGGGGGTGAGGTCGGCCTGTGCCATGGAGTATGTCTAGCGCCTACCTTCAAAAACCTCAATCTCCCTCCCCCTTGCTTAGATCATTAGTATAATGTAAGTCTATAAAGAAACAAATGGAAATACCGTGACCATAATGTGAGAAGAAAAAATTGCACTTAATGATGAGGTAAATGTGAAATCCTCTACTAAAGGGCATACAGGTCACTTAGTGATGTCAGCTATGTGAAATCTCTCAATATAAAAAAGAGACACAATGGGCCAAATGTAATAGGTAGTCTGTTTTGGTAAATTGCGAGTTTGGTGCTAAACTCGCAATTTTTCACAACTCTCCAATGTAATAGGGTGTCTGTTCACTAAAACTCGCATTTTTCAGAGTTACTAAAACTCTCCATTCTCAAACTCGCATCCAGATGTTTTCACATTGAAAACAATCAACTCGCCCAATGTAATAGAGTGTCTGTTTCAGACTCGCAAAAAAAAGATTACCAAAAGTCCCCAAATAATAGACCTGCTTCAGGCTAGCGAGTACATCCTGAGCAGGTCAGATTAACACAGAAACATGCACATATCCATGAGATATGTACATGTTTCTGTGTGTACTTATGTAAAATGTGTTTAAATAAAAAAAAAATGATGTGCACCCCCTCCCCAAAAGCATAACCAGCCCCGGGCTTTATAAAGCCTGTTCTGGTTCTAAAAATACAGGGGCCAAAATGCGTAGGGGGCCCCTGTATATTAAGAACCAGCACAGGGCTTTGTTGAGCTGGTCCTGGTTCTGGAAAATCAGGGGACAAAACGAGTAGGGGTCCCCTGAAAATTCCTGAACCAGCACCGAACTCTTTCTAGCGGGGGGATAATGCCACAGCCAGGGAAAACCTTTCACCGGTTTCCCCGGCCAAAGCATTATCCCTGACCGCTAGTCAGTCCAGGCCGGGGATCCCTGGGGATTTGGGTACCCCCCCAATAAAGGGGTACCCCTCTCCAGGGCACCCCAGGCCTAGACTGATAGCCCGGGGCTATCCCCGGCACCCTAGGGCGCTGGGTGCCGGGTTGATAGTGTAAAGTGAAAGTGTAAAATTTAATTTTCCATATTGTCTTTATTTGTAGAACCACAAGTACCAGCAAGCCTCTCCTGCATGCTGGTATTTGGAGAACCACAAATACCAGCATGCGGGGCATTTCGGGCCCGCTGGCACTTGTAGTTCCACAACTAAAGAAATACGTAAAAAAACAAACTTACACAGTGAAAGTATCATTTTAATAAAACATACATGCACACTCACACTCACACATACTCACCTATTATCCGAAGTAATCCATAGGGGTGTACCTGAAAAAAAAATCCATACTCACCTCTCCTATGCGTAGATCACGTCCTCTTCTCCAAGTAGGCAATCCAGGGGTTAAAATAAAAAACCGAAAAAAACCCGATCCATGCCGGACTGAGCAAAGGTATGTCTTGACCATCGTGACCATCTTTTTGGCCGCTCGCATAAGCTGTGGGTGGTCAGGAGGCCGCTCCAATTTTAGGTAGCCCGGCCCTGATTCAGAGCGAGGGTCAGAGCGTCTGGCTCTGAATCAGGCCCAGAGCACGCTGGATGCTTCTCGTGTATGTGGAAACTTTGCCTCAATCCTTGGTGCGCTAAGAAAGAGAGTACGCCAACACAGCTCTGCTCAAAGGATAAAGCCTCACACGGAGACCTGCAGCTTGCACATTCAGTAAAAAGATCACAATCAGCCGGTGGCCACGGCTCCCCCTGCCTTGTTTGTAACCAGCTACACCAGCTACGCGCTCACAAAAAGGGTGAGTGGTTTCGTGAAGCAATAAAGCCTCTTACACATTATGCCACAAAGTACTGCCTCTTACACCTGATGACCACAAGGTAGTAAAGCCCCTTACACATTATGCCACACAGTAATGCCCCTTTCAATGGGAGGTAGTAATACTGCCTGCCGATATCCTGACACTAACATCCCGAAATGGGGCTAAAGATAGGCATCGAAATCCCAACGCCTTTCATTAACCCCCCATACAAAATCCCGACATCTGGCTTACCGATCGTAGGTAAGCCAGGCATTGGAAGCGGACAGCTGCATGCGGGGGGTGGGGGTGGGGGGTTAGGTTAGGGGACTCCTGGGGGAACTTAGGGTTAGGCACCCCCCTGGGAGGGTTAGGCTAGGGGATGGGGGGTTAGGGTTAAGCACCCCCGGGGGGAGGTTAGAGTTAGGCTGTGGGGAGGGGGGTTAGGTTTAGGAACTTATGATGGAAGGTTAGGGTTAGGCACTAGGAGGGAGGGGATGGGAGGGTTAGGCATCCCTAAAGCCGGGTTAGGGGAAGGGTTAGGGTTACTAAAAATACATGCCTTGTCGGGATCTCTACTTGCCGGTCTGCCAGTTTCAGGATTTGAACTGCCGGACTTAGGTCCGGCAGTATTATATACCCATTCCCTTACAACATATTTAATGCCACACAGTATTACCCTTTTTAACAAATTATGCCACATGGTAATACCCCTTACAACACATTATGAGACAGTAATGCCCCTTACATACTAAGCCACTTTAATGTCACTTACACATTGAGCCACCTTAATAAACCTTGACACATTACACATTGTGCCACAGTAACGTCCCTTACACATTTATGTCCCTACTCCCCCCGAAGCCTTGCTCCTTGTCCCCAGCATCTGGTGCCACACGCCCTCCTCAAACTAGCAGGTAGCCGCCCGCAGCCCTTGAAAAACACAGCAACGCTCATTCTCATGTGGTGCCAATCAGAGACCTATCAGAGCTTGCATACCGGCAGCCACTGCTGAATGGCTACTGGTCCGCAAGCTCCGATTTGCTCGCGACACATGGAAATGGCGATGGTGCCGCTGTGTCTCTCAAGGGCTGATGGGGCGGCTGCCTGCAAGTCCTGGCATGTGGCTCTAAAAAGCCACAGTTGCAGCTACCTGCCCCCCCCTTGGCAGCCTCTCCTTAGCGCCCCCAAGTCCAGCGCCTGGGGCATATGTCCCTCTAGTTGTGACCCTGTCCATCCTGCTTGACAGATCACAAAGGGGTCTATGTACTAAGCCTTGTAGAGAGATAAAGTGGATGAACATAAAGTACTAACCAATGAGCTCCTAATTGTAATTTTTTAAACACATAGTGTAAAGTGACACTTCAAAGCCGATTGGTTGATACTTTATCTCTGTCCACTTTCTCTCTCTCCAAGGCTTAGTACATAGACTCCATAGTGACAAGTCACTTTGATATATTGGTGAGACCCTAAGTCCCATCTACCTGGTTCTTCTGCGGGGCCCTGCGATTCTGCTCTGTACAATCCTGGGAATAAAGAGGACGGGACATCTCTCCGGGGTATCTCTGTTACTGGGTCCATCTGTAGGAGACACACAGTGACTGAGTACATTGTATATATGTGATTATCAGGTGATGTGTGTATATAGGTAATCCCCATTAGTCTCCTCTTACCCAGTGATGTGAGTCATCACGTCCTTGTATAAATCCTTATGTGCTTCTATATACTCCCCCTCCTGCAATGAGACACAGGCAGTGACATCCTAACACCCTATAGGAACCTGACACACACGATACAGTCATCACCCAGACACAACCCCTGGTGTTAATGTAGAAGGTAACATTAAAAGGGGAGATAGTAGGAGAGGTAAGGGCTGTGTACACGGTACTAGGCACTGCATATAGGCCCTGATTCCGAGCCGATCGCTGCTGGTGGGTGCTCGCTCTGAATGTGGGTGGTTTTTTTGGGTCTCCGGCCGCCCGCAAAGCTGTGGGTGACCACCCACAGCTTGTGTGAGCGGGCTGGAGACCATCATGATTATCGCGACCATCAGGCTTGCGAGGAGACCCTGGGTCTCGCAAGCCCGAGTGGACTTCCTGCTCTAATAGAGCAGGAAGTCCACTACTGACATCAGTAGTGATGTCAGTCAGCCCTCCTACAAGTGCCAGGCGTTCCTAAGGGAATGCCTGCATTTGTCTGGCCACCCCCCCCACCCGCCCACAAAACGGAGCGAGCTGTCGATCAACATCGACAGCCACCCCATCTTGTTGCGAGCCCCATAGCGACTGAACTTCAGTCGCTCAGCGGGGCTCGCGCATGCCGGATGCAGCTCATGCGCAGTGGGCAACCATCGGGCTACTTGCGGACGGCTCTGACTTGGGCCCATAGACCACAGTCACAGGTAGGACAGGGGCTGTATGTATACAATGAGCCATTCTTGTCTAATCTGCATCATTAATAAAGTCCACAAAAGTGGAAACTATCATCTTATTGCGAAACTTAATTACCTATAAAAATGCAGTAATAACTGTAAGCAGCAAAGTCTTAGGAATGCAGCAATGATAGAGAACACAACAAACTATGAAAAATGTAATATATCCCATCCTAATGTTACTCATACATGCCTACCCTTCCCGGAATTTGAGGGAGGCTCCAGATTTTTCAGGTAACCCCCCACACCCCCAGAATCGTAGGCACTTCTCCTGCATTCTGCCCACTTCCTAGTGAAGTGTGTAGATTGGGGAGAATTTCTGCAGCGATCGTGGGTCCCCGTGTAGGGAGCAGGGCTTAATGATGCGATTCTTCATGAATAGCGTTATTTAGCCCTGACCCCTATTAAAATGAGAACCAATCATGGCTATTTACCAGAAAGGGCGGGGCTTAATGACGTGACCCGTCAGGCCCCTCCCCCATCGCAAACCACTTCCTTATCCTCCTTGATCTTCTCCCGGGGAGGAGAAAAGAAAGGCAGGCAACTATGATGTTACTATAGTAACACGTTGTGTATAGTGAGGACACAGAGCTGTGTACCTGGCACCTAATGTGACTACATACAGACACATGGCCGCTGTAACACCTACATGATGACATAAATTGTATATATTACACAGACACACAATATGAGGCAGCTGCTATAACACTGTAATAAGATGGTTCCATAGAGGATGTCACAGAAGGTAACAGCTACACATAGTATTCCTGGCTACATCCTAATGTACATACTGCTGATATACATAATAGGGTTATGCTCTAATACGGCATCAGTGTTACCTGTCACGCCAGGCAGGAGGCTTCTCCAAAGGTTACACCTCACACACAGCAGGCCTCAGGGGGGTCCTGTATTACGCATCGTCCGCGCCCCCCCGTGACCACATGTAAAAGTGGGCGGTTCGGGTGACAATGATGCGATTTGCTCTAAATTGCATCATCGTAACCCCACCCCTTGCTTTGTAATGCCAGTAATATAGGCATTATAAAGTGGTGGGCAGGGCCGCGATGACGCGAACTCACGGACATGCCCCGGCTATGCCCACTACACCTGCCCGCACCTTCCCCGCTGGACCGACCTGGCAGCCCCCTCCCGGAAGGGGCTGCCAGAAAGTCAGCATGTACGATATACAACCTGATATCATACCGGCTACACACTGACCACTATCTACATAACAATCAGCAACTGAAACAGATTGACTGCTATACACAGGTCACACTGATATCACACACCTGATAAGCACTAAACACTATACAGAGGTCACATTGATATCACAAGCCTGATACACACTAATCACTATACACAAATCATGCCCTATACACATTTAGGGGTAAATTTACTAAAGTGAGAGTTTTTAGAAGTGATGTTGCCCATAGCAACCAATCAGATTCTACTTAACATTTAACTAGCACCTCCTAGAAGAGAATTGCTAGAATCTGATTGGTTGCTATAAGCAACATCACTTTTAAAACTCACTTCTAAAAACTCTCACTTTAGTAAATTTACCCCGTCTGTAAGTTTACCTTCATGCACCTGTGTGTGTGTGTACGTGACCCCCCAATGTTAATATGTTCTTATCCTAATACTGTCTACCAGTTAGCCATTTACTGGTGCACAGCTCAAACCATAAACACCAAATGATTATTTACTATAAGTGACCGCTGGGTTCCCATATATCAATACTGTGCAGCATAGAGGTTGAATGCCTTCATATCACTGGAGCCATCTGGACACACCAATAGCTATACACCCTAGAATGGCACTTTTAGAGCAGGTGAGCACCAGATATCCACAATGCATTGTCAGTAGGGGGTTGCTTACCTCCATAACTGGGCAGCGCTAGACAAGCACCAACACACCACAATCCAGGGTAACCAAACCCAGCTGATGAGTAATCTCTGATATGTGTGCACCAGCTGGGGATAGCACAGTTTGTAGATCATCTGTCTACTGTGCTATAGGGGGCACAATATTAGATTATTCCAGCCATCCCTCATCTGTATGCAGTATCAGTTATGCTATAGCAATATTAAGTTGACTGTTCTTTTAGGAGTCTGCAGTCACAGAAGAGAGGAAGTGATATTATATACACAATAATAGGTATATTGTGGCTGTGAATAGATCAGGTAGAGTATCTGAGATGTCTTTAGTGCATACACCACATATGTATATATAGGGGAGTGTATATATGATGTAGACCAGGTATGTGAAACTCAAAATACCAACCGGGCTGAATATTCAAGGTCTATGAGTGCATGGGCCACAACAAAAAAAGTCTTATACGCAATTTGGAAAGGTTTATTATTAATAAAAACCAATGCAGTGCTGCCTGTAGTAGTGCACCTTATGCAATGTCACCCTGTATTAGAGCCCCTTTTGCAATGCCCCTTATGCAGTGCCCTAGAAGTGCACCTTATGCAGTGCCCCAGTAATGCCCCTTATGCAGAGGCCCCAGTAATGCCCTTAGTAGTGCCCCCAGTAATTCCCCTTTATGCAGAGCCCCCAGTAATGCCCGTAGTAGTGCCCCCAGTAATGCCCCTTATGCAGAGGCCCCCAGTAATGCCCCTTATGCAGAGGCCCCCAGTAATGCCCTTAGTATTGTCGCCAGTAATGCCCCTTATGCAGAGGCCCCAGTAATGTCTCTTATGCAGAGGCCCCCAGTAATTCCCTTAGTAGTGCCCCCAGTAATGCCCCTTATGTAGAGCCCCCAGTAATGCCCAGAGTAATGCCCCTTATGTTGTGACCCAGTAATGTCCCTTATGCAGAGGCCCCTAGTAATGCCCTTATGTTGTGCCCTCAATGCTGTGCCCCCTCCCAGTATAGAACAGGCCCCACTCACCTGTCTGTGCAGTACTTACCTTTCTTCACAATGGCCGCTGTGATCTAATCAGATCCAGGGCGGCAGGCGCATGCTTCGCTCGTCATGATATCACCCGCGTGCTGCATCACTGGCAACGCTGGCCTCTGAAGTGATCAGAGGCTTCTGAACGCTTCAGAGACCACTGTTGCCAGATTGCAAAAGTAAACACTGCCAGATCGGAGCTGTGCTCCATTCGTGGCAGGGGTGTGGGCCACATATTATATATATATGTGAGCCCACACTGTGGGGCCGCAGAAAATGTTATTTGGGCCGCAAGTGGCCCGCCGGCCGCATGTTTGACATGCCTGATGTAGACATAAATGAGGAGAGGTTAATGGAAATAAGATATTAGTAATCATAATAGAAATAAGAGGAGAGACCAAAAGAAAGTAAAACAAAAAAGGTGTTGGCCCCCAATTGGTGGGATAGGTGGGCAGTGATCACGCTGAGCAAAAAAAATTGTGTGTCCCAGGGACCCCTCACTCTAAAAAATGTGGGTCCTTCACCACTTTTGTTGGGTCCCATCACATAAAATGGGGCGTAAGGGCAGGAAGCAGTTGGGACAGTGCTAGGGGTAGGTAGCAGTAGGGGTAGAGGGGGATAAGGATAAAGCTGCAGTTGGGGTAGAGCAGGGGGTAAAGGAAGGGAGAAGTCGGGGTAGAGCTGGAGCTAGAGGGGAGTAAGGGCAGGCAGAGCTGGGGGTAGGGATAGTTAAGTGCAGACAGCTGTTGCGACAGTGCTGGGGGGCAAGGAGGGGGCTAGGGGCAGGCAGTGCTGGGTGTAGAGAGGGGGCAATGGCAGATAGCTGGTGCTATACTTGGAGACACAATGGGGTTTAGGAACAGGCAGAACTGGGGGAAAGGGTAGATTGCTGGCACACTACTGGGGGGCAAGGAGTGGGTTAGGGGCAGGCAGTACTTGAGGTAGGGAGGGGGCAAGGGTAGATAGCAGCTAGGGCAGTACTGGGGGGGTGGCAGGGGCAGTGCTGGGGTCAGGATAACAACTGGGGCACCACTGGGGATAGAAAGGGGCCAAGTGTAGATAGTATCTGGGGTAGTATGGGAGGAAGAGAGGTAGATAGCATCTGGTGCACTACTGGGGGGAAAGGAGGGGGTTAGGGGCAGGCAGTACTTGAGGTAGGGAGGAGGCAAGGGTAGATAGCAGCTGGGGCAGTACTGCAGGCAAAAAGGAGGTTATCGACAGGCAGTGCTGGGTGTAGGAAGGGGGCAAGGATAGATAGTAGCTATGGCAGTACTGGAGGGCAAGGAGGAGGTTAGGGACAGGTAGTGCTGCGTGTAGGAAGGGGCAAGGGTAGATAGTAGCTATGGCAGTACTGGGGGGCAAGGAGGTGGTTAGGGGCAGGCAATACTGAGGGCAGTACTGGGAGTAGGCAGGGGTCAGGATAGCTGCTGGAGCAGAACTGAGGGTAGGGAGTGGCTAAGGGTAGACAGCACTTGGGGTAGTGGTTACCTCATTGCTTTTGGTGGGAGCCCCGGCCGGGTCACTGTTGCAGCTCCTGTGCAGTGTCCACCTCCCTACCTCCTGTGTGCAGGGAGCTCAGCTGGCTGAAGGAGCGCAAGCTGCTAGAGGGGCCCACCACCACCGACAATACTGCTGCAGCCAAGGAAGCGATGCCCAATGCAGACTATGACAGACTCAGGGAGAGCGCGCTGGCGGGCAAGGTGGGAAAGAGGAGGTATCAGGACTCGCTGCCGGGCAGCGATTGGCAGGGGACACGCCACTGCCAGGCCACCATTGGCTGGTGACCCACTGCCGGGGCCTCTATTGGCTGGGGACATGCTGCCGGGGTGGCCATTGGCTGGGGACACAGTGACGGGGCGGCCATTGGCTGGGGACACGCTGCTGGGGCCGCCATTGGCTGGGAACATGTTGCTGCGCACCGTTCGGCTGCTGCAGCTCTCACAGCAGAGTGCGTCCTGCGGGACCCACTCTGTTTTAAAAACTGGGTCCACAAATGACTGTAGCAGGTAAAAATGCACTATAGCGCATATTTTGCGAACCCTGGGTGGATGACAGAGAAGACGAGTGTATACAGTGTAGGTGTAAGTTATAGGGCGGGTTATCTCCCCTACAGGACTAATAAGTGGGTGAGGTGTGTTACATGGTATGCAGGTTATATTGTGTATTGGAACTGGAGAAAAGGAGCTGCTGTGCTAGGATGCAGGACAGGCTGTCAGTAACAGACCGTGGGGTAGATGTATTATAGCGGCACTTAACGTGCCGCTATAACTCTTCCCGCTTCGCCTCTTTACCGAGGCGAAGCAGGAAGCAATACCGATGAGATGTTTAAACATCTCATCGGCCGGAGAGGGGGAGCGTTAACTCCCCCCTCCGGCGCTACCCGCTAGAGACAGCAGCGCATCAGCCTAGTGCTGATGCGCTGTGTCTCTGTCCTGGCCGGCTCCACTGAGCATGCGCAGGATCTCGCAAGTATCGCGAGATCCCCGCGTGGAGCCCTGGAGCCGGCAGCCGCTGCAGCAGGGACAGTGCTGTCCCTGCTGTGGGGATAGCCTAGCGCCAGGCTGTAGCTGTCGATAATGACAGCTACAGCCGGCCGAACGGTGAGACGATCTGACCGTTCATACATAGCCCAGGCTATTGGCGCTGCTATCTTGTAGATAGCAGCGCCGATAATAAAAGAGGCGCATAGCGCCCCTGTCATTTACCGCCCAGACTCCCGATCATACATCGGGGAGAAGCGGTATCAGCGCACATAACATGCGCTGATACCGTTTCTGGGCTTCATACATCTTCCCCCGTGTACTGCAACTGGAGGACCTGCGCTGTGGTATTCACTTGTCCTGCTCTATGGTGCACGAGCAGTGACAGGAAGCTGGGAAAAGCTCTTAGCAGGCACCCAGCATGTGGGGAAGAAGCTCTGCCCACTGTTAAAGGCTGACGCCTATCCACTCCCACCTGTCCCACTTGTCGCTCCATTGACAAGTAGGAGCCTGCTCCTGAGAGCTACATGGGTCCTCCTACTAGCGCTACCCAGCCTATCCTCGCTAATTGGGGAAGGCTGGAGACCTACTCGCGCCATGCCACCGGAGAGCAGCAGTCTGCTGGGACCCGGAACCAGCCACAAGCAGCTGCGGCGGGTCCCCTGCTGCACATGGTCCCAGCTGACTGTGGGGATGACTGAACAGGCTGTCTGCCTATGCAACATAAACAAGGACCTAGACACATGCTTTAAGATGCAGCTGCACCCGCGGTGCAGGCAGACAGTGGCGAACTGTGTGCCTGTATCCTCATGTTGATGGAAATAATTGTAAAATAAAATATAAATTCTGCAGAGAGTGCCTAGGGAACCAGCTACCTCGAGGCTGTCATGTCTGAGACTGGAGAAGAGGACGTGGTGGGCCTAAGTTGGGGAAAGAAGCAGAGACGAGGGGCCTGGATGTACGTTCTCCTCATCCACAGGTCTTGAGTGTTGGATAGACCTGGGCAAAGGTGCGGAGTCTAACCCACAGGATGGTGTTCACCAGTGACCCCCCCAATTGGGATATGGGCTTAGCTGCACCCCGTGAGCAGGTCGCAGTCCTTTGACCAGGTACCCAAGCCCTGCAGGGATAGAGACACTACACCCATGGCCCAGCGAGGATATGCCTGCTTAGGCACCAAACAGTCCCTTAAAACACTGTATAGAAAACACCTTGACACGAGGATCAAATGTCAATAAGGATTTCAAGTGGGCAGCAACTCACGGTTACTTGAGACATCACCAGAGATAGAAGGCAAATGGTGAATGGTGAATACCCGTGCAGCAGTGTTACCACCTTTACCTGTGTGCCTATACGTCTCTGGTGAATACCGTGCAACAGTGTTACCACCTTTACCTGTGTGCCTATATGTCTCTGGTGAATACCCGTGCAGCAGTGTTACCATCCCCACCTGGGTGCCTTACGTCTCCAGTGAACATCCGTGCTACAACGTATACCACCCCTACCGGTGGTATACGTTGTAGCACGGATGTTCACTGGAGACGTAAGGCACCCAGGTGGGGATGGTAACACTGCTGCACGGGTATTCACCAGAGACATATAGGCACACAGGTAAAGGTGGTAACACTGTTGCACGGTATTCACCAGAGACGTATAGGCACACAGGTAAAGGTGGTAACACTGCTGCACGGGTATTCACCAGAGACATATAGGCACACAGGTAAAGGTGGTAACACTGCTGCACGGGTATTCACCAGAGACATATAGGCACACAGGTAAAGGTGGTAACACTGCTGCTGTACGGGTGAATAGGAACCTGGACCGGGAACTCACTAAAGCACGCTAGGAGACAACCGTTGTTCAGGCAATTTCCCATAACCTGTGGAACAGTTTTATTCCCAGGGGAACCCTTAGACAGGTGCACAGCATCAGCTGAAAACGGGCCTATCAGGGAGAAGGATCCAGTCACATGAGCCGACTGTCATGGCGGCGCCCATGTCCGGATTTGCGATGCCGGACACCAGCCCTCCAGGAAGCCACAGCATGCGGGGAGAATACTCAGCTTCTCCCCCGCCGTCGCGCAGGCCGACCGACCACCCAGGATGAGAGGGGAAGCCGGCGGTGCGGTAAGCGGGCGCCGATCCCCGGCTGAGCCCTGACAGTGGCACTGTTTTATTTTTAACCTGGGGGAGTGAGGGGCATAGATGGGGAGGAGCCAGTCACACTTAAAGATTTCTTAAAGTGGCTGCTCCACTCAGCACCCATCTATACCCACAGTCTTGACTCCAGTGTCCCCTGTGGAAGAAGGAGAAATTAAATTAGAATAAAAATAAAACATTGGAAAAATATGAGATATGGTAAGAACTTACCCTTGTTATCTCTATTTCTACGAACTCCATAGGGTATCCACAGGATACCTTGGGGTATAGGCAATAACGGTAGTCATCGGGCACCTCAGAGTTCAATTTGTAGCTCCCAGGATGCACTGGGGTCCCTCTCCTATACCCCACCCCCAAGCCAAGGCACCTTCGGTTACGTAACAAGCCATAGGGAGGATGAGAAAACGAGAGAGAAGAAAGTCTGGAACACACAAGAATCACATTCTCACAAGAAAGGAGACGGAAAACCAGTGACCAGAACAAAACCCATCTGCAGCACAGGTGTGACAGGGTGGGAGTCCTGTAGAACCCTATGGACTTCATAGAAATAGAGATAACAAGGGTAAGTTCTTACCATATCTCATATTTTCGACTTCATGGTCCATAGGGGATCCACAGGATACCTTGGGGATGTCCCAAAGCAGTACCATTAAGGGTAGGGATGCTCCTGTGGAGAAAGGAGAATCCACCGCCCGAAGGAAGTATCCTCAGAGGCAAAGGTATCAAAAGCATAATACCTCACAAAGGTATGGACAGAAAACCACGTGGCTGCCTTGCAAAGCTGAACAGCTGAGGTGCCACGGCGAGCTGCCCACGAAGGACCCACAGACTGAGTAGAATGAACAGTAACAGAGGGCGGTACTGGAAGGCCCTCATGAACGTAAGCCTTAGAGATTGCCATGCAAATCCACCTTGGCAAAGTCTGTTTATTGGCAGGCCAACCCTTCTTATGGAAACCGTAGAGCGCAGGTTCTCAAACTCGGTCCATACAGTGCATGTTTTCCAGGTCTCCTCACACTCACAAGTGTAATAATTAGCTTCACCTCTGGATCTTTCAAAATTTGTCAGTGAGTAATGAGTACAACTGTGCACCTGCTGAGTGACTTGGAAAATGTGAACTGTGTGGGGTCCTGAGGAATGAGTTTGAGAACTGGTATGGTCCACATAAATCCTTAGAGCATGTACCACATCCAATGCCGATAGGTCGGTAGAGTTAAAGGCCGGCACTATAATTTCCTCATTAATATGGAAACTAGACACCACCTTAGGTAGAAAACCAGGGCAAATCCGAAGCACTGCTCTGTCTTGGTGAAAAATCAGAAAGGGAGGACGACAGGGGAGTCCCCAAATCTGACACCATTCTGGCTAAAGCAATAGCCAGAACTAACACAGTCTTTGCTATAAGCCATTTGAAATCCCCTGAGCCCAGGGGTTCAAATGGCGGTCCTTGGAGAGCACCCAGGACCACAGCCAAATCCCAAGGAGCCACTGGAGGGACAAAGGAAGGCAGTATGTGAAGTGCCCCCTGCATAAAGGTGCGGACATCAAGAAGAGGAGCAATCCTACGCTGAAACCACACCGACAGGGCAGAAACATGCTCCTTTAAGGAGGCTATGCAGAGACCTTCATCTAAACCCACCTGTAAGAAATCCAGAACTCTGGATATCCAAAACACCTAGGGATCATAACCTTTAGGGCAACACCATTCAAAGTAAGTATGCCACACCCTGTGGTAAATCCTGGAAGAAGCAGTTTTCTGAGCATGGTGCTAACCACAGAGCTGGGAAAAAATCTGGACCTTAGGAGGGATGTCTCAAGATCCACGCCATCAAAGACAGATGACTCAGGTCCGGGTAAAGGCAAGGACCTTGGGACAACAGGTCCGGATGTTGAGGCAACAGCCACGGAGTGTCGATGGAGAGACTCTGTAGATCTGAAAACCAGTGATGTCTGGGCCACGCTGGAGCCACCAGCAGGATTGTGCCCCTGTCTTGCTTGAACTTTCGAAGCACCCGTGGAGGAAGGGAGAATGGAGGAAACAGCGTCTACCAGGACAGCCTCTGCATCTCTTGTTCTGGACCCATACACTGGCAGCTTGCTGTTGTGTCGGGAGACCATGAGGTCTATTTTGGGAAGGCCCCACCTGTCCACTGGGAGTTGAAACACTTCCTGGTGAAGAGACCATTCCCCTGGACGTCTTGATGGCTGAGAAAGTCCGCTTCCCAGTTGAGCACTCCTGGAATGAACACTGCCAAGATGGCTGGGAGATTGCCTTCTGGCCAAGTCAGAATGCGGGATACCTCTACCAGTGCCGCCTGACTTCGAGTTCCTCCTTGGAGGTTTATGTAAGAGACTGTGGTGGCGTTGTCTAACTGGACTCGCTCGGGTTTTCCATGAAGAATGAGTCTTGCTTGCTGAAGAGCCCTAAATACTGCCCAAAGTTCCAATATATTGATTGGAAGAGCAGATTCTGCTGTTGTCCACCTTCCTTGAAACAAGTGTGGACCTGTCACTGCGCCCCAACATCGCAGACTGGCATCCATCGTCAGGAGGACCCAGTCCGGGATCCAAAAGGGGCATCCCTTGTTGAGATGAGACATCTGTAGCCACCAGGCCAGAGATAGATGCACCTCCGGAGAAAGAACCATCATCTGTGTCTTTATTGGGCAACCCATTCCGTCTGGAGAGGATCAACTTCTGCAGATGTCTGGAATGAAACTGGGCATACTCCACCATGTCGAACGTCGACACCATGGATCCCAGTAACCTCATTGCCGAGTGTATGGACACTTGGCGATTGAGTAGGCAATTGTGTATCCTTGCCTGTAGCACAAAGATCTTTTCCTCTGTCAAAAAGATCCTCTGCTGTTGAGCTGTTGAGAGTCCAACAGAGCACCAGGATGGAGCATACTCTGACAAGGAATCAGGGAGGACTTCTTCCAGTTTATCAGCCATCTGTGATTATGCAACACAGATATCATCAGTTGCAGATGGCAGTGAAGCACCTCTGGAGACCCGGCTAACAGTAGAAGGTCGTCCAGGCAGGGTAACAGGTGGACCCCCTGCATCAGCAAGTGGGTCGCCATAACTGCCATGACCTTAGTAAACATTCGTAGTGCTGCGGAGATGCCAAATGGCAAGGTCTGAAACTGGAAATGTTGACTGACCACTGCAAATCTTAGGAAACAATGGTGAGCTAAAGCAATCGGGATATGCAGGTAGGCATCCTGAATGTCTAAAGACACCATAAAATCCCCAGGTTTCATAGCCAATATAATGGAGCGCAGGGTCTCCATCCTAAACCGAGGTACCCTCAGAGACTTCAACAAGAAAAAGAAGGTAGATAGCATCCTATATGGTGCACTCTGAACCAACTAATTCTAAAACATACTTTTATTGGTATGTAGTAAAATAGGAAAAACGGTGAAAAATATAGTTAAGTATAAAGAAAGAAAATAAAGTGTTTAAAATGTTGCGACTGCTATTAAAAAATATGTGTCTGCTTATTCTTTAATTCCTAGGCTAAATTGCTCTATTAGTTGCACCAATAGTTGAAATGATTAATCTTTGGTATTAACAGTGAGATCCTGTATTTTAATAACAATGTGTTTCAAAATAAACTGATACAGTGCTTGCTACACTTTATTGTATCCTTAGTTATTGGTCTACACTGAAACTATGTAATTAATTTATTATTGCTCATATGTTGTGTCCTCCAGTTTCTATTCAGCTATATCTATAGTGGCATAGACATTACATATGTCATAATTAAATGCTGTTATAGAATCCTGAGTGTCTAAACAGTGGATAACTGTATTCCCTACTAGTGTCCCATTCAAAGGTGTATAAATTCTGTTTTATAATATACCTTATTCTTGACTGATATTCATTAATATATAAAGCCACTTGTCAGCAGCTAATATCCTATGAACCGTGATTTCATTTATATACAATATTGTCACAGCCAAGAAAATCCTCTTATATGTTTCACAACATTTATAGATATTGGGTACACATTCAGGGAAACAAAACCAGTATCCTGCTTGCAGCCGCTTATTCAGTAATATACAATGCCGCTACTCTGCGGCTGTTCCCCTACACTATCCGCTAACCATAAAGGTAAGTAAGCACTAGATTATAACATGTGATAGAAAAGCAGAATTGGTGTTCCGCTTACAGCCTCTGATTAAATGACACACAACATCGCTGCTCAGCGGTTGGTCTCCCATTTTAGCTGTTATTCATCACGGTCAGAACCAGGTTGTAACTTATGGCTGGGAAGCAAACTGAGTGTCCCACTTGCAGCCTCTAAATTAATAGTATGCTATCACTGCTCAGCGGTTGTTGATTTCAATCAGACACAACAAATTTCAACATTAGGTGCAATGTTATGCAGTACAAAATCACATTATATAGCACCCGTTTTAAGACACCGATGGCCGTTTCACCATAGGCTTTTTCAAGGATCTAACCCGAACCTTCACTTCCGTTTCCTTTTATTCCCTGCAGTCTATTTCCATTGGATAGAATTCCTGTCAATCATGTTTATTGGCAATTGTATCATAAAACATGTCTTTTATTAATTACTAAAATAGTACTTAAGTTTTGTTCATCCCTATTCATTATTATTGTTATTAGTATAGTTTTTATTGTTGTACAATTCTCATTAAATGTTCTCTTCATTATTTAATATTTATTATATCTATAAACCCCATTTGTTTATCCTATTTTAACATTTATCCATTGCATATACATATATTCATTATTATGTTATTATTTTAACATTTATCCATTACATATACACATATTCATTATTATATTATTATATTATCTTATTTGATGTCTCTATGTTCAACATGCATACCATATTGAATAAAGTATTCATAATAATATTGTATCTATTTTGCTAATTATATATATATATATATTCTTTTTTTAACGAAATTTATTTTTAATTTTACGTAAGTAAGGTACAACAATATGTGCATAGATAAGAGAGATATTTAGCATATTACACAGATAAAAATATAGGGTAATAAAGTATCCAAAATACACATATAGCAAAACAAAAAAAAAACAATCTGAAAATAGATAAAACATTAAAACATAAAAAATTGCTATATATCACAGCACATACTTCGAAAATGGATTGTAAATAATAGTATGAATTACACAAAAGAGCAAGTAGGAAATAGAAAAATGTGTAAGAGAGAGAGGAGAAATGAAGAGAAAAGAAAAAGGAAGAAAAAGAGGAAGAATAAGATGGGGTACAGGGTAAGTGGGAAAGAGGCCGAATCCGGGTCTCTATTGTACATTGGGAAAACTTAAACAGAAGTCGCCATAGTAAAATGGAGAGAAAATAAACAAATAACTAATATAGATTAATTAGGAACGTTAGAGTAGAGGTTCGAAAAGCCTGAGGGCAGGGTCCCATTTGGTGTGGTCTTGTTATAGAGGAACCAGTCACACCAAACCATGAGGAACCTAGGAGAGGTATTGTGGATTTAAGCTGATATTTTCTCCATGGCCGCCACGTGCCAGATTTTATTTATAAGTTGTTGGCGAGGAGGAGGGTCAATATCTTTCCAGTGTCTAGCAATTAGACATTGAGCTGCATTCAGAATATGTGAAGAGAGCTTAACGGCATGTTTATTAAGGCCCTCAAGTGGACAGCCAAGGAGGAAAAACCAGGGAGACTTAATCAGTGGTATTTTAAAAATTTCCGAGAGGAGACTGATAACCCCATCCCAGAATTTAACTATTTTAGGGCATGACCACCATATGTGTATGAAAGTGCCTATCTCACCACAACCTCTCCAACATTGATCAGAGGCCAGATGATACATTTTGTGCAAACGGGCAAGTACCAGGTACCATCTATAATACACCTTGTAGGCATGTTCCTTAATTAAAGAAGAAATAGAGGACTTAGACACCCTCTCCGGCACCACAGACCATGTATTCTCATCAGGTGGACTCCCTAAATCTTTTTCCCATTGAAGTACATGATTTGGCGTATCTGGGATTTTAACAGAGAGCAAAAAGATATAGATAACAGATATAATACCTTTCATAGGATTATGGAGACACAAAGATTCAAATGACGTTAATGATCTATCAATTGAATTAGAAGGGAGTGAATTTATAAAATGTCGAACTTGAATATAAGTAAAAGTGTTGATAGAGGATATGTTAAATTTATTCTGTAAGGAACCCAGAGAGGCGCACCCACCCGAGTCAAAGATATCAGATACCACCCTAATCCCACTTTTAATCCATGGAGAGAAGTGGGCGAAGTTGATACCCGGGGAAAATGCCGGATTAAACCATATAGGAGTAACAGGGGATGGGTAGGAGGTAATATTATAGTGAGATGTACAATGATCCCAAATGGAGCATGTAAAAGAGATAACCGGATGCAAGCGAACAGATTGAGGTCTATCCGGCACAGCCAAACCTACGATAGCGGACATAAAGGGATATCACACGAATTAGCTTCTACTTCTACCCATCTAGTTACCTGGGATGGAGCAAACCAAGCTATTGCTTGGCTTAAGTGGGTAGCATAATAATAGAGGTTAACATCAGGAAACCCATTGCCCCCATTGGTAATGGGGCGACTGAGAGTGAGAAAACTGATACGGGGAGGCTTGGATTTCCACACAAATTGAACAAACCACCTGTGTAATTGCAATAAAGTCGGTTTGGGAACAGCAACTGGGAGGGTCTGAAAGAGGTAGAGTATTCTAGGCATAAGGTTCATCTTAACTGCCACTATTCTACCTAACCAGGAAATAATTAGATCACACCATCGGAGAAGGTCTAGTTTAATTGTTTTGAGCAGAGGGGGAAAGTTTGCAGAGAATAGGGTGTCATATCTGCTTGTAATATATACTCCTAGATATTTAATTTTAAAGGGATGCCAGGCAAAGTTATAATTGTGACGCAGGAGATTTAAGGCCATAGGTGATATATTAAGCGCGAGAGATTCAGTTTTAGAGAGGTTAACCTTGTAGCCCGAGAGAGAGCCGTATATAGACAAAACTTGAAAGCGTTTCGGTAGAGACGTATGGGGAGAAGTTAAAGTTAAAAGAACGTCGTCGGCATAACGGGACACTTTATATTCTGCCTTTCCTAGTAAGGTACCTCTAATATCTAAATTAAGGTGGATTTGAGCTGCAAGAGGTTCAATAACCAAAGCAAAGATCAGGGGTGACAAAGGGCACCCCTGTCTAGTGCCATTAGTTATGGGAAAGGGGGACGAGAGAAGACCATTCACGGAGACCCTAGCTGAAGGGGTAGTGTATAGGGCCTGGATGCCCTGGAGAAAATTACCTCCCAAGCCACTTAGTGTTTGGATCATGAAGGGCCAGCAAATCCGGTCAAAGGCCTTCTCAGCATCTAGGGAAAGCACTAGGGCTGGGGTACGAGTAGAATTAATGGAGTGGATGAGGCTAATAACCCGTCTAGTATTGTCCCTGGCCTGTCTCCCAGGTATAAAGCCAACTTGATCATTATGAGCTAGGCTGGGCAATACGGAGTTCAGGCGGTTGGCAAGTATCTTAGCATAAATCTTAGCATCAGTGTTCAACAGCAAGATAGGTCTATAGTGGGCACAATTGGAGTTATCTTTTCCCTCTTTGGGAATGACAATAATCCTAGCTTCTAGGGCCTACTTGGAGAAAGAGCCTCCTGACAGCACACCGTTGAACACCTTAGGGGACAGTAAGGAGTTAAAGGATTTATAATATGTAGCTGTAAAGCCATCTGGGCCAGGGGCCTTATTGGTCTTAGGGTTCTTTATCACCTCTGAGATCTCCTGCACCTCAATTCCAACACTTAGGGATTCAAGAGCCGAGGAAGATAGTTTAGGTAAATTACAGGTGGTTAGAAAATTTTGTATAGAGTCCTCAGTAGGGAGAGGACTATTCAAAGAAGATGAGAGATTATATAGTTTGTTATAATATTTACAAAACTCTTCAGTAATATGTAAGGGATCTCTAATAGGGTCGCCTGCGCAAGAGTTAATCATCAGAACATTGTTCTGTGAGAGTTTAGATCGCAATCTAGATGCCAGCATTCTATTGGCTTTGTCTCCTTTTTCAGAAAATGTTTGATTAAGCCATTTAAGAGAAGTCTCAGCTTTTGCTGTAAGAAGGAGGCCTAGTTCTCCTCTGGCAGCCACAAGTTTATGATAATCATCCGCTGTGCCAGAGGTTTTATGAGTCCTATCTAATTGGGCAATGAGGTCCATGAGTTCAATAAGCCTCTTAGTCCTATTCTTCCTGGCAAAAGCAGCTGACTTCTCTGGGATGCCCATAAGGCCGTGATACGGGGATCAGGGATCCCCATATCACGGCCTTATGGGCGTCCCAGAGAAGCTGTGGAGATGCAGTAGGACTGGAATTAAGAGAAAAACACTCTGTAATCTCAGAGGTCAACTGTGATCGTAGGGCCGGATTTACAAGGAGCCTATCATTAAGGCGTCAAACATAAGAGCTATTATGAGGGAAAGGAGATTCAATATCTAATGTGGATGGGGAGTGGTCTGACCAGGTGCTGGGGTGGATACTAACATCTAATATTAATTGCGCAGGGTCAATACCCAGAAAAATCATGTCTAGTCTTGTGTGGACATTGTGAACAGGCGAATAAAAGGTATAGTCCTTAGCAGTAGGCTCTTTTACGCGCCATGCATCAAATAGGAGGTGCTGAGAAAGAAATAGTTGTAAAGCTTCCGAGTTAGGACGGATAGAGCTAACAGATGAGCGTGGGGGAGGTTTAGATCTATCTAGGCGAGAATCTAAGGTAGCATTAAAATCACCTGCCATGACCACTCTACCTCTTCTATGTTGGGACAACAACGAACTTAGAGCGCGAAAAAAACGTTGTTGGGCAGAGTTGGGGGTGTACACATTAACAAACATAAAAAGTGTACCATCTAATTCCCCAATCAAAAGAAGATAGCGCCCCTCTGGGTCCCTAATGATTGAGGAGGGAACAAAGGTGACACGACGAGAGAATAGTATAGATACACCCTTCTTTTTATGAGTAGGGTCACATGCATGATAAGTGGAGGGGAAGTATTTAGATTTAAGTTCTGGGTGATGAGTGCCGGCGAAATGGGTCTCCTGTAAAAATATAATATCGCCTTGGAGTTGGCGGAGAGTGTGAAATATTGTAGATCGACGTTGTGGGCTGTTTAGACCTCTAACGTTAAATGTTACAAATTTGGTAGTCATGGAGGATTATAGAGAGTGATGAGCAAAAAAGTAGTCAAAAGAGGATAGACGAGTAATAAACCAAAGAACCCGGATTTCAGCCTCAGGAAAAAAAAAGAAAAAGAGAGGAGAGGAAAAGGAGGAAAGAGAGGGTAAGGAATAGGGAAGGCCCCGTCATTGTGGTCGGACCCACAGAAGAAGTTGGCTAAGAAGCCTAGAACGTCCGAGGCCGGTCATTATGACCGCATGGGGGTGAGTGGTCCAAGATGCCAAGAGGGGAGCGCAATATTAAAGGGATACAATAGAGGAGAAGACAAGCTCCAGGCGTGGACTAGTAGTAAAAACAATACTACTAACAACATGTTGACAAGAAGTGGAAAAACAGAGGGTAAACAGCGGTGATTGACAATAGAAAAAATAACACTTTATTGACTATAAATTGCTTAAAACACAAATAAATGAATAACCAATAAAAATCAGCAATAGTGTTAGACACTGGAACACTATATAAATATAGTCCTGAAACACTATTAGTGAAAGGCAGTAAGTCCTGAAGCACTGTTTGATAAAGGCAGTCCAACTTGGCAGCACACCAGTGCTGTATAGTTACCCACTAGATGATAAGGTCCACAGTGTCCTGAATTAGCGATGGTCCCACACTGAGGTTTATCCAACGCAAATGACCGGACCAGATTGTTTGAAGTGGGTGATGTTCATGGTATAGTCCCAAATCCAAGGTTGCAGCCACAAAATAAATAGTGCCAATGCTGCCAATATTCCAGATGGTGTTAGATACCAAATCCAAGTGTCCAGGGTCAGCTGATAATCACCTATGCGTTTCACTGCTCTAGGCAGCTTTTTCAAGGTGTCCAAATGATACAGAGATTGACTTTAAATATTTAAATATTAGCATCAACCGTTCTCAGCTGTTTGCAATCAATTGATTATCCATAATAACTTATCTAGTCAATGTATTAAAAACAAACATTCTAGCAGTAGGATGCAAAACCTTTTATACTCTATATAGATAAACGGAGGAGTACTTACTATTTCTATTATCTAGTCGTTAGAAACAGGTCCCGATCGTGATATCGCCGTCACTGCGGAAGTTGTTAACTTCCGCCGTGATGACGTCACACGTCGGGTCCGGCAATGTTATTGGTACGCAGCGTGCATCACGCTGTGTCTCACCAGAATATACCACAGAGGTTGTTCACCTCCACCGTGACACTGTCAAGAAGTTACTTAAAAGGAGAAGGAGAGGGGATATGTATGTAGGTTAGGGAAGGGTGGAAGGCAATGCAACCTCCATCAAAAGGATGTTGAGAAAAAGTCTGTTACCATGTTAAGTAAACATCGAGTGTGTTAAGGTATAGTATAAAATACAGTAAAACAGGATTTAACATGTCACAGTGTTAACAACAAGATATATAAAGCACCTAGCATAGAAACTATACATTGCCCCAGTATCTTTTTTAATAATTTAAATAATATGGGCAGACCAGGTCAGGAAAATAGTCAACACCAAAAATGGGTAGATAAATTGGTGACCTGTGGAGTTAGAAAAAGCAGCAAATACAGTGGGACAACTAAAGGCATGCCAAAAAAAAATAAAAAATGGAAGCATTGTTACAGAGCATTACACATTATAAGGTAAACAAATATCAATTTAAAACTAAAATCGGTATCAGTAAGAGAAACAATTGAACAGTAGCAAAAATACGTCCAATAAAGGGACCTAGTTCCCATATAGGGAAAAATATTAAGTGACAAAAAAAAGAAGATGGGAAAATCAGGTCACTGCAGCAGGATGAAGGCTAGCGCCAACTGTGCGCCAGACATTTTTCGGAGCTCGTTGAGGGAGGGACCTCACACTAGTTTCCAGAGGCCTTTAAGGGTGAGGGCCTCGTGTCATCCTTGGGAGGGCCATTCATGGCAGGAGGTGGCAGATGCAATTGCGAGAGCAGGTGTAAAGCCTCATCTGGGGATCTTGCTGAAAGGAGCTTGCCCTCTGCTCGAATCTGTAGACTAAAGGGGAAGCCCCAGCGATAGCGAATGCTATGATCCAGTAGAATTTTGTGATGTCTTTCATTTCACGCCTCTTAGCCAGGGTAAGAGGGCAGAGGTCTTGAAAGCTCAAAAGGTTGGCACCTTCGAAGGCAATATCAGGAGAGCATCTGGCCTGGGAGCAGTATTACGTCTCTTGGTGAGTCCGAAGTTTGGGAGTGAGGCCGAAGGGCCCGGTGGGCTCGATCGAGGAGGATCATATCATCTGAAATGGAAGGGGCAAGAGAGCGGAAGAGATGTAAAAGATAATCCTCAAGATGGGCAGACTCCACAGACTCAGGGATATTTCGGATTCAGAGATTATTTCTACGCCCCCTGTTATCAAGGTCCTCTTGTTTGTCAGCAATCAACACAAGGTCCCGAGTTAGTTGGATGTTGTCCTGTTCAGACATCTGTTGGAAACTAATGATCTCTTCTTGTTTCCTCTCGAGAGCATCTAAACGGGAACCTAGGTCAGTGACCTCTGCCTGGAGGCCGGAGAGAGCTTTGTGGACCTCATCATGAATAGTTTGATGGAAGCTTCGCATCTCAGTTAGGATAGCAGCGACATCCGCTTTGGTAGATGGGGCCGCCGAGTCTTCCACTTCTGAATCCACCTCAGAGACATCACCTAGTGACGGAGTAGAGGGCGGTATCTGTGAGTCATTTGCTTGGGTTGCTTTAAAGTAGGATACAAGGCCTTGAGAACCAGATTTCTTGTGCCTACCAGGCATAGTGGCGGATTAGGTCAGAAAGTAAATATATATGTATATTAAAACGTAGAAAGATGTAGGGGGGAGTTGTAACTTCTTATCAGCGAGGCACACCTGGGACTTGAATAGTAAGAGTTAACCCATTATAAGGGAAAACTACATATATCTAGTACTGTAGTAACAACGTCACTAGGTCAAAAAGTATAAAGTGCAGCCGCACCCTATAGGCCACACAGCTGTAACATATGAAAATTTGATCCTACTATTATCATCCACAGCAATATTTGCAGTAATGTAAGTATGCAGTTGGGATGTAGATATAGGCAGTGGCCACCAGATGGAGCCCCAGCGCTGGCAGAGAAGGAACAGACAAGCAGCAAATTAAAATATTTGTGATCTGTGACAAGGCAGTGGGCATGCAGGGACTTGGGAAAAAAGGGGGTAATGGTACTCCCCCGTAGGTCCCATTTACAGGGCAAGTCAGCTGATGGCAGTGGGGAATCCTGTCTTCAGTGGTCCCCTGCAGTATGGTCCTAGATGCAGGGACAGCCAGAAAAAGGGAAACCAGTATGAAGGAGATTACCTTCAGGTGCCCAGCAGTAAAGGTGAGGCCACTGTGTTAGCTGGAGGCAGCGGACTTGCTGGGAGAGGATATGGACATGTGCCAGTTGCAGGACCTGCCGCAGAGTGGTTGGTGGTGTGGCCGCGATCAGCGGCGGCGTCTGAGTGCTGGCCGCACCACTGTACTACAGAGATGCAGTGGCTCCGTCAGAAGAGAAGGAGGACGACTCGTGCCGGGATGGAGATGCCGCAGAGGGATCCCCGGCAGCGTCCAAGGTAACAGCCGTGAGTGGGGGACTTCTCGGCTAGCTGTGCCAGTCAGTGGGGGAAATGGCGGTGAAGGCCTCCTGGGAGCAGTCTCCGTCGGGGGAACCGCAGTGCTGGCATCTGCAGGGCACACAGAGCTCCACTAGCAGGCTTAGTCAGGCGTCCACTCCTTCAGCAGGGCACCAGGTAGCAGCTGCTAAAGTAATGTCCAGCTAGCAGGCAGTTAGGCTTTAGAGAAGGTGAAGCCAATGTGGAGCTCAGAGAAAAGCATCCACCATCTTAGGCTCTAAGCCACGCCCCGCTAATTATATATATTAATATCTCATAGTATATCAATAAATTATAATATTATGTGCAAATTAAGAACAGTGTAAACAAATAACATTTATTTAAACTTTACGTGAAATATAACAATTTATATTGTTAATTTAGTATTTGACAGTGCATATCTGTGCATAAATAATAATGTGAATCTGTGTAATATATAATATAATCATTTTAGATTCTTTATTGTGCGTGAAGTGAAGTAATCCTCCGCAAAAGGGTAGGCACAAGCCAAGCACCTTTGAGGTTGGAAGCGCTTACCAGGAGATTTCCATGCCTCCTTCAAATTATCCACTTATTGGCCAGATAGAGGAAATAATGTGGCATCACCCTTAATATCCTTAAAAAAGGAGTATTTGGACTTAGCCACAGGGGGATTTTCATCCTCAATAACAAAGGCCACACGGACTGCCCGTATTAGACCGGGTATATATATATATATATATATATATACCCAGTGTATATATATATATATATATATATACACAGATATATATATATATATATATATATGTTATAAGTGTATAGGTGATGAGCGACTGACGTATATCTGTGCAATAATTAATAAAATGTGCAATTCAACCAACAAAACATGATACACACAGTATATATGTATGAAAAAAATATATCACATTTTAATAATAATAAAATATACACACAAAATAGACATATATAGAGATACTGCTTAGATAAGCACACAGTGTACTATTAACGTGTCCACAGTGTGCAAAAAGTGCTAATAAATATTCTAAAAGTACAATTCAATATAAAAAGCGAGCAGAATATATATACTTGAATATTTAAAACATTTTAAACCAGTATCACAGAGGAATTACTAAAGAGTAAAAACAATTATAAAAAACAAGTTAAAAAGTTTCAGACTCGTTTCTTAAAAAAGGAAGTTTAGAGTAAAAGTGCAAAGCTTATCTGTAAAGGTTCATTTCAGGCAATGGTGGCCTTACCCAACGCGTTTCATCCACTTGGGGACTTCATCAAGGGGTGCTAGTGAACAGGGTTTGCCACTTTTTATACTCTTTGAGACAGGGTTCTAATTGTCTCATTAGGGCCAACTTTTTGCATCACTTCCGGTTGGTTACTTCCGGAAGTGCGCTCTTAGCATGAGGCGATTAAAACATATTTAATACCACATGGATATATCGTGAAACAACCTTGGTGGACTGTCCATAAATCTAATATAAGATCCTGTATATTATTAGGTGACTCAATGCCCCCGATCGTGCAAAGAAGTCTGCCAGTCTCCGTTCCTACTTCCGCCCAGTTGCTGATGTCACATCCTTTCTACCATTCAATAAGTATGTCTTCATTCGTGATGTAGCGTCCGCCATTTTGTAGAAGTTTATACGCGGCTGTAGTCTTAGTACAATTCGGCTCATCTCGGCAGGTACTTCAGGCTATCTCCAGCTCCCATCCTCTTCTGGCCGTAACACCGGATCTGTTCCCTGCCTGGCACTTTGATTGGCGCTCGCAGGTCCTGTTGCTCATATTCCGGTTGTCATAGTAACCGGGATGCCATCTTCACGTAAACAGCTGATAATTCAAAGGGGGACAGATTAGTGAATCTATTCATAAAAGATATGCATAGGGAGCCGGCCCTGGCTAATAGCACAAATCAAGAACATGCTGAAGTATAATTGGATTCTGTATATTATTGTAATAAAAGGATAATATGAGAAATAGCAACATTTATATTTTGGAGCATCATGATTTTGTTAAAAAATATATATATAAAAATATATTCATATAGTTGATAATAGTTGTTCAAGGACCAGGATGAAAGACTTTTTCTTTTTTATGTGGAATAGATGAAGTAAAAAATAAATAAATGAAATAGGGTCAATATGGTGAAATAAAGTCAATATTCCATAATGCAGATTAGTCAGTAGAGGGATCTTCATTCTTATTTTTTCTAATATTCCATAGATCTTCAGCTCGTATGTGGCCCATAGTCCTTAAGATGGACTGAGTGGCTAATGTACGCCCTACTGTGGATATTAAACTACAACACTGAGTATTCCCAGGTGGTCTCCCATCCAAGTACTGACCCAGCCCAATTGTGCGTAGCTTCCAAGATCAGACGAGATTGGGCTTTAGTACAATGTTAAGGTTGTAGGTACTAGAACCAATATCCACAGCTACCAACTCATCCATCATAGGAAAGGGGCAATTTCATAACTTTCGTTAAATCCATTTGGAGCCATTGTGTTAAGTTGGAAGATCCAAAACATTTCCCTCCGCGAAAGTTTGTTGCTAAGATCTCCACCTCGTTCTCCCAAAGTCACATGTTCAATTGCTTTAAAGGTGAGTTCTTCAGGGTTAGAAGCATGATGCGTAGTAAAGTGTCTAGAGACCGCATGTCCTTCTACTTTATTCTTTATGTTGCGAATATGCTCTTGAATCCTTATTTTTAGGGGTCTTTTTGTTTTCCCTATGTATTTTAGACCGCATTTACATTCTAATAAGTATATGATTGATGTAGAATTGCAGTTCATAAAATTCTTAATTTTAAATTCTTTTGAATCATTGTAGTTACAAAAGACTTTTCTACGTGGATGAAGATATCTGCATATGTTACAACGGCCACATTTATAGCATCCTTGACAGGGGGGCAGAAGATCATTCCTTGTGTGGTTATTGTCTCTGATCATACTTGGCGCCAGGGTATCTTTAAGGCTTTTACCTTTTTTGAAAAGGACAGTGGGTTTAGGGGGTAGGATGTCCTTGAGTACTGAATCCATAAGTAGGATGTTCCAATGTTTTTGTAAACATCTCTTGATCTTGTTCTCGTGTCCGTTATATGTAGTGACAAAAGGTAAAAAGTTTTCTTTATTGACACCCTATTATACTAAGGGAGTACGTATATATATATTTTATACACTATTTATCCTCTGTACTAATTCCAAGTTGGCGCCGACACTTCTTTTGTGTAATAATAAATCTGCTTTTGGGTTAATGTGCTTCGGCAGCCTCCCTGGATAAGAGCCTTAAAATATACAGAAATGTTCAGAATAAATGAACGAGCAAATAGGAGGCATGATTTATGTCAGAGGATTTTTAATGAAAGTAGTAATGTCCCCCTCCCAGAATTCCAAACACAGAATTTGGATAATACATTTTGGGATATGGAAAAAATTTTAACTAAAGAAATCAAAGCCTGGTGGGACATCAAAGGTTTGGAACATTATATCTCAGTTGATAGGATACCAAGAGGTCTTAGAATCCAAAAAAATTCAACCTTTGGACTAGATAAGACAAGTTTTATTGAGAAATGGGACAAAATATTACATAAATGTTCTATTGAACTAATGCAGCTGATTATTTGTGAGAAAAAAGATATTATGATCCAACTTGAACAAGAAATCAAAATTAAAGAAGCAAACATGGAGGAATATAAAATGGAGGAGAACTATAAAGAGAATGAGAAATTTCTCATTAAGAAGTTAGAGAAAATAGAAGAGCAGGTCATTAAAGGCAAGGAGAAAAAATTCCTAAGAGACAAACAGGATTATGCCACGAACAAAATCAAACAATGGAGTAGATTTACTACTACCAATCAGACACGATGAAAAGACTGGAATAAAGAGGAACAACCTTGGAAACAAATGCCACGAAGAAACCAGCCTGATCCCAGGGATGAAGACACAAGACCAGTAGCTAGATTTAAGACGGATACAAGGAATAGATTTTCAACACTTCAAAGATTCAACTCCACTAGTGATACTGAGTATCCTTTTTTATCACCAGGCCTGACCACAACTTACGACCCAGGGAACCACAATCTAAGAGAAACAACTACAACAGCATCACTGCTAAAAAGATGAACAAGAGACGGAGAGGAAAACGGGGCAATGGGAGGAAGAACATTCAAAAGGAGGACCCTCCAATAGATCTCAAAAGCATTGGTATCTTTAACCTTTCCACACATACACTTACTAAGCCAGAAATTCAATTACTAAGCAAAGGACTTAATTACGCACCTACCTCAAGTATGAACAAATTTGAAATATTCATAGATTTAAATAAGTATGTGAGAAATCTCACTTTAAAAAGACATTTTATTAGGAAAGAGACGGCACCCATAAAAAACTTTGAATCTATGTCGAAGTCTGGACTAAAAGGAAAGTCAACCTACTACCCTTTGGAATCCAAGAGTAGCCACATAGAAATTTTCTATGAAAAGGTCAAAAGAGAGCTATGTGATTCAGATATTACGAAGGTATCTAAACAGAACCTTAGTAACAAAGAAAAACATGCTCTTAAAGAATTACAGGCAAATAAGGAAATAATTATTAAACAAGCTGACAAAGGGGGGGGGATTAGTTATCATGGAAAGACAAGCTTATCTAAAAGAGGCCAGCAGACTGCTGGGGGACAAGATCTCATATGCCATCTTGCAACAAGATCCCTTGGAACAATACACAGAGGAACTTAGAGTACTCCTTTTGCGGGGTCTCCGTGAGGGAACCCTATGCAAAGAGGAATATCAGTACTTGATGACAACTAGTCCCACCACCCCCATTTTTTATTTTCTACCCAAAATCCATAAATCCCTGATAGATCCACCAGGAAGACCCATCATAGCAGGTATAGATTCACTAACGTCCCATCTCTCAGAGTACGTGGATGTATTCCTGCAGAAATACGTGGTACAACTAGAGTCTTACTTAAAGGACACCACAAATCTTCTACAACATCTAGAAAAGATTGAATGGAAAGACACATATAAATGGATCACCATTGATGTACAAGCCTTATATACTTGCATTGAGCACACTAAAGGTGTCAATGCATGTAGACTAATCATGGAAGAAGATGTACTAATGGATGCTACACACCGCAAATTTTTATGTGATCTTATGACTTTTATACTCAATCATAATTATTTTCAATTTTTAGATGTGTTTTACCGTCAAATTTGTGGCACTGCAATGGGTACCGTTTTTGCACCAAGCTTCACCAATATTTTTATGGGGCAGTGGGAACAAGAATATATCTATACCAATAATCCTTACAAGAATAGAATTATTATGTACAAGAGGTATATTGATGATATTCTTATAATCTGGAATGGATCGGAGGAGGATTTTAAACAGTTTTTAATTTATATTGAGAGGAATGAAATGAATTTGAAATTTACATCCCATTTTAGCGACACTTCGATTGAATTTCTGGACTTAGTTTTGAATCAAGAGGACGGGAGAGTTATCACCAAAACATACATCAAGGAGGTAGATACCAATAGTTATCTACACTGCAAGAGTGGACATCTAAAGAAATGGAAGAACAATATTCCATATTCCCAATTCCACAGAATAAAGCGGAACTGCACTAGAGAAAGTGATTGCAAGGAACAGATTAATTTCTATACTGAAAGATTCAAGAAGAAAGAATATCCAGTAGAAATTTTGACTAAGGCAGCTGAAAAAACAGAAGGACTCAAGAGAGCTGAGTTACTGAATTACAAGAAGAGTACCAATAAAGAAAACTTTTTACCTTTTGTCACTACATATAACGGACACGAGAACAAGATCAAGAGATGTTTACAAAAACATTGGAACATCCTACTTATGGATTCAGTACTCAAGGACATCCTACCCCCTAAACCCACTGTCCTTTTCAAAAAAGGTAAAAGCCTTAAAGATACCCTGGCGCCAAGTATGATCTGAGACATTAACCACACAAGGAATGATCTTCTGCCCCCCTGTCAAGGATGCTATAAATGTGGCCGTTGTAACATATGCAGATATCTTCATCCACGTAGAAAAGTCTTTTGTAACTACAATGATTCAAAAGAATTTAAAATTAAGAATTTTATGAACTGCAATTCTACATCAATCATATACTTATTAGAATGTAAATGCGGTCTAAAATACATAGGGAAAACAAAAAGACCCCTAAAAATAAGGATTCAAGAGCATATTCGCAACATAAAGAATAAAGTAGAAGGACATGCGGTCTCTAGACACTTTACTACGCATCATGCTTCTAACCCTGAAGAACTCACCTTTAAAGCAATTGAACATGTGACTTTGGGAGAACGAGGTGGAGATCTTAGCAACAAACTTTCATGGAGGGAAATGTTTTGGATCTTCCAACTTAACACAATGGCTCCAAATGGATTTAATGAAAGTTATGAAATTGCCCCTTTCCTATGATGGATGAGTTGGTAGCTGTGGATATTGGTTCTAGTACCTACAACCTTACCATTGTACTAACGCCCAATCTCGTCTGATCTTGGAAGCTAAGCACAATTGGGCTGGGTCAGTACTTGGATGGGAGACCACCTGGGAATACTCAGTGTTGTAGTTTAATATCCACAGTAGGGCGTACATTAGCCACTCAGTCCATCTTAAGGACTATGGGCCACATACGAGCTGAAGATCTATGGAATATTAGAAAAAATAAGAATGAAGATCCCTCTGCTGACTAATCTGCATTATGGAATATTGACTTTATTTCACCATATTGACCCTATTTCATTTATTTATTTTTTACTTCATCTATTCCACATAAAAAAGAAAAAGTCTTTCATCCTGGTCCTTGAACAACTATTATCAACTATATGAATATATTTTTATATATATATTTTTTAACAAAATCATGATGCTCCAAAATATAAATGTTGCTATTTCTCATATTATCCTTTTATTACAATAATATACAGAATCCAATTATACTTCAGCATGTTCTTGATTTGTGCTATTAGCCAGGGCCCGCTCCCTATGCATATCTTTTATGAATAGATTCACTAATCTGTCCCCCTTTGAATATTCAGCTATTTACGTGAAGATGGCATCCCGGTTACTATGACAACCGGAATATGAACAACAGGAAGGAGACCTGCGAGCGCCAATCAAAGTGCCAGGCAGGGAACAGATCCGGTGTTACAGCCGGAAGAGGATGGGAGCTGGAGATAGCCTGAAGTACCTGCCGAGATGAGCCGAATTGTACTAAGACTACAGCCGCGTATAGACTTCTACAAAATGGCGGACGCTACATCACGAATGAAGACATACTTATTGAATGGTAGAAAGGATGTGACATCAGCAACTGGGCGGAAGTAGGAATGGAGACTGGCAGACTTCTTTGCACGATCGGGGGCATTGAGTCACCTAATAATATACAGGATCTTATATTAGATTTATGGACAGTCCACCAAGGTTGTTTCACGATATATCCATGTGGTATTAAATATGTTTTAATCGCCTCATGCTAAGAGCGCACTTCCGGAAGTAACCAACCGGAAGTGATGCAAAAAGTTGGCCTTAATGAGACAATTAGAACCCTGTCTCAAAGAGTATAAAAAGTGGCAAACCCTGTTCACTAGCACCCCTTGATGAAGTCCCCAAGTGGATGAAACGCATTGGGATAAGCCACCATTGCCTGAAATGAACCTTTACAGATAAGGTTTGCACTTTTACTCTAAACTTCCTTTTTTAAGAAACGAGTCTGAAACTTTTTAACTTGTTTTTTATAATTGTTTTTACTCTTTATTAATTCCTCTGTGATACTGGTTTAAAATGTTTTAAATATTCAAGTATATATATTCTGCTCGCTTTTTATATTGAATTGTACTTTTAGAATATTTATCAGCACTTTTTGCACACTGTGGACACGTTAATAGTACACTTTGTGCTTATCTAAGCAGTATCTCTATATATGTCTCTTTTGTGTGTATATTTTATTATTATTAAATTGTGATATATTTTTTTCATATATATATACTGTGTGTATCATGTTTTGTTGGTTGAATTGCACATTTTATTAATTATTGCACAGATATATGTCAGTCGCTCATCACCTATACACTTATAACATTTCACTTGTAAGGGCTACCCCACAAGTCCTTTTACATTGGGCATAGCTGACACCCTATTATACTAAGGGAGTACGTATATATATATATATATATATATATATTTTATACACTATTTATCCTCTGTACTAATTCCAAGTTGGCGCCGACACTTCTTTTGTGTAATAATATATATATATATATCTTAGATTTAGACTCCGCTTCCCTAGTCAGATGAGTCATGGAGCTCACCGTCATCAGACGTCAGGTCATCATCATCATGTGTAGCCTGGGATGACAATAATGGCATTTTAGAAGGCCTCAGCATTGATTCCCCCTCTAAAATGTCCATCAGGTTCTGTACCGTGGTGGACAGAGAGTTCACCCAAACAGGCTCCGGAGGTGAAGGTGCTCTAAGAAGGTGCTGGAGGGATGCACTGGGGTACCATCATCTGTCTGGGGAACCCCTGTATGGGGGATGGGACCACTGCCTGCTGTGAGAACCCCAACTGGGGAAATGCAGGGGGGCCACTAAACATCCCGCAATGGCTGAAAGTGCCTGGGCAAAACAAGTCCAGGGAGGTTCTTGTGCAGAGAAAGGAATCAGACCTGAGATAACATTACACGAAACACATAAACCTTCAGTGACTACATCCCCTTACCCTATCCTCACCTTACATTTGGAGCTGGACAGGGGGATAGGGACATCCTTAAGTGCAGAATCCTCACTCTCAGACACAGTAATGAGAGTATATAGGATGTACGTAACTCTCCACACAGAAAAACAATTTTTACTGTGAGGCAAATTGCACCCTTACAGTACTGCACCGCAAGGGCTTGTAAAAAGAAAAGGATGGCCTTTGGCCATGCTGCATAAGCTAAAGCTTACTGCAGGCTGGGCTAGTCCTGGTCACTTGAGAGGTCAGGAAATCTGTGTCCAACGACTCAGAAACTGGCATAATCAATCCCGCAAAAACGGTGGCCAGCTGCTTGGGGGGCACAGCATACGAAGACCCCAAATCATCTGAGATGTGCGCTAACCATCAAGTTAGCGTACATCTCTAAAACAGGCCATATGTTATCAAAAATGCTCCTTAATTAATGTATTCGTTAAGACTTCCTGGAGAGAGCAAATCCAGACTGAAGACATGAGGAGTACACAGGAGAGCAGAAGTGGTACAGACTTGGGGAGAGGAGAACAGGGTGCATGGGGCGAGTACACAGGAGAGCAGAAGAGGTGGAGACATAGGAAGAGTACAATATATTTGTTTACAGCAACTGCTCTAATTAACATGTGCTGTGTAATAACAACAATACACCATACCTGCTCCATCAGTATTATAACACCAGTATACCAGGATCAACTTCCTATTATAATAAGACACCAGAACCTGCTCCACCTGTAACATAACAACAAGACATTATAGTTTGCTCCACTTGTAATTTAAAATAGGATACAAGTCAGACTCTCCATATAATAATCACAGGACACCAGGGTCTGCTCCTCCTGTGCTATAATAATACTAATACAATATAAAAATAAATAACATTACCTGCTGCCAGTCACAGCAGAATGCCAGAAGGATCGGGGAAGGGGAATTAGTCTCAGCCCAGCTATGAGCAGCACCAGCAGACCTGCTGACTCTCACCCCCTGTATACCTCCTGCAGACAGGGAAACATGATGTAACACTTACCCTGCTGTGCAGCACAAGGGGGATAACCAGCAACAGCTTCTCCCATCTCTGCCAGCAGCCCCTAACTAATCTTCAAATTACTGACATGACATCCACTGTTATTATTTGGACTTGGCATACACAGTTTAGACCACAGGAAAATGTCAGCCGACCTCCTCCACTTTAGTACATGTATGGATACTGCAAATCTTTTAGTTCTGGTAACTAAAAAACTACAGGAAAGACACGTTTGTGTGACAAAAGGTACATTCGCCATGTTATTGTGAACAAATGCTGCAGCTTTAGGTCCGTGCTCAGGTAGCCATTGAAAGTCAGTGGCCATTTTCTTGTGGTCCATAGGTTGTAGTGCATACTTGCCGACATTCAGCTCCTTCCTTCTGGGAGGGAGCTGAATGCCTGCACACAGCGGGGGGCGTGGCTGGGCACTGACTCTGCATGGGGGTGGGGCCAGGGGCATGACCGCATGATCGTGTCTTCATGGCCCCACCCCCTCTTCACATTGCCGAAAATAAAGACATTGTGAAGCGGAGGCGGAGCAACGATGATGTGATTTAGCGATGAATCACGTCATTTGGCCCCCCACTTTGGGGGTGTCTAGTTGTAGTTGGGGGGCAGGCAGCAGCTGGGAGGCTTGCCTCCCTTTCCGGGGGGTCGGGAGCGGCACACGATATTCAGGAGGCTCCTGACCAATTTGGGAGGGTAGGCAAGCCTGTTGTAGTGTCTAGATGCCATTCGCATCCTGATATCATCCCATCACTCACCAGACATCCCCTGAGAGGAGAATGAGACTTAGTAGAGTAGAGTAGAGTAGAGTGGTACTGAGGGTCTCTGGGGAGGAAGACAGGTCTGTCCTGGTGCTGTATCATTAAAATTGTTACTGTATGGGGTTTGGTTGGGCAGATGTTGTAGAACAGGAACAGGTATGTTATCTGAGTACACTGTGCTGTTATGTGTATATGCCGGGCACTATGGTTTGTGTGTATGTAAGGCACTATAGCTATAAGGGATATATGCCAGGAACTATAGGTATAGTGTGTTTGTATGCCGAGCACTATGGCTATGGCTACATGTATTTTCTGAAAAGTATCAGTGTGTTTTCATCAACAAGTGCATCTTACTAACTGCTCTGGGGCTCATTTACATTTGGATGTAAGTCAATTTTATGACACACCTCTCAGATATAGCAATAAAAGTCCACTTTACCGCACGCTCATCGGGTTACTTTCACAATCTCCCTGAAATGCTTTTTCAAAAGTAGGCAAGTATGACATTTCTCAATTCTAGGGTTCACCTGCACTGCCCTACTCAGCCCTGGATAAGATACAGCTGGTAACAGACAGTGCTTACACATCACCAGGAGGCCACAAGCGGTATCTTGTCATTAGGTCTACAGTAAAAAGGTATACAATGTTTAGGTAGACAATACAAGTTAGACAGGCAATAAGTTGACAGGGTCTGAAGGTCAACACACTAAAGGTCGACAGTGTTATTAGGTCGACAAAGAATTGGACAACACCTGTTTCTTTTGTTTTATGTTAGGGTTAGGCACTTACCGGATGTCACAGTTGGTGTTAGTGAGTTACCTGTCTCAGGTGATGAACTGGAATCACTGGAGGCCGGCTGGACTGGAACCATGGGAAACATGAATAGCTCTTTTATTATAGGAATTGGGTAGCAGTGAGAACTGCCTTTGGTGATGAGTGACTGGAACTGGAAACTTGAAACATTGGAGTGAGACCAGAAGGAACTTGGAGGGACCGGACTGGGACCGGGGGGTAGGCTGACTGAGCTGGTCGGGGTACCAGTAGATGAGCTTGCAGATGGATGGTAGCTGGGTGGCTTATGTGGAGCGGCTGGATAGCCGTGGGTAGACGCTGGTAGCTGGGTAGCTACATGGAGTGGCTGGATAGCTGTGGGTAGACGCTGGTAGCTGGGTGGCTACGTGGAGTGGCTGGATAGCCGTGGGTAGATGCTGGTAGCTAGGTGGCTTACGTAGAGTGGCTGGATAGCCGTGGGTAGACGCTGGTAGCTGGGTGGCTACGTGGAGTGGCTGGATAGCCGTGGGTAGATGCTGGTAGCTGGGTGGCTATGTGGAGCGGCTGGATAGCCGTGGGTAGATGCTGGTAGCTGGGAAGCTACTTGGAGCGGCCTGGGAGCCATACATGAGAGATGGTAGTGTGAAAGCTGCTTGGTACATCCTGGGAGCTGTGTGGAGAAGCTGGTAGCGTGGAAGCTACTTGTAGCGGCCAGGGAGCCGTACGTGAGAGATGGTAGCGTGAAAGCTGCTTGGTGCGGCCTGGGAGCCGTAGGTGAGAGATGGTAGCGTGGAAGCTACTTGGTGCGGCCTGGGAGCTGTGTGGAGAAGCTGGTAGCGTGGAAGCTACTTGGAGCGGCCTGGTAGCTGTACGTGAGAGATGGTAGCATGGAAGCTACTTGGTGCGGCCTGGGAGCCGTAGGTGAGAGATGGTAGCGTGGAAGCTACTTGGTGCGGCCTGGGAGCCATACGTTGGAGATGGTAGCGTGGAAGCTACTGGGTGTGGCCTGGGAGCCATGTGGAGAAGCTGGTAGCGTGGAACCTACTTGGAGCGGCCTGCGAGCCGTACGTGAGAGATGGTAGCGTGGAAGCTACTTGGTGCGGCCTGGGAGCCGTGTGGAGAAGCTGGTAGCGTGGAAGCTACTTGGTGTGGCCTGGGAGCCATGTGGAGAAGCTGGTAGCGTGGATAGCTGAACGCAGCAGGCTTGCGAATAACACTGGTCTAGGAACCAGCAGGAGCCTGGGACATACTGGTACACAGAAGTACAGCTATATCACAAGTAGTACACCATGGGACATAACAAGATGTTCAAGCACTGAGTGCTATTAGAGGAGGATCTATATACCTAGAGTCTGGCAGCAATTGGTGGATACAGACAGGTGGTCTGGCAGTGGCATTCAGAGTGGAGCAAGGTACAACATGCAGAGGGGTTAATCATCTCTGCAGCCCTTGAGAAACAGGACCACACCTGTGATTCCAATTAAGACTAGCAATGCTCACAGACAGGGCAGAGTCCAGGTGATAATCAGTGTGGGGAGGAGGGCAGTCTGCACACACAGGGTTGTCACAGCCAGCATGATTCAGTCAGAGCAGATCTCCCAGGGGAATTACAAACACAGATCCATGGAGCAGCTGGCAGAGGTAAGTCTCAAAAGGTAAAAACTAGCTAGGATTGTGACACCGGAGGGTTAGGCACTTACCCCAATGGTTAGGTTAGGCAATTACCCTGATGGTTTGGGTTAGGCACCAGGAGGGAGGGTTAAGCACTTAGCGGAGTGTTAGGGTTAGGCACTTAACCCCAATGGTTGGGGTTAGGCACTTACTGTGACAGTTAGGGTTTGGCACCAGGAGGGAGGGTAAGGCACTTACCAGAATGTTAGGGTTAGGCACTTACCCCAATGGTTAGGGTTAGGCACTTACCCTGATGGTTAGGGTAAGGCACCAGGAGGGAGGGTTAGGCACCAAGCAGAGGGTTAGGGTGAAGATAAGGGCAAAAAAACAAATAAAAACATGTGTCGACCATTTGGGTGTCGAATTAATGTTAAGGTATGATGAATAGGCCCCTTAACCAGTTAACTGATAATTTTTTTAAATGCTCAGAAATTGTCATTTTTTATTGAATAAAGCATAAAATTTTTTTTTTAAGAATATAGTAAAATATTTTATTTAAAAAAAAATATATCTAGGGAGTTTTTGCCCTCCCCCCTCTCACCATGTTCATTGGCCCCATTATAAAATAACTTCCCACCCCCTATTGGCACTAGTCCCCTAGTGGTCATAAATCATATTAATATTAACCACTCACACCCCCTACATAGTAAAAAAAACACCCCGTTTTATGAACCAGCATCCTGTGAAAATCCCATTTTTCCACCACCCTCCTACCCTATGACCAGTTTAATATTTTATTATTTTATCCCTCAGCATCATAACCATATATTTTTATATCTCCTCCACCCTCACTTATGCCAGATCCCCCCCCATGTGTTTACCGTCCTGCCCCCATGGGCAACCGACCACCATCCCCCTCCCCCACATGCAGAGTGTTGTACAGTGGGGACTGATCATTAGTTCCCTCTACTGCCACTGATCACTGCACACGTGGAGATCAGCCTAAATTGCTTTGAGGGGAACTATATTCTCCTCCTCACACTGTGATCCCTGGGAACATGTGCTTTAGAGTACCTTTCGCACAGCATTCTGGATCACCATTCTGGCAATGTCATCAGCGGTCACACACAGGGGAGATAGAGGAGATCTGTTCTACAGCTGGGACAGGGAGTGAAGGGGCACAGTTGTATGTGTGACAACCAGGTCAGACTAAGCACTACTGGCTGCCATCGTGACATATGTGAACCACTATAACTCAGCATTGTCCACTGACTGCAGGGGCCAAATCACTCCAAAATTGGAATCCCCCAAACTGAAGCCCACCCCTGAGGTCATTCAGGATTTTCCTGTAAAGGCGGACACAGAAATGCGGGTTGGAGACCCCTGCAATAGCACAATCTAGCCTACTGCAAACACCCACCCCATCGGTATAATCCAGCAAGCTAAATTAAATCAACCGAGGACCGCCTGCACCTGACGCAATTTAACCTGCTGAGAAGTCAAACAACACTGAATCTGCACTAGCAACCACTGCACCTTATTGGCCGGAAACCGGCAGCACCCAGCAAATGTGTCCACTCCAATTTCAAGGTAAGACAGGCAGGAAATCGGGCCTACCGCCTAGTCCAAGGCAACTGCAATGACAAGCACCCGTAAAAAAAGGGGCCAGCACAGAAAACCTCACCACAAATTGCGCATCTGATGGGCTGCTGAACAAAAATCGTCCAAATAATGTGCTATTCCTGCATGGCCTGTACTAAACTTTTCAAATATGTGCATACCAGATAGCACAGCCCGTGGGAAGGCACCTGTCAACAAGAATGGACTGTCAGCATCCCATTTTGCCATCAAACACCCAGGACCAAAACCCTATATCAGTGGCTCTCAAAATCGGCCCCCAGTACCCCACACAAGTCACATCCCCCAGTTCAACCCAAAGGTACATAGGTGTATACATCACTCACTGACACATTTTAAAAAATTCAACAGGTGGAGCTAATTATTAAAATTGCAAGTCTGTGAGGAGACCTGGAAAAACATGCACTGCCCAGGATCCCGAGGACCAAGCACGAGAACTTGTGCCCTATATCAATGCGAGTGCCACATTGAATACTGGTAGTGAACCTGGCAAATCAAGTGAGGGATTGCCTCGTTCACAGAGCCCTCATGAGGACACAACAAATGCTGAATCAAATGATATCTACTCTGGTCCCTCTACAGCATGACACCAAGAGGGGAAATGCACAGGTCCGGCAAAGGGGGAATGGTAAAAGGCCCAGACATACGGCCCAAAGCCACTTCAGCAAACACTTTCTGTCGTGCCACATAGGGAAGCTCTCTGGCCATAAACCCGCACTAAACCCCCCCCAGCAAACTTGGTTATCTACCCACAAAGGATACCAGCCCAACCACTTAAGACACCTCATCTAATACCACAGGGAGAATAAACCTTATGTGTCAACCCTGCCCTTGGAACCACTCTGCAGGAGCCTTAGCCTCTTGGGTAACTGCTAACCTACTTTAACAGCTCTATGGCCCAGTGGTAAAACCAGATGAACCACTCTGCAGGAGCCTTAGCCTCTTGGGTAACTGCTAACCTACTTTAACAGCTCTATGGCCCAGTGGTAAAACCAGATGACCCATAGGCAAATGCAGGGGGGGTTTCCATCTGCCTGGAAACCCCCCTCCCCAGCCCACACCATGACCACAATATAAATAGTAATATAATAGATTGTTACTAGTGTTGCATGTTCTTCTCAGTATCACAAATGAAATAATTAGCACCACCTGTGGATCTTTTAACATGTATCAGTCAGTAATAAATAACCTGTGCACCAACTAGAAGATCTGGAAAACATGCACTGTTAGGGATGCACTACTATAGAGTACATATGTGTCCAGGGAAGTGTTAGGTTCTTCTGCTGCTCCTCCAGGCTTCTGGACTTGCTCCAATACTCTGGAATGGTGCCACCATATAAGATAAACAAAATTCATTTCAGGCAGGATGGCGTATATAAGGGCTTACTGTGATCACTGGTCCTGTATATGCTGGAATTATGACACACAATACACTGTGTATGATGCTTATTATAGCTGGTTAAGTACTATTTCTGCCCTCTTCATTGACTGGCCACACTTGCTCTAAAATTAAGCATTTGGAAACCCCCCTCTGGAAATCCTACATTTGCCACTGTACCAACAAAACTGGTCATTGTAATCACTTCAAACAAAGCCCCTGGGTCTCACAAACATGCAATGCACCAAATTAATATATTTAATAACATTACTGTGCTCCATGGGGCGAGTTTTGAGGTAGCAGGCTGAAAAACTAGGATGCCACTAAGCCAATGGTGATAACTGTGGCAAGAATCCTCATCCGCCTCCCAGGTTTCTCGGCCTCCTCTAAGGCTATCCACATGCATACTTGCCTACTTTTGAAAAGTAGTTTGGGGGAGATCATTTACGGAAGTAGCAAACGACACGCGCGGTGTTGGAGGGCGTGGCCAGCACTGCTCAAAAGGCATGTCTAGATCCATCTATTGGTGTAGCTAATACTACATGCCCACACACACACACAGTAATAAGACCCCCCCCCACACACACACAGTAATAGGACCCCCCCACACACACACACACAAAGTAATAGGACCACCCCACACACACACACACACACACACACACAGTAATAGGACCCCCCCACACACACACACAGTAATAGGACCCCCCCACACACACACACACAGTAATAGGACCCCCCCCACACACACACACACACAGTTATAGGACCCCCACACACACAGTAATAGCCCCCCCCCCCCCACACACACAGTAATAGGGCCCCCCCCCACACACACAGTAATAGGACCCCCCCATACACACACAGTAATAGGACCACCCCCCCACACACACACAGTAATAGGACCTCCCCACACACACACACAGTGCATGGGGCGGACCTGGGAGGCATCTCCGGGCTCCAAAGCAAACAGACTCCCTGCCCCTGCGTCTTCCTGTATGCAAGCCTGGGCCCCATCGCGCATGCGCAGGTAGGATTTCCTGCAGGGCAGTGGGGAAAGCGGGGGATTGCATATACATTGCGGGGTAGCGGGAACTCCCATCTTAATTCGAGAGGCTCCCGCAGAAATTGGGAGGGTAGGCAAGCATGTTCACATGTCATCCCTAAGGGGAAAAACATCCACAAACTACCCTTATGAATCTTTTCCCTAACTCGCTTACGCAAACCCCTGTCCAATGCCGTATTAGCACAGTACACTTCCTGGGTGGAGGGGAGCACAGACCTCACTTCCTGGGTGGAGGGGAGTTACAGTAGACACACTCAGGGAATCTACAAATGAACATAATAAAAACAACTTTAGGAAGAGAGAAATGCAGAGTGAGAAACTAATGGCTGTTCATATCCAAGCTCTGGAAGGAATGCAAATAACACTCAGCCACAATACACTCATCCCATACAACCTCCAAACCCCTATCCCTATACACAACCACAGTCTTTCCTCATTCCCCAATCCACACAACAACCTTTTACAACACATCAACTATGAAGGTGTTATAGATATAACCAGGAGGGCCACATAAGTAAGTTCTGTAAGGCTAGGAAATGGGAAACACCAAACCAGGGAACACCGACATACCCACAGAAGGGGCACCCACAACAGAAGGGACAATTCCAGCCATCACCTGCTCATGTCACAGCAGTGAATGCTTTGCTGGAAGAAGATAGTCAGCTCTAGGGGTCAGGTCACACCTGTAGTCTACAGTCAGTCAGGTTAACTGGGGATGTTAGAGAAGAACCTGTAATGTTAATTGATGTAGCTGGTACTAAACATTCTTTTCTTGTAGACACAGGGGTGACCAGATCAGTGATAAAATCTCCATATAATTTACAGGTGACCAGCGAAACAGTACCAGCAATGGGTGTAACGGGTAAAGTGCAACATTATCCTTTAACCAAATCTGCAGAGGTTACTATCGGTCCATAGCATACCAGGCATGCCTTTCTCCTGGCATCAGTGGCCCCTACTAACCTACTGGGAGGGGATTTGTTATGTAAAATGGGATGTGTCATTTATTGTACCCCTGATGGTATATTTCTAGATATCCCAGAGAGAGTTGCGCACGAGGTGAGGGATATACTGGACACTCCCCAAAGGTTAATGTTTCACTCTACTGTTTCAGATAAAAATCCATCTCAAATAAAAAAAATGTTATCTCAGATACCGGGGTACCTCTGGACCAAAGATGGACAGGACACTGGATTGATGGCAAACGTAGCTCCCGTAATGGTAAATCTAAAAAGCGGAAGGTAAGCTAAAAAAATTCCCCAGTACCCGTTAAAACAGGAGATAGAGATAGGGCTTTATCCCATAATTGAGCGGTTATCACAACAGGGAATTTTAGTCCGTACAGTAAGTGTAGCCAACAGTCCCATCTTTCCTGTGAAGAAGAGTGGTGGGAGGGGTCATAGGCTGGTACAGGACAGGGTTAATAAGGTAGTAGAGAGCCAATTCCCCATAGTGCTGAATCCAGCTGTCATCCTCATGCAGATCCCACCAAATGCAACCCATTTCACTGTCATTGACCACTGTTCTGCTTTCTTCTCTGTCCCTCTTCACCCTGACTGTCAGTACCTATTTGCATTTACATACAGGGGGTACAATACAAATGGACACGATTGCCCCAGGGCTTCATAAACAGCCCCAGTATCTTCTCCCAGGCCTTACACGACTGTTTACAATCTTTTCAACCTGCCAATGGATCTGTTCTAATACAATATATGGACGATTTATTGTTGTGTTCTGATTCGTTTATGTCATGTTTAAATGATACTAAACTTTTATTGCTTCATCTCTCACAAACAGGACACAAGGTTGCTAAGGACAAACTACAGCCATGCCAGTCCAGGGTTAAATACTTGGGACATTGGCTAACCCAGGAGTTACGACATCTAACCACTGACAGAATCCAGGCCATATGGACCATGACACTGCCGCAGAACCAACAGCAAATCCGTACTTTCTTGGGAATGTGTGGATACTGCAGAATGTGGATCCCAGGCTTTTCTATTTTGGCTTTACCATTACAGGACTTAGGACCTCATTCAGAGGCGGTCGTTAGATGCAAGCGGTCGCTCAGAATCAGGGCGGTCGCTTGCATCCTGAACGGCCGCATCTTTGTCGATCATTAAGCTGTGGGTTACCACCCACAGTTTAACAACCGACCAAGTTGATGGTCATGATGATGATCACCATCGCGACCATCGGGGCTTACAACCAGACCCTAGGGTAGGGTCTGGGCACTCTTAAGCACCAGGGAGCTTTCTGCTCTGATGGAGCAGGAAGCTCCCCACTGACATCACTGATGATGTCAGTGCAGCCGCCCACAAAACGGTAGGCATTCGTAAAGGAACGCCTCCATTTTGGAAACCACCCCCCCGGCCCGCCTACCAAATGGGGGCAGCTGTCAATCGACATCGACAGCCGCCCCTTTAGTAATGAGCTCCGGAGTGACAGAGTTTCTCTGTCGCTCCGGGGCTTGCGCATGCACAGTGCGGCCGCTGAATGTGCGCAGGCCAAACCATCGAGTCGGTTACGAGTGCATCGGTGCTCGCGACCAACTCTGAATGATGTCCTTAGTCTCTTCCTCAAAGCCTGATCGTGTCATACACCCAGAGGAAACAGAGCAGACTTTCCTTAATCTTAAGGATATTCTGACAAGAGCACCTGCATTGGGAATACCCGATTATGAAAAACCTTTTGATTTGTATTGTACGGAAGCTAATGTTTGTGCAGCAGGTGTCCTCACACTAAAACATGGTGATGCCAATAGACCTGTAGCATACTACAGTGCACAATTGGACACTGTGGCAAGATCACTCCCAACATGTTTAAGAAGTGTAGCAGCAACTGCTCTATTGGTGAGTAAGAGTGAGGATGTAGTATTTGGCCAAGATATGATTGTCAATACACCCCATGCTGTATCTGCTTTGCTAAATTCTGCCCAATCCAGACATGTCTCCTCAGCTAGGTGCACGAATGGGAACTAGCCCTAATAACACCTGCAACCATCACCATCAAACAGTGCAGTACGTTAAATCCAGCAACGTATTTACCATATGTGCCTCAGGATGCACAAAGGGTAGAGAGAGATGAGTCGCTGGTGGAAGGTGAGTTCTGCAGGTATATTGATGCACATGATTGTATGGAATATTTGAATCAGACTTGTACTGCAAGACCTGACATATGGGATACACGTTTAGAAAATGTAGATGTGACATTTTACATGGATGGGAGTTGTCATTGACAAACTGACACTGGAGAGATATGTACAGGTTATGCTGTTGTAAATGACAAAGACATCATAGAAGTCAAAGCTCTTGGTCCACCTCACTCGGCCCAAGTGGCGGATGTAGTGGCACTAAGAAGAGCGTGTGATTTAGGAAAAGGCAAATCTGCTAAAATCTACACTGACTCTAGGTACGCCTTCAGGGTAGTACATGATTTTGGTGCTCTATGGTGTCTGAGAAATTTTATGACAGCAGCAGGCACACCAGTCGCACATTCCAGACATATAAAAGGACTATTGACAGCTATCCAGTTGCCTAAGGTAGTGGCCGTAATTAAGTGTAAAGCCCATACATGTGAAGATGATCCGGTGTCACTGGGCAATAACAGGGCAGACGAAGCTGCCAAATGGGCAGCAGGTTTAAGAATAAACATGCCAATTAACCAAATGATGTTTCAAATGATTGACATGCAGAAATTAATTGAGATGCAAAATTTGTGTTCCATTCAGTAAAAGGCAGTCTGGAGGTCCAAGGGATGTGGGCAAGAGTCCACTGGACTCTGGAGAGATGGACAAGGCTCCCAAGGCGTACTACCCAAGCCTGGCTGAGGCATCGAACGGTCTGACTCACTTGGGAAAGCAAGGTATGTGCAAGTTGGTGAGAGTATACTGGTGTGCAGCAGGTTTTTCTTCCCAAGCGGAAAAGATAGCAATGTCCTTTTTGACCTGCTTGAGGAAAAACATTGGGAAAACAATCCCTACCGAGCCATCCAACATTCCTCCGACTGATGGACCTTTTCAGGTAATACAAATTGATTTCATCCAATTACCACCCTGCAGGAATCTCAAGTATGTATTAGTGTGTGCTGATGTGTTTTCTAATTGGTTTGAGGCATACCCAGCAGCTTGCTGCGTTTACTGCTAAGAAGATTGTTCAGGAGTTTGTATGCAGATACGGTATCCCTAGAATTATTGAGAGTGATAGGGGTACTCATTTCACAGGTGATGTCTTCCAAAACATGTGTAAGTTGATGGGTATTAACAGTAGACTTAACAACCCCTACTGACCGCAAGCCAGTGCCAAGGTGGAGAGGATGAATGGTACTATTAAAAATAAATTAAGTAAGATCATGGCAGAGACTGGAATGGGGTGGCCAGAATCACTACCACTTGTCCTACATAGTATTAGGACAACTCCTAGACTCAATCTGACCCCCTTTGAAATACTGTTTGGTAGGCAACCTCATTTGATTATAAGTCCGCAGGAAGATTTGAAAAGTAACAACGAGGTTACTGTAAGGTATTTTATAATAAAGAGTAAACAGTTAAAGCAGCAACAGCAGAAACTGAAATTGTTGTCACATGATATGCTAGAAACAAACTGTCATGATTTTGAACCTGGAGAATTTGTTATGATCAGAATTTCTTGTGTTCAGGTTGTTTGACAGATCAGTGGGAAGGTCCGTATCAGGTGTTACTGACAAGTACAACATCCTTGAAAGTGGCAGAGAGAGATACCTGGGTCAATTCCACTTACTGTAAGAAGGTCAACCAACCGGTGGAGAGACAAGGCGGAATGGAGGCAGATAACATAGACCTGTCAATTGCGAGTCTGTTCTGGGAGGGTTAAAGGTTACAGTGAGATACCTGAGCTAAAGAAATTTGTAAGTCATTGTTTTCAGCAATGGAGTGGTCTGCTGTGGTTATCTTTGTGTTTTCTCCCAGAGTTTTCATCATCCTGGGTTGTTTCGGGATCTCTGGCTTCTCTGATGGAGGACATAGTACGGAGCTGGGAACTGAGGGTGATATTTATGGAGTGGAGTTGGGAGAAGGAGCAATACAGTCACAAGGGTGGTATCTGACCAAAGCCAGTACAGTAATTGTTAAGAGATCTGTAATTTTGGAAACTTGGAGACAGTGTGAAGGTCTATCGTCTGAGGATTATTGTATGTGTGAGTTTTGTGGGTCCCAAATTGATGAGAATTGCATCTAACAGTGCCAACCTAAGTGTAACCAGTATTGTTGTGGGTATCCTTTAGAGGATTACCATACCATGGTGGGCAAAGTTTTAAACCAAACTGACTGTGGGGTGTGCTCTCACGTGCCTCAAGGACAGCATAATGTAGTGTTAGTGCCATTTCCATTAAATGTCTCTGAGGTTTTAAAATTACATAGAGGGAATGCACTGGATGGAAAATGTCTTAAGTCCAAACCACCTCATTTTAAACTCCACCAGTACCAAGTAGATAGATCACTTTTATGTATGAACCTAACCAACGCCAATAAAACAGGAAGTTGGGAGGTGACAGGGAATAACCAGACGATGGCCTTCTCACTGATAATGAACCTATAAATCTTGAACTTTTACGCAAAATTAGACTAGGTGGAAGACACTTCCAGTATAAATATACACTAAGTTCCACCAAAGAAATGGTTGGTAGGGTACCAGAAGGTTATTGTGCCAAGATATTACAACCAGGAACTTGCATGAGTCAAATGGGAGAACCTGAAATAGGATCACTTGCTAGGGAAATGTGTGGGTTAATGATGTTTACTATCCTTTATGTTCTCCACGATGATGTATATTTTATATGTGGTAGAAAAGCATATAAGTGGCTCTCTCCGAGTTCTGAAGGTTTGTGTTACCTGGGAAGAGTAGTTTCAGAAGTTATGACCCTTACACATGGTGAAATGCTTGGTATTCATAAAAAAACACCATCACCATATCTTCACACACAGTATGAACACCGTGCCAAGAGAAACATGATACCTGGTGATGTACATAAAGCCACACAATTGATTAGTGAAACAACTGGCTTTCAAATTTTGGTAGCATTGGATCTCACCAGGATCACTCGGGGTACTCTAAATTTCAGATATATTTAAGATCTTGCTAAATTAATAGATAATATCACCAAGATGTATGATGACACGTTTAGGTATACAGGTAGAGAGTTGCAAGCTTATAAGAAAGAACTTGTGTAACATAGACTAGTGTTAAATTATTTAACAGCTGTTACTGGAGGGTACTGTGTAACTTTGGCCACCCAATTTGGTGTAAAGTGTTGCACCTACATCACAAACTAGTGTTCACTCTAGCTCCGGCGGCAGGCATGGCGCCGGAGCCAGAGAGGGCAACTTTGTGCGCGTGCCTGAAAAGGGGGCATGGCCATTAAAAGGGGGCATGTCTATAAGATGCGTCCCCTTTTCATCATACTTGGGGGCATGCCCAAAACTTACGGACACGCCGGGTAGTCCCCAAGCGCTGCAGACAGGGAGAATAGATGCCGGGCGCATGCGCCCGGCATCATTTCTCTGGCGGTGACTGGGTTACCGCACATTTCTCCACCCGCGGGACACTGCGTCCCGCGGGTGAAGACAGCACCCGCAGGCTGTGAGGGCAGGGTGCTTTTTGCCCTCCAGAAGGAGGGCATGGTGCCACGCCCTGCTAAAACAGCCTAGCGGGGACGCTAACAAACGATACTAGTGACCCCAAGGAGGTAATAGCCCGGAAGATGGACGAAATTCTGCAGTTAAAATGGGAATTTCGAAAGAACCATAATGCTTCAGTGGCTAAAGTAGAGGAAAAGCTAGAAGAATGGGTTTCTTGGTTGAACCCAGTGAAATGGTTCTCCGATCTAGGAGAGTGGGTCCAGGAAATAGTTGCTAGTATAGGTAAACTCCTGATCCTTATATTGGTTGTCATCATAGTAATTGGCTTTTGTGTCAGGTGTGTTCCTGTTGTGTTGAAATGTGGAAAATGTAATGCTAAAGTTAATCGAAGGAATGAAATTATGATGGAGGTCAGTAGTAACAGTATGAATACTGAGGTAAATGAAGAACTGCATTACAACCATGAAATAGAATGTACCATCAGATGATGTATAAATTTAGCCATGCATGAAATGTGTTATTAAATGTTATTTTAAAACATCTTAAATAATGTAAGTCCCTATCCCCTACATGACTTCCTTTATAGGTTAGGTGCATCCCCACATCTTTCCCATGATCTCTCAAGATCTGCGGTGTGCGTATAAGGGTAGTTTTATGTCCCTTTCAGTGACACATAATTGATGGTTTAAGAACCACCTTGTGCCATCCCATAATATAACATTAAATAATGTCATAGTGTAAGCCTAAATTAAATTTAAGATCAGAGTGTGATAGCGTATTGTTTGCTATCAAAGGGTGGACTGTTGAAGTCAGATGATTGGCTGAGACAGAATCTGTTAAGATTAAAATCTGCACAACGCCATTTTGCGACTGGCGACAATACGCCATTTTGCGAATGGCCGCCCAGTGCCATTTTTAGAGAATCTCACACAATATCAGTATATACGGCAATGTTATTATTTAGCATTGTGCAATTCCCACACAATAGAACACTATTAAAAGTCCTCATTATATAAATACATACATTTACTAAAACATATAATATGAACAACCCTGCAAAACACGTACCATGGTGTACTCCACAAACACGTAGACGCAGAGCGCTAACTAGCATCTTTTCTTAATAACCTTACACTTATGTATTACACACTTACATAGAAAGGTTCCCTAGCATTAAGGTTAATATTAAAGGTTTTATATGTTATCAAATCTATTGTGAAATGCAAGTATTTTGATATCTAGGGTTTAGTACATGATAAACAGACCATGTTTGGTGCCATGCTGAACCACTGTTTAGTTGCAGACTTCCAGTTCCATCGGCAAGGAAATCGCAACATGCGTCTGGGAATTATGGATCATAGAGAGATAGGCATTGAAATGTACTCTGTTAATGTAATGTTATTAGCCAGTTTAGACTTGTTCTTCAGTGGGAAAACTGACACAAAGGGCTGTTGTAGGCTGAACTATTACAATACAAACTGACCTATGAACTGTATCATAACAGAACAACCAGGAAGAAGAACCAATGGGATTATGCCAACTTGTTCTAATGTATTGCCTATCTATGTAAAGGTACATAAGCAAGCACTCTGAGGCCCTGATTCAGAGCCGGATGCTCTGACAGAGCGCTCGCTCTGAATCAGGGACATCCTTCTTGATTTTTAGAGCAGCCTCCTGGCCGCTCATATAGCTGTGGGTGACCACCCACAGCTATAGTGTGTGGCCAGGAAGTTGGTCGTGATGGTCAAGACCATTGCGACCATCGGGCTTGCGACGAGACCCTTGTGGTAGGGTCTTGTTGCCTCAAGCCCTGGAGTGCTTTTGGCTCAAACAGAGCCGAAAGCTCTCCCACTGACATCACTTGTGATGTCAGTGGGGCCGGCCCCAGACGGTAGGCATTCTCATGGGAACACCTCTGTCTGGGCAGCCACACCCCCGGCACGCCCACCAAAGTGGGCGTGCTGTCACTCAACATCGACAGCACGCCCCCTTTGGTAAGAGACCCAGAGCAACGGTTTGCCCATCACTATCTGGGTCTCGCGCATGCACATGACGGTGCCAGCTCTGTCGTGCGCATGCGCACTGGGCCACCATCAACCCGCTTGCAAGCATTCAGCGCTCGCGAGCGGGTTTGAATCAGGCCCTGAATCTGATAGTTAGTTATCATTTTCTTTCTATTGACGGATGCTCCACCTTTGATGCCGGAAATCTGGATCCAGAGCGCATGCATATGTATTCGACTGTACCTAGTGATTGTATAATTTGTTTGCGCTAATTGTATTTAGATCACAGCGTGTAACTATATGATTTTTGGTGAATAATATCTTTTTATTCTTTGGTACCACAATCAAAGTCTGGAAAGCAATTATTTCTTGTGCAACTTATAACACTAAATAGTGACATTTAGGGTGTATGGATCATTAGGTATTCATAATGCTCCTGAGCGGAGAGGAGAATCCGGCGTCCAAATGAAGCATCCTCAGAGGAAAATGTATCAAAGGCATAAAACCTAAGAAAGGTGTGGACAGAAGACCACGTGGCCACCTTACAAAGCTGTTCAGCTGAGGCACCATGGCGAGTGGCCCATGAGAAACCCACAGAGCGAGGTGAATGAGCAGTGACAGTAGCCAGTATAGGAAGGCCAGCCTGATTGCAAGCCTGTGAGATAGTCTTGCAAAGCCATCTAGCCAATGTCTGTTTATTGGCTGGCCAGCCCTTTTTGTAAAATCCATACAGCACAAATAGGGAGTCTGTTTACCTCAGAGAACTGGTATGGTCCACGTAGATCTTTATAGCATAGACCACATCCAAGGAGGCCTCACCTACCAAAAGGTCTGGTGATTGGAAGGTCAAGACTACAATTTTCTCATTAATTTTGAATTAAGTCACAACTTTGGGAAGGAAACCAGGTTGAGTTTGGAGAACAGCCCTGTCCTGATGGAAGATTAGAAATGGGGAGCGACATGAAAGTGCCCCTAAATCTGATACCCTTTAGGCGGATGCCACAGCCAGAAGAAAAAGGTTCTTGAAATCCACAGATACCAAAGGTTCAAACGAGGGCCCTATAGGGCCTGAGGAAACACTTACAAATCCCATGGAGCCATAGGAGGAAAACAGGAAGGTTGTATGCGGAGTACACCTTGAAGGAAGGTGTGGACATCTGGCAGTGAAGCAATTCTATGCTGGAACCAAATGGTGAGAGCAGAGATATGTACTTTCAGTGAAGTAAGGCAGAGTCCAAGGTCTAATCCAAGTTGCAGGAAGGCCAGGAGTCTAGAGACTCAAAACACAGGAGGGTCATAGCTTTTGGCATCACACCATTGGAAGTAGCATAGTCTGGACCATAGAGCAAGAAACCCCTTAATACCTTAGGAGGAATGTCTCAAGAGCCATGCCATCAAAGACAGATGACCCATGTCCTGCTGAAGACAGGGACAACAAGTCTAGCCACTGAGGTAGCAGGAACGGTGCATCTATGGAAAGGCTCTGAAGATCTGAGTACCAATGCCATCTGGGCCATGCTGGGTCCACCAGCAGGCAGTGCCTCCGTCTTGTTTGAACTTCCACATGACTCGATAAAGAAGGGAGACTGGAGGGAATATGTACACCAGATGGAAGGTCCACTTCACTGATAAGGCATCTACGAAGGCTGCCTCGGCATCCGTTGTTCTGGACCCATACACTGGCAGTTTGTGATTGTGTCTGGAGGCCATGAGGTCCACCTCTGGTAAGCCCCATTTGTCCACTAGGAGTTCAAATACTTCTGGGTGGAGAGACCATTCCCTGACATGCTCATCATGATGGCTAAGGAAGTCCACTTCCCAGTTTAGAACTCCTGGAATGAACACTGTGGAGATGGCCGGGAGGTGACCTTCGGCCCATGTGAGAATACGTGACACTTCTGTCATGACCGACTTTGTGTGCCTCCCTAGTGATTGATGTAGGCCACTGCTGTGGCATTGATGGACTGCACTTGTACAGGCTTGCCCTGAAGAATGTCCTGAGACAGAGTGAGGGTTTTGTAGATGGCTCAGAGTTTCAATACATTGATTGGCAGGGTCAACTCAGCTGATGTCCAACGTCCCTGGAAGGAGTGTTGACTGGTTGCTGTGCTCCAGCCCCGAAGACTAGCATCTGTTAAAAGGAGTACCCAATGCGGGATCCAAAAAAGGCGATCTTTGGTTAGATGGGATGTCTGAAGCCACAAGAAGAGGGACAGACAAACCTCTGGAGAGAGACCATCATTTGAGCCTTGATCTGATGGGGCAACCCATTCCACCTTGACAGGATTAGCTGTTGCAGGGACCTGAAATAAAACTAAGCATACTCCACCATGTCAAAAGTGGATACCATGTGACTGCATAGGAATTTGATCACACATATTTGTAGTGTGGAGATCTTATCTGCCATTAGGAAGATTCTCTGAATCCGAGATTCCAAAAGAGCTCCCAGATGAACCATCATTTGTGAAGGATTCAGGGAGGATTTCTTCCAGTTGATTAACCAGCCGTGCTTTTGTAGGAAGGCAGTGGACACCTGAAGATGGCACTGAAACACCTCTGGGGACCTTGCTAAGAGCAAGAGGCCATCCAGGTATGGTAGCAGCCAGACCCCCTGACCATGCAAGTGGGCCGCCTCGGTAGCCATAATCTTGGTAAATACCCATGGAGCTGTAGACAGTCCAAAGAGCAGAGGCTAAAATCAGAAGTGTTGCTATTGTATAGCTGGAGATATTGCTGGTGAGAGGGCACTTTAGGTACATGTAGGTAGGCGTCGTGAATATCCAGAGATATTACAAAGTCCCCAGGCTCCATAGTTAGGATAATAGAGCATAGGGTTTCCATCCTGAATCTGGGTACCCTGATGAACTTGTTCAGGGATTTGAGGTTGAGGATAGGCTGATTTGGCTTCCGAACCAGAAAGAGAGTAGAATAGTAACCATTCCCTCACTGCAATAGTGGAACTGGAACTATAATTCCTGCTTGTAGCAAGGACTGTATGGCTTTCTGTATGAGCAGGGCCTTGTTTGGGTCTGAAGGATGGCCTGTGTAGAAAATTTGGTGGGGTGGTCATCTTAGAAATGAAAGGGCATACCTGTGGGAGACCACTTTTCTTACCCAAGCATCTATTGTGGTTTAATGTCAACACTGCGCAAATTGAAGAAGTCTGCCTACTACTCTGGGGTCCCCAATGGGGAGGCCCATCTCATCTGGCTGAAGGCTTGTCCTCGGAATTTGAAGCAGGGTGTCTGGTGGTCCAGGTCTGCTTGGTTCTGGGCTTAGTGGTCCTAGTGGAAGCTGACTGCCTAGGAAAGGACTGACCCTTAGGCTTACCTTGGGAACAAAAGGACCTAAATGATGTTGTCCTAGGTTTTGCAGTAGCTGCTGAAGGCCAAAAGGCAGTCATTGATGCTGAAAATAAGGCTACAATCTTATTTAAGTCTAGGCCAAACAAGATATCCCCATTGTAAAGTAATGCTTCTAAAGGCTCTCTTAGAATCTGCATCCACCTTCCATGACTGCGGCCACAGAATGCAGTGGGCAGACAATGCCGTGGTCAAAACGGTAGAAGCTAGGAGACTGGCATCCAAGGATACTTCTACAATATATGAAGCTGCATTGCTTATGTGAGCTACATAAGACATCTGAACCCGAGAGGTGTCTGAGGGAAAAGATTCTTCCAGTGCATCTGCCCAGCTCTCAATTGCTTTAGCTACCCATGCTATAGCCATGGTTCGGTGAGCAATGATGCTTGAAAGAGAGTACACCGATTTAAGGCCAGTTTCAATCTTTCTATCCATATGGTCCTTCATTGAGGAAACTGTAGGGATAGATAATGTAGCACTTTTAATCAAATATGTAACATAGGAATCCACCGTTGGGGTAGTCTCCCATCTTTCACAATGATCTGCAGAAAAAAAGGATAACAAGAGGTCAAGCATTTTGGAGCTGAAACCTCTTACTGGGTATCTGCCAACTCTCCTGAAGCCACTTTTGTCATTTAAACAGTGGGTGCTTTGATTTGGGGATGGGCTCATCATCTTCTATTTGTAAGATAGATCTAACAGCTTGCACCAAAGCAGGTGTATTAATTTTAGACTAAAGCTCTGCTTCTTCCCACGAAGGGGACTCAGCATTTTCTGCCTTCTCAGATGACACCTCAGAATCTGAGAGCTGCGTAGACTGTGAAGATAACACAGGACACTTAGTAGTCTTACTGGTTAGGGATTTCTCACCTTGCAACATATTTTGAAAGGCTGTAGAGGTAGCCATCAGACTTTGTACTGAGTTAGAGAGTATGTCTACCCATGGAGGACATACCCGTATTGCTTGTACCTGTTGTGGCAACCACATAGAATACAGCCAGGACAGTACTTTACAAAAGGAAGCCCAGGGGAGCTCTTTGGCAGGGGGTCTGATTGAGCTGGTGGAGAATAACACCTAGCACATAACCCATCTTGTATTAAATCCTCCTCATTTAAGCCTGCATCAAATCATTTGCATGAGAGCAGTATAGGTGCATCTGCTTGCTTGATTCTCTTGCCTTTGCTAGACATAGCTGCAGAGTAGTATACTGTATTTAAAATTGTAGTCACATTTTAGTCTCTTTTTTTTGCTTTGTTTTAGTCACGATTTAGTCGGTGGACCTCATTTTAGTCTAATTTTAGTCAATGTTTTATTCATACTTTTTGCAAACAGTTTAATGTTCCTGTAATGGGTTTCACTGAAGAACTTTTCTCTAAATTTCCCTTGAGAACCTGAAGCCAGTAAACCTGTAACTACTGTATGTGTTTAGTAATCTAGGCTTAGTAGGCCGAGTGAGAATGTGTTATATAAATTAATGCCTTACGTTTGTTAGATCCAGTCAGTGGCAAATGCAGGATTTCTAGAGGGGGGTTTCCAAGTGCTTGATTTTAGATTGAGTGTGGCCTGTCCATGAAGAGGGCATAAATAGCACTTATCCAGCTTTAATATGTTACATACAAAGTATATTGTGTGGCATAATTCCAGCATATACAGGACCAGCGATCACAGTATGCCATTAGATGTGGCAATAGGTCCATCCTGTCTGAGCAGAATGTTTTTTTCAGATGTGGCACCATTCCTGAGCACTGGAGCAAGTCCGGGAGTCTTAGGGAGCAGCAGAAGAACCTTGCCCTGCCCTGGACATATATGTACATATTGGACTCCTTATGTATTGGATAGTGTATTATTATATAGTACTAATTATTAACCCTATTGATGGTCTATATCAGTGCACCCCTAACAGTGCATGTTTTCCACATCTCCTAGTTGGTGCACAGGTATTATGGGGGATCTGATAACCAACATATCGGAGGGTCCCCAATAACAGAGCGATTGGGTGGCCAACTGCCCAATATGCTGGCTCCCTCCTCCCCCTCCTGCTTTGGACTGCATGAGATCGCACATCGCATACCCAGATCAAATGAACTTGCAGGAAGATCTGAGGATGCGATGTATGACCCCACAGGAGTACGCTCGGCCTGACATCCTGCCCATACATGGTGCGATATGGCAGCAATATCGATATATAATATTTATTACTAATTAGTTAATAGTAATATTTATTGCTGACTGACACATTTTAAAACATCCGCAGTTGGTGCTAATCATTTCGTTTGTGATACTGAGAAGAACATGCAGCACTAGTAACATTCTATTATATTACTATTTCTATTCTGGTCATGGTATGTGCTGGGGAGGGGGGTTTCTAGGCAGATGGAAACCCCCCCTACGTTTGCCTATGCCAGTGTTAATTTTGACATGGATATTAAATTTTAGGCTTAAGGCCCCCATACGGTGCGATAAAGCAGCCAATTCGACAGATTGGATCGATATTGCTGCCATATCGCACCATGTATGGGCAGGATGTCAGGCCGAGCGCACTCCTGTGGGGTCATACATCGCATCCTCAGATCTTCCTACAAGTTCATTTGATCTGGGTATGCGATGTGCGATCCCATGCAGTCCAAAGCAGGAGGGGGAGGAGGGAGCCAGCATATTGGGCAGTCGGCCACCCAATCACTCTGTTTTTGGGGACCTTCTGATATGTCGGTTATCAGATCCCCCATCATGTTGCACAGTGCATATCACACCGTGTATTGGGGCCATTTGTCGTTTATTTAACATTAAACACAGATTTAATATTAATTTTCATTATTAAAATGTTTATATTTTTGTTATTGTTACAATTTAGTCTTCCAAAAAAATTTTGTCGACATAACTTAACACTCAATCCTACCACCCAGGCACTGCCTGGACACGGCCACTACTCAAAGCTCAGTGTCAGAGCAAGAGTGAGACTTGTAAGGGAAGCCTAGAGAAGCTAATTATCACTTTGCAGGAGCTACAGAGGCCAGTGGCTAAGACTGCAGTGAGGGTGCACAGGAGGATGAGTACTTTTGCACCCACTGTACAGTTCTGATATAACAAGTAGTTTAGATATATGTCCTAGTACTTCAACAAAGCTAGGCCCATATGGGTGTGGTATCTCTGTAACCAGAGTCTGGAAACACAGAAGTCATCTAGGACTGGAGGTCTCATATGGCTAGGCTTATTTAATAGGGTACGATCTGCAGCCACTGCAGGAAATCCTGCGAGTTTTCCCGTATTTTTAAAGCGGCAATCATAATCATAAGGTAAAGTGAGCTTAGTTTTACATTAAAAATGATTGCCACTTTAAAAATATGAAAGACTTGTAGGAGTTCCCGCAGTGGCTGCAGATGGCACACTATTACATGGACTCCGGCATCTCAGAATCCTTCATCTCTCCTGTCAGTTCCCTAATTAATAATATCATCAAAAGTCATGACACTGTGATGTTCCCAGAATCCCTCACCTCTCCTGTCAGTGGTATCTCTTTTACCTATATTATACAGGGAACTGACAGGAGAGGTGAGGGATTCTGGGAATGTCTTAGTGGCATCTCTTTTACCTATATTATACAGGGAAATAAGACATTCCCAGAATCCCTCACCTCTACTGTCAGTTCCCTGTATAATAATTAGGGGTGTGCACCGGCCACTTTTCGTGTTTTGTGTTTTGGTTTTGGATCTGGATCTTTCTTCGTGTTTTGGATCTGGATTGGTTTTGCCAAATCCACCCTTCCGTGTTTTGGGTTCTGGGTTTTGTGTTTTGGATCTGTATTTTTTTTAAAAAAAGCATAAAAACAGCTAAAATCACAGAATTTGTGTGTTTTTCTGCTCCTATGCTATTATTAACCTCAATAACCTTCATTTCCACTCATTTCCAGTCTATTCTGAACACCTCACAATAGTGTTTTTATATCCAAAAGGTTGCACCGAGGTAGCTGGATGACTATGCTAAGAGATACGAGTGGGCGGCACAAACACGTGATCCATCTAGGAGTGACACTGCAGTGGCAGACAGGATGGCAGTTTGAAAAACTAGGCCCCAAACAGTACATAATTCAAAGACAAAAAAGAGGTGCAAGATGGAATTGTCCTTGGGCCCTCCCACTCACCCTTATGTTGTATAAACAGGACATGCACACTTTAACAAACCAAACATTTCAGCGCCAGGGTCTGCCACATGACTGTGGCTGAAATGATTGGTTCGTTTGGGCCCCCACAAAACAAGCTGGCAATTAATCTATCCCTGCACAAACTGGCTCTACGGAGGCAAGATGTCGTCCTCATCCTCCTCATCCACCGATTCCTCACCCTCTTCAGTGTTGTGTACATCCTCATCCTCACAGAGTATTAATTCGTCCCCACTGGAATCCACAACCACAGGTCCCTCTGTACGTTCTGGAGGCTGGTCTCCCTGGAAGAGTTGATAATTCATTTTATGAACATCATCTTCTCCACATTTTGTGGAAGCAACCTCCTACGCCTTTCGCTGACAAGGTTCCTGGCTGCACTAAACACTCTTTCGGAGTACACACTGGAGGGGGGGCAACTCAGGTAAAATAGAGCCAGTTTGTACAGGGACCTCCAAATTGCTTCTTTTTCCTGCCAGTACAGGTACGGACTGTCTGACATGCCTACTTGGATGCTGTCACCGATGTAATCCTTTAACAGACAGATGCACGCTTGTCGCTGCTGCTTTAAGGATGCAGGTGCGGCTACAGCCCACACATTTCTCAAAGACAGAAAAAAAAATAAGAATTTTTTTATTATTTGTGGAGCGCACTTTGAGGGTTACACCACCCTTTAACAGACAGACGCATGCTTGTCGCTGCTGCTTTGAGGATGCAAGTGCGGCTACAGCCCACACAATTCACAAAGACAGAAAAAAAAAAAAAAATTTTTTTATTGTTTGTGGAGCGCACTTTGAGGGTTACACCACCCTTTAACAGACAGACGCACGCTTGTCGCTGCTGCTTTGAGGACAGCATCATATGCAGTGACAGTAGACATGTCAGAAATTGTTGGCACGTCCTTCAGTCTGGACCAGATGTCCAAACCGGCCCTTGACTTATGACACAGGCGCACGCTTGGTGCTGCTACTGTGTTGATGCACGTGCGGTTACATCGCACACAAGTCACAAACACATAAAAAAAATATTTTTTTATTTTTTGGAGCACTTTGAGGGTTACACCACCCTTTAACAGACAGACGCACGCTTGTCACTGCTGCTTTGAGGATGCAAGTGCGGCTACAGCCCACACAATCACAAAGACAGAAAAAAAAGAAGAATATTTTTATTGTTTGTGGAGCACACTTTGAGGGTGTCACCACCCTTTAACAGACAGACGCACGCTTGTCGCTGCTGCTTTAAGGATGCAGGTGCAGCTACATCCCACACATTTCACAAAGAGAAAAAAAAAGAAGAATTTTTTTATTGTTTGTGGAGCGCATTTTGAGGGTTACACCACCCTTTAACAGACAGACGCACGCTTGTCGCTGCTGCTTTGAGGATGCAGGTGGAATCTAGACGGGATTTGGAACCGGGGACACACTACCTCCATCAATTGTATAAATCCCACTGCACTAATGGCGGATACCGGACGCACGTCTAACACCAACATAGCAGTCAAGGCCTCAGTTATACGTTTTGCTTCAGGATGACTGCTGTTGTACTTCATCCTCATCGCTAGGGACTGTTGGAGGGTCAATTGTTTAGTAAAAGTAGTGGTGTTCCTACTTCCTCTCTGGGATGATGAACAACTCCCAGCAGCAGCAACAGCACTAGGAGGAAGTGGTTCTTGATCTTTCCCTATTTTATTTTTATCGGAGAAAGTTTGGTCCTCCAATTATGTTATATTGATATATATGTGCGGCTAAGGTGCACACAAACACAGAAAATATTTTTTTATTTTTGCTGGAGAGTAGTGCACTTTGTGGGTTACACCACCCTTTAAGAAATGAGCCAGCCGGCTCTTTACTTATGGGACACAGGCGCACGCTTGGCGCTGCTCCTTTGTTGATGCACGTGCAGCCACAGAGCACACAATTCACAAACACAGAAATTTTTTTTTCATTTTGTTTGGAGTGCCCTTTGGGGGTTACAGCACCCTTTAGCGGTCAATCCAGCCGGACCTTTATTTATGGGACACAGGCGCATGCTTGGCACTACTTTGTTGATGCACGTGCGGCTACTGTGCACACAATTCACAAACACAGAAAATATTTTTTTATTTGGTTTGGACTGGAGTGTACTTTGGGGGTTACAGCACCCTTTAACGGTCAAGCCAGCCGGCCCTTTACTTATGACACAGGTGCACGCTTGGCACTACTTTGTTGATGCACGTGCGGCTACTGCGCACACAATTCACAAACACAGAAAATATTTTTTTATTTGGTTTGGACTGGAGTGTACTTTGGGGGTTACAGCACCCATTAACGGTCAAGCCAGCCGGCCCTTTACTTATGACACAGGCGCACGCTTGGCACTACTTTGTTGATGCACGTGCGGCTACTGCACAGAAAACAGAAAACACAGAAATTTTTTTTTTTTTAAGCACTAGGGCTGAGCACCCCTGATGGACAGAGCACCCCCTGGACAACACTACAGCACCCCTTTAGGACTGGGACACTGCACAGGACTTTGGAGTGGACACAGCCCCTATGGACAACTGATTGCACAACACAGTCCAGCCAGCCCCTATGGACTTTGAAGTAGTGGACACAGCCCCTATTAACAACAGCAGCACAGCACAACACAGCCAGCCCCTATGGACAACAGCAGCACAGCACAGCACAACACTACTCTGCACTACACTACACTACACAGCCCAGCCAGCCCTAACTCCCACCCTGCCTCTTCACTGTCCACAGCCGAGTAAGAAAATGGCGCCAATGCGGGTACCTTATATAGGATTCAAAACCCGCGAGACCCGGAAGGCGGGATGATGACGTTTTGCCTCAATTTCAGATCCGAGTCAGGCGGGAAAAGTCGAGCCTGACTCGGATCGGCCTCGGATCGGGGGGGCTCGGGGGGGTTCAGATTTCAGAAATCCGAACCCGCTCACCCCTAATAATAATATAGGTAAGAGAGATGCCACTGTGACGTTCCAAGAACCCCTCACCTCTCCTGTCAGTTTTCTGTATCATAATATAAGTAAGAGTGATGCCACTGTGATGTTTCCAGAACCCCTCACCTCTCCCAAAGTACTCAGTTATCTACCTATTACTAGGTATATCTAAAACCAAACATTGCTGGAAGTATATTCTGATGCTTGCAGTTATCTACTGATTACTAGGTATATCTATCTAAATTCCATCACTGCTGCAGTATGTCTCTTTCTAAACTGTCTGCACAGTGTATTGCTAACTAGACCAAGTTCCTCTTAGCTTTCTGGTATTCATTGTTTGTTTGTGTTAGGAATTTGATTACTTGCCATTTTAGTGGGTGGGTTTTGGGGGTTGTTTGCAATCATTGCATACACATGTCAGCATTCACTATTTAACTTTCATTGGGAGGCTGCTGGTACATAATATTAATAAGTGCATAATTTTACAAGTGCACTGTATCCATATTTTGGCATTAGACTGGCATTAAACCGAAGTCAAATAGAAGGAAACCACTCTAACCTCAACCCATCCAAAAAACCTGACCATCTGGACAAAGTATAAACAAGATATGTAAATTCACAATCTCTTCTCTACAAGCAACTGCTGTCTGCTCAACCTGGACATTACTCACGGGACTCTGTTTGCTCACTCTAAGAACTTAACACTTTACTTGCTAATATGTGGGCTGGCTCTCTGATTTCACAAATATTTTACAGCATAATGTACTGTATCTGTGCCAATTTCAGTTTATCTCTACCTTAATTATTTGCCAAGCCTGTCATCTGTCTTCTAACACAGTTTACTTTAATAATCCTTTTCTTCCCCACTAAATCTCCATTTTTCCTTCCCTCAATTATAACCTTTTATCAATACACAAATACACCTTCTTCCACTGTACTTTTACTTGATTCTCTGCAAATCTCCTGCACTTTATCTTACATATATATTCTATTACTACATCTAGATTTCCTCCCCAATCTCTACCCAGCCACACCATGACCATGTTTTCATCCAATTCCTCCTCCACTCAGTGTATACCTGATCCACTGCTTTGCCCCCTTCTTCCACCTTTATCATTTCCCCCTTATCTCCTCCACCTCCTCCTTTCTTTATCTCCCCTCCTCTGTCTGCCTTCCTCCCTCTCCTCTCCCATTACTCCACATTTGTTCTCTTCTACCCCACCTGGGTCCTACTACCCCACCGCTAATCCTTCCTCCAAGCCTCCTCTCCATGACATGCCACCCCACCTCCACCCACATCTCATTAAACTCCCTCCCTGCCCACCACCTCCAGGTTCCCTTCCCAACACTGGTGCCCGCACAATCTCTCCACTACATTCATCTCGGTCACCCAAATTAATCTCACCTTCTTGTCACAGCAACCCTGATAATCTCATTCACATCTCTTCCATAAACACTGTCCCTCTATCTTGTGCCCTCTGGAATGCCAGATCAGTCTGTAATAAACTGGTTCCCACCCATGACCTTTTCATTTCCAAAAACTTGCATCTTCTAGCCATTACTGAAACCTGGATTTCACCCTCTGACACCACTTCCCCTGCAGCTCTCTCTTCTGGGGGCCTTAGCTTCTCTCACACCCCTCACCCCGGGGGTCGCCATGGTGGTGGTGTGGTGGTCCTTCTATCCCCAGGTTACTCCTACCAACTCCTACCCTCTGAACCATCCCTTACATTCTCTACATTTGAGGTTCATGCTATACGCCTCTTCCAACCAGTACACCTGCGAGTAGCTATCATTTACCATCCCCCTGGCCCTCCCTCTAAGTTCCTTGACAACTTTGCTTCCTGGCTCCCTCACTTTCTCTCCTCTGACCTCCCCTCCATTATCCTTGGTGACTTCAATATTCCAATTGATATCCCCACAGAATCCTCTGCCTCCAAACTCCTTACCCTCACATCTTCATTTGGTCTCTCACAATGTACCTCCTCACCCTCACATGTAAGTGGGCACTCACTTGATTTAGTCTTCACTCACCGCTGTAATATTTCTAATTATTCCAAATCCCCATTCCCCCTCTCTGATCATCACCTTCTCTCTTTTAACCTCTCTCTCCCTCCTCTCCTCTACCTCCGAAGGCCACAATCACTAAACGTAACATTGAGGCTATCAATTGTGTTTCTTTATCTTCCCTGCTTGACTCGCTTCTCTCCCCTATCCTCTCTCTCTCTCCTGCCCTGAACAAGCTGATTCCCTATACAATGCCTCCCTTACTTCTGCTCTGGACTCTGTTGCTCTGGCGATCACTACTCACCCTCGCAGATCCACACTACAACCCTGGCATTCCAAATGCACCAGATATCTGTAAATGTGTTCAAGAACTGCCGAGCGACAGTGGAGAAGATCACGCTCTAAGGCAGATTTTCTCCACTTCAAATTTATGCTCTCATCCTACAGTGTTGCCCTTTCCCTATCTAAACAGTCCTATTTCAAGAACCTCATTTCCTCCCAGTTCTCAAATCCCCAGCGTCTATTCACCACCTTCAACTCCCTCCTCTGTCCACGCCCTCCCCGCCTCCCCTCCTCACTCACTACCATTGACTTTGCTACCTACTTTACATCCAAAATCGATTCCATACGTCAGGACATCACATCCCACCAGTCCCCCTGCTCTACACCTCCCTCTTTCCCTGATCACCCATCTCCATCCATTTCACCGACTCTGACAGCCTTCTCCCCTGTATCTGGAGAGGAAGTTATGGCTCTCATCCAGTCCTCCCCCCTTTCTACCTCCCCCCTTGACCCTACCCCTTCATGTTTCCTCCGCTACCTCTCTCCTTGTGCCTGTTCCCATCTTGCCCACCTCCTTAATCTCTCCCTCTCATCTGGCACTGTCCCTTCTGCATTCAAACATGCAATAGTCTCCCCATTCTTAAAAAACCTACCCTTGATCCCAACACTCTCTCCAACTACTGTCCCATCCCTCTCCTCCCTTTTGCCTCCAAGCTCCTTGAGCGTGTTGTTTACAAACGCCTTACCACCTTTCTTTCCTCCCACTCCCTCCTTGATCCTTTTCAGTCTGGCTTCCATTCTCTCCATTCCACTGAAACTGTCCTCACAAAAGTCAGCAATGACCTCCTTGCTGCCAAATCCAAAGGCCACTACTCTCTGCTTATTCTCCTTGACCTCTCTGCTGCCTTCGACACTGTTGACCACCCTCTCCTGCTGCAAATCCTTCACTCCCTTGGTTTACATGACACTGCTCTCTCCCGGCTGTCATCCTACCTCTCAGACCGGTCCTTCTATGTCTCTTCTCATGACTCCTCTTTCCCACCACAGCCTCTTACAGTAGGTGTTCCCCAAGGTTCCGTTCTTGGACCTCTACTATTCTCCCTCTACACGTCCTCTCTAGGTGAACTCATCAGCTCTTTTGACCTCCATTATCATCTCTATGCTGATGATACTCAGATCTACCTTTCCTCCCCTGACCTCTCCCCCTCTCTCCTCACTCGTATCTCCAACTGTCTCTCTGCTATTTCTTCTTGGATGTCCCAGCGATTTCTTAAACTTAATATGTCTAAGACTGAGCTGATCATTTTTCCACTCTCCAACATAACCTCACTTCCCACTATTTATTTAACAATTGATGGCACAACTATCTCTTCTAGCCCCAAAGTGCGCTGTCTTGGAGTTATCCTGGACTCCTCCCTCTCCTACAAACCACATATCCAGAGCCTCTCACAGTCCTGTTGTTTCCATCTCAAAAATATTTCCAAGATTAGACCCTTTCTTACCCAGGATGCCACCAAAACCCTCATACACTCACTGGTCATATCCAGATTGGACTACTGTAACCTTCTCCTATCTGGCCTCCCCAACTCCCATCTCTCTCCTCTCCAGTCTGTCCTCAATGCTGCTGCTCGACTCATCTTCCTCTCCAAATGCTCTACATCTGCCTCCCCTCTCCTACAAGCCCTCCACTGGCTCCCCTTCCCTTTTAGAACCCAATTCAAGGTTCTCACACTTGCTTACATAGCCCTCACCCATTCCTCTCCCACTTACATCTCTGACCTCATCTCCCTCCACTCTCCTGGCCGCCCCCTTCGCTCAACCAATGCACGCCGCCTCTCATGCCAACTGATTACTTCCTCCCACTCCCACCTCCAAGATTTTGCCCGTGCTGCTCCCGACCTTTGGAACCCTCTCCCTCTCCCTATCAGACTCTCCTCCTCTTTACAATCCTTCAATTGGGCTCTCAAGACCCACTACTTCATCAAAGCCTTCCAGCTCTCATCCTAACTTGCTGCAACATGCTCCTTCCTCCGTTTACCGCATCTGTGTCACACCTGTTTGTCTGCCCCTCCCCTTTAGAATGTAAGCTCTTACAAGCGGCCTCTACCCTCTTGTGCTTCTCTTTACTTTTTTTTTACCTACTTCTTACCCCCCACCAGGGCACCTAACACTTGGTTGCTTACGCTCTGTTGCATATCTAGGTGTTATGGTCACTTATGTATCAATGTATATTATCCATGTCCTTGTCCTATTTTTTACTGTAAGTCCATTGTCAAATTATTTGTTTATGTACTTTGTAAGGCACTGCCGAACACTTGTAGCGCCATATAAATAAACAATGATAATAATAATAATCCCTCACCTCTCCTGTCAGTTTCCTCTATAATAATATAGGTAAGAGTAATGCCACTGTGACGTTCCCAGAACCCCTCACCTCTCCTGTCAGTTTCCTATATAATAATATAGGTAAGAGTAATGCCACTGTGACATTCCCAGAACCCCTCACCTCTCCTGTCAGTTTCCTGTATAAAAGTATAGGTTAGTGAAATGCCACTGTGATGTTCCCAGAATCCCCCACCTCTCCTGTCAGTTTCCTATATAATAATATAGGTAAGAGTAATGCCACTGTGATTTTCCCAGAATCCCTCACCTCTCCTGTCAGTTTCCAGCATAATAATATACAGTAGGTTTGAGTCATGCCACTGTGATGTTCCCAGAACCCCTCACCTCTCCTGTCAGTTCCCTGTATAATAATATACAGTAGGTAAGAGTCATGTCACTGTGACGTTCCCAGAACCCCTCACCTCTCCTGTCAGCAGGTAGATGATCTCCAGGGTGAGATTTACTATTCTCTCAGTCATGTGACTCCTGTCCTTGTCCATCCTCCTCGATTTAGTGGCGCATCTCATCCTCAAGTGACTTCCAATAAAGACTTGTGTTCCTCACAGCTCAATTGTCCTAAAATACATATTTTATATTAAAATAAACATCACACAGTGCAGCATATGATACATTGATTTATCCCCAATCCATACAATCCTGTTGGTTAGTGTTTCCAAACATTTCCTGTAATGACTATTCAGTGAAAGATACACAATAATATACCTGGGCACACATTATACATCCTCATGTCCAACACATACAGTATACCATCCCATACCCACAGTCACTGCGCATTACCACTAATACATACAGACCTGGGCACAAATTATACAGCCTCATGTCCAGCACATATACCCCCATTCCCACAGTCACTGCCCATCATTGCGCAGCATACATACATCTTTTGCACATATTATACAGCCTCATGCCCACTCTCCTCCTCTGTTCCACCTCCCCCCAATCCATCCTGCACTTTGGCATCCCGCAGGGTTCTGCCCTTGGTCTCCTGGTCTTTTCTCTGTAAACCTCCTCTCCGAGTGAATTCATTAGTTCGTTCAGCCTCCAGAATCACCTCTATGCTGACGACGCACAACTCTACCTCTCCTCTCCTGATCTCTCCTCCTCCCTCCTTGCTCAGGTGTCCAGCTGTCTCTCTGCCATCTGCTCCTGGGTATCCTTGTGCTTTCTCAAACTCAACATGGACAAAACTGAACTCATTGTCTTTGCTCCTTTTAGAGTCTCTTACCCCCCTTGACCGCTCCATCACTGTTGACAACACTATCTCCTCTGTTCCCCAACTCTGCTGCCTGGGGTCATCCCCAACTTCTCCCTCTCCTCCGCTCATCACATTTAATCTTTTGCTCAATCCTATTGTTTCCTGTTCCGCAAAATCACTCGCATCAGACCCTTCCTCTCCCAAGATGCCCCCAAACTATTGTCCATGCATCGATCATTTCCCAACCTGAATACTACAACCTTCCCTTACTGCCCTCCCCCGCTCCCATCTTACTCCTCTACTGTCTGTAAATAACATTGCAAATAATGTGATGCAGGCTTAAATGAGGAGGATTTAATACAAGATGTAGATGCGGATGCTAGCTCCCAGCGTATGCAAATTCAGCTAAGTGATGTCAAGGCAGGCGATCACACAGCAAGGTTTAAGCACGCACACTATGTTTTGGTGTGCGATCACTTTGTGTATGCAGATGCCCACCATCCTGTCTTTAGCTGCCCACTAGTGCACCTCATCTCCAGGAAGTATATGCAACCATCAGTACATCGGATTCCATCAGAAGTGACTGCAGTGCTTGCGGTTTACTGTACCCTACCACAAGCACTGCGAGCACTTCAGTGTATAATTCAACCAGGTGACATGTACTATGATGCTGCCAGTAAATTATATACGCCTCTGAAATGGCGTTAAGATGCTCCGGCATGCCTGCGGTCGCATCTCCTCTCCCCCATTTCCAGTGGCCTGCTCCTGTTACCACCCACAAACGGCTTGACCTGTCACTCATTCAGCTCGGCTGTCTCTGCTGGTCGAGCGATTGCTTCCCGATCGCTTAGACTAGTTTGCACACACGCACTGCGATGCATATGTGTGCGCACTTTGCAAAACATCGCTCGCTCCGAGTGATCACTTACTAGCGAACGAGTCTGAGTCAGGCCCATAGCACCTGGCTGGTACATTTACCTGTTACATAGCACTAATAAACCTAATAGGCAAAACCCACCTGGATCATCTAATGTGAGTAACCCCAGGAGCAGAGCCACACTGGGACTAAAAATAGGCCCTGGCATTTTAAAGCACACAGGCCCACCTCAGTGTTAGCATCTGGCTCCTAGCATAGACTCCTCCCCTTACTATTCCTGACTCCTCCCACATCTTAGTCTATGCTCTTATAATTAATATTAGAACATAAAAGTGTACATCATTCTCTGTATTAAAATACATGCAAAAGAGCTGTTTGGTAAAGCTGGCACTATATTGCTGTAGGTCATGCACAAAGTAAAGGTAAGTCATTTTCGAAACTGACCAAGCCCTGGCTTAGCAGTTGTAGAGGATTAGATAGTGTTCACTGTAGGGATTTTTTAGGGCAGGGGTGCTGAGCACAGATAAGGACACATCTATGCACACCAAAGCAGAGCTGTTACTACATGTATTGATGCCCTTGGGACATAAAGAGCATTGGTGTCCCCTCCACAACAGAAGCAGGGAGGGTGCGCACCATAAAAAATAGTTGTGGGTTCACTGGGAAGGGGCGTGACCACACAATAGTACCACCAATTCAAATTATGCCACACAGTAGTGCCCATTGTCGCATTACACTGCAGTGTAGTGCCCTCATTCATGTTACATCACACAGTAATGCCCCTTACACCTTATGTCCCACACAGTAATGCCCCTTATACCTCATGTCCCACAGTAATGCCTCTTACACCATATTATGCCCCATGCAGTAATGCCCCTTACACCATATTATGCTCTATGCAGTAATGCCCCTTACACATTATGCCACACTAATGTCAAAGCAACACCAAGCTTTAAATTTTCTCAATGGTGGATGTATTCCTGATCGTTGTCAGGGGTTTTATGGGCAGCATGCCCCCTTCCTGTTTCATGCCTGCTGTCACTGCTGTTCGCACATGTACTCTTTTACTTTATATTATGTATTACTGTATGTATAGACAATATGTAGCATGCCACAGGTTTGAATCCTGATGGTACAAGCCCAACACAGGACTTAAGTAAGGCATCGAAATACCAACGCTGGAATACAGACAAGATGCCAGCCCAAATTAGATAGGCCGGGTGCATCTTAGCTGTTAGGACAGGGTGGGAGAGAGTGTTAGGTCGAGGTAGCATAGCAGGGTTAGTGTTAGGTATTGGGGGGATGTTAGGCTACAAGTAGGGAGGATTAGGGTTAGGGGGAGAAGGGGGAGGGTAAGTATACTTACCCAACCCCTGTAGGGATACCAACCATCAGGATACCACTGTCGGTATTTTGACAGGAGGCATCCCGACTCCTGTATACATACCGATGCCTGTATTAACTCCTGTGCTCATCCCTTACTTGCTAAATAAAGGGCTGCCTAAATGGACAAAAATATCAGAGGTCCCCTTTCCTAATGTACAGTATAAATCAAAAAGTGTAATTGTATCATTGCACAGATTTGTATAGTCAAAAGATTTGAACTGTTGAAGTGGCATCAGCGCATGTTATATGCGCTGATACCGCTTCTCCCCATGTATGATTGAGGGGCTGGGTGGTAATAGACAGTGGCGCTAAGCACCCATCATTATCAGTGCTACAAGGCAGGGCTATGTATGAACGTCAGTTTGCCTGACCATTCCGCCTGCTGCAGCTGTTGCTATCGACAGCTGCAGCCTGGCAATGCCCTATACCTACAGCAGAGAAATGCTCTCCATGCTGCGGCAGCTGCAGTCTCCAGGGCTGCAAGTGGGATCTCACGATACTTGCGAGATCCCACGCAAGCTCAGTTTAGCTGGCTGGGACTGAGACACAGTGCATCAGCACTAGGCCGATGCGCTGTGGTCTCTAGAGGGGATCGCCAGAGGGAGGAGTTATCAGTATCAGTTGAGCAATATCAGTTGAGTAATAATCATATCATATCATAAAAAAGATCTAACAAATACTTTATTGCAACACATACTTAAAATTGCTATGCACAGTTGATAAATGCTCTTTAAAAAGTCAAACTGGCTATTAACCATTGTATGAAAGTTAATGTTTGTAAAATGTTCCATAAGTCAAGAACTTATATATAAAAAAAAATATTCAGAGTCCTCATTTTTTTTAACAAAAAAAAATTGCCGAAAAATTAGAAAAAATATGTGTATATATAGTTTATATTAGATGTAATGTGTCCAAGTCACACAGTAAACAACTCTCAGAGAGGGCTGTTGCTATGAAAATATAAATAAGCATAAGGAACATTACCTTAGCTTATATTAAGTCCCATCAGCAGCTGCTTTCAGTACCTACACAAGCATGGTCCTCTACCCTGCCCATGCCCAGCCACCAGCAGCTTGTATAATCCCAGGGTTGCTGCTATTTCCTATGTGGCTAAAGGACCTCTGTGACGTATCCACCATGTGACCGCTGCAGGAGGCTGGACCGCTCCTGCGTTACCATCCACTAGGGCATAGAGGGGGCATATATATTTGTGGCGAGCGCAGCGAGCCACCGTGTCCGAAGCGTGGCGAGCGGAGCGAGCCCACGATGGGACACTTTTGGTCCCCTGTTAGAATCCCCGCCCTTCCCAATTTCTGGCTGGGTCATGTGGGTGTGACATCACAGGTCCATCAGCCTTGTATAGTCTAGACCGAACCATAATCCCAGCTACTGTTTAGAGGTAGGGGAGGCAGGTCTTCCCATGGCTTTTGCCAATCAGCTGCTCCTTGTTACTAGAGGTACAGCTGGTCCTCTAGCGTCCGTCTGCATAACATGGGAAATTAAAAACTCAGATTACTATATGCCACGATTGGCTCCTCTGTGGCGGCAGCCATTTTGGGAGAGACAATTTCAACAGTATCTATATATTGTAGACTGACAGACTGGCCCACGTAGCCATCGGCCCTTCTGGCATTTGCCAGAAGTGCCTGATGGTCTGTCCGGCCCTGTATATGTCCTTTTTTATAATTTCTGGAAACATTATTTGCACACCAACATATACTAAGCAATTGCTTACTGTTTAATAGTGAATTACCAAAGTGTGATTCTGTGGCATGTACATTTGCTAGAGGAAAAGAAGGAAGAGTTACTACCTCCACAGCCAAGACAGTGTTCACTTATTGAATCCCTTGCTACAATACATAGATGCGTATATTGCATATATGCCTGTCTGGTGCCATGAGGTAGCTTAGAGAAAGAGAAAGGGTACCCATATGTTGTCTCCGTGGATATTGCGGGATTTTCAGACGCCGACCGGGATGGTCACCGCTGAGACCTTTATTTCCCTCCAGCCAACCACCATCTCTCTGCATGTGCAAACTGCGGCTCTTTCTCAGATGCAGCCATCTTGCTCCACCCAGGCAGAAGTCGGAGCATTCCACACAGCTGTGCAAAGCTGTACCGCTATGCACAGGGACTGTTTTGACCTTTGTTAAAGGACCTCTGTGGTATATATGGTTTGTTGTCTGCTCTGACAGGATGACAATGACCCCTTTTACAGTTAGCGCCCCATAGACGTTTGCACACCTCCCAACATTTTTTAGTAGGACCCCTGCAGGTGCAGTGTCAGGTTCCCACGGTTATCACTACCTCTGTCCCTGTGAGTTACACTTAGTACAGAGTGGGGATATTTACAATTAAAATATCTGTTGCGATATAGACAGTAAATGAGTGTGACAGTGCCATGATAATGTTGGCAATTAGCGTGTTGGTAATGGGAAATAATTGCCAATAGCACTGCATTGTAGGATGTTGCAGGGAAGAGTGTTACCTTGTGTGGCATATACAAGTATACCAGCATCCTATCATACCTATTTAGTAACCAGCATAGGCCCATATTCAATTAGGAGTAAAAAGTCAGTTTCAGCGAGAAAGTTTAGCCACTGATATCATTTTCGACGGTTTTCATTTTACCCCGTAGTCAATTCCAGACACTTTTTGCAGGTGCAGAAAGTCAATGTATAGAAGCCTCCGATAAATTTTTACCTATGAATACTGCATACTTGCCTACTTTTAAAAAAGCATTTCAGGGATTTTGTGAAAGCAGCACCTATGAGCGCGTGTGACAGTGGGCGTGTACTAGGGGTGTGCACCGGCCACTTTTCGTGTTTTGTGTTTTGGATGTGGATCTTTCTTCGTGTTTTGGATCTGGATTGGTTTTGCCAAAACCACCCTTCCGTGTTTTGGGTTCTGGGTTTTGGATCTGTATTTTTTTTTTAAAAAGCATAAAAACAGCTAAAATCACAAATTTGTGGTTTTTTTTATGCTCCTATTCAATTATTAACTTCAATAACCTTCATTTCCACTCATTTCCAGTCTATTCTGAACACCTCACACCTCACAATATTGTTTTTATGGCCAAAAGGTTGCACCGAGGTAGCTGGATGACTATGCTAAGCGACACAAGTGGGCGGCACAAACACGTGGCCCATCTAGGAGTGACACTGCAGTGGCAGACAGGATGGCAGTTTGAAAAACTAGGCCCCAAACAGTACATACTGCAAAGAAAAAAAAGAGGTGCAAGATGGAATTGTCCTTGGGCACTTCCCACCCACCCTTATGGTTGTATAAATAGGACATGCACACTTTAACAAACCAATCATTTCAGCGCCAGGGTCTGCCACATGACTGTGGCTGAAATGATTGGTTCGTTTGGGCCCCCACAAAACAAGCTGGCAATTAATGTGTCCCTGCACAAACTAGCTCTATGGAGGCAAGATGTCGTCCTCATCCTCCTCATCCACCGATTCCTTGGATAAAACAGGAAAAAGAGATTTAGGTGTCCCTGGACTGCTTACGGTCTTAGCCAAAGTTTCTGAACTTGACAGTAACTTTTTATGGACGCGCTGCAGGTGCCGTATAAGGGAGGATGTTCCTAGGTGGTTAACGTCCCTACCCCTACTTATTTCACTTTTACATATGGTACATATGTCAAGACAGTTGTTGTCCGGATTTGGATAGAAATATTGCCAGACCAAAGAGGTGGAATGTTTGGTCTTCTGCCCAGGCATGACCGTGATGGGCTTTTTCATCCCACGGACAACAACTGTCTTCCCCGGAGCCTGATTTAAACAAACCACATCACCATCAGAATCCTCCTCGCCAACTTCTTCCTCAGCGCCAGCTACACCAGTATCCTCATCCTGTTGTACTTCAACAGTGACATCTTCAATTTGCATATCAGCAAGTGGACTGTGGGTGCTCCTTTCAGCACTTGCAGGGGGCATGCAAATGGTGGAGAGAGCCACCTCTTCCTGTCCAGTGCTGGGAAGGTCAGGCATCGCAACCGCCACCACACTTGGACTCTCCTTGGGGATTTGTGATATCTTCTTAGAACGCACAGTTCTTTGCTGTGTTTTTGCCAGCTTAACTCATTTGATTTTTTTAGTGGGAGGAGGGCTTCCATCGTCATGTGAAGCTGAACCACTAGTCATGAACATAGGGAAAGACCTTAGCCGTTCCTTGCCACTCCGTGTCATAAATGGCATATTGGCAAGTTTACGTTTCTCTTCAGATGATTTAAATGTTTTTTTTAAGGTCATTTTCCTGAACTTTGTCATTTAGGATTGTATGTGCCCTCTACTATGACATTGGGCATCGGCCTTGGCAGACGACGCTGATGGCATGTTATCGTCTATGTCATGACTAGTGGCAGCAGCTTCAGCACTAGGAGGAAGTGGTTCTTGATCTTTCCCTATTTTATTTTTATCGGAGAAAGTTTGGTCCTCCATTTATGTTATATTGATTTGATATATACGTGCGGCTAAAGCGCACACAAACACAGTAACACTTTGTGGGTTACAACACCCTTTAAGAAATGAGCCAGCCAGCCCTTTACTTATGGGACACAGGCGCACGCTTGGCGCTGCTCCTTAGTTGATGCACGTGCAGCTACAGCCCACACAATTCACAAACACAGAAAATATTTTTTTATTTTGTTTGGAGTGCCCTTTACAGCACCCTTTAGCAGTCAATCCAGCTGGCCCTTTATTTATGGGACACAGGCGCACGCTTGCCACTACTTTGTTGATGCACGTGCGGCTACTGCGCACACAATTCACAAACACAAAAAAACATATTTTTTTATTTTATTTGGAGTGCCCTTTGGGGGTTACAGCACCCTTTAATGGACAAGCCAGCCGGCCTTTTACTTATGGGACACAGGCGCACGCTTGGCGCTGCTCCTTTGTTGATGCACGTGCAGCCACAGTGCACACAATTCACAAACACAGAAAAAATATATTTTTTTTGCACTTAGAGGGGGAGCACCCCTGACGGACAGAACACCCCCTGGACAACACTACAGCACCCCTTTAGGACTGGGACACTGCACAGGACTTTGGAGTGGACAACTGACTGCACAACACAGTCCAGCCAGCCCCTATGGACTTTGAAGTAGTGGACATAGCCCCTATGGACAACAGCAGCACAGCGCAGCACAGCACTACACTACACTACACAGCCCAGCCAGCCCTAACTCCCACCCTGCCTCTTCACTGTCCACAGCCGAGTGAGAAAATGGCGCCGAAGCGGGAAGATGACGTTTTGCCTCGATTTCAGATCCGAGTCAGGCGGGAAAAGTCGAGCCTGACTCGGATCGGACTCGGATCGGGGGGGGTTCGGATTTCAGAAATCCGAACCCGCTCACCCCTAGCGTGTACTGATAAATCTGAGAGGCGTGTCCTAAACCTGACTTACATCCAAATGTAAACCAGCCCAAAAGCAGTTAGTAAGATCTGTTTGTTGATGAAAGCACACTAATACTTTTCAGAAATTCATAGGGATCATTGGGGCAGATGTATGAAGCTCTGGAAAGTGATAAAGTGCAGAGTGATAAACGACCAACCAATCAGCTCACAACTGTCATGTTACAGGCTGTGTTTGAAAAATGACAGGTGGGAGCGGATTGGTTGGTCGTTTATCACTCTGCACTTTATCACTTTCCACAGCTTCATACATCTCCCCCATTGTGTCTTATAATAACCAATGCAAGGAAATGACACTAATGATCCCATTTGAATGTATTTATCTCTGTTTTTTAATATAACAGCTTCATAATGTGGGTAAGGATGAAATTAGGGAGATTGCTAGACTCTTCAGGGAGACAGGGAGATTGCTACTATTTCAGGGAGTCTCCCTGACAATGAGGGAGAGTCGGCAAGTATGGAATACTGTAGGGGTAGAAATAAAATGCAAAATTATTTTTTTTTATGATAAAAGTAAAAAAACCACCCAGCACGCATGGAACAGCCCCCCTAAGGATAAATGCATCAAAAAAATCTTAAAAATGACTTCAGAACACCGCCAAAAAGTACTTTCATTTTGGGGGTGAAACAAAACCAAAGTTGGGGGACAAAGTTAAAAATTAGTGAAATAGACTCTGGGGTGTCCCCAATTATGCCCAAAGTGTTTTTTTGATTGCAGGTGCTTGCAGCAGGTGGATTTTGAAAGTTTTTTTTAAAACAATACATTAGCAACTTCAAAATATGCTAGTAACCATTTTCATGTACCCCAAATTTGATGGGACTACTTATTTTGTGCAAAAATATTGCTAAATGCTATTCTTTACCACATATGTAAAAATGCATAATAGCAGCTATTGAGACCATTTAAAGTTGCCAAATACTTTCACCAGGGCTATTTGGGGGTATCAAGAGTGAATCCCCATATCAATGCATCTTTTGGGGGGTGTCAGGCTGATTTCCCCAAAACTGACAGAGCTTTTTGGTTATTTCACATTCGCCGGGTCCTGTTTTTGCCGATTTGGAATTGAATACGGGGATAAGCGGGCACGAGCGTGATACTTTTTCACTCAGAAAACCTTAGATGATGGCAAAAAGTCCAGCAACAGACTTTTCACTCCTGATTGAATATGCCCCTTAGTCGCTGAGCTCTGAACATCACATAACTAACTCTGATCTGTGGACTGTAGCCCAGGACTATAAGGCAGCCTCCAGGTGCTTGTGGCCACACTGCTGCTATATATCCTAATCACCTACACAGCTGCTGGTCATTCCAGCACAGCCAATCACATAACTGCTTACCATGGGGACTATTTACACCACACACATCCATCCACACATACAGGAACACATTATTTAACCATCACACGCACATGGATTTGACTAAGACGTTGTGTCTTAGTCAACGCGCTGATTAATTTGCTATGTGACACTTGTATATCTGTGTGTGACTGAGCCTGAATATGTATATCAAGTGCTACGACATGGCGGCCACGGCATATTTCCACGCCAAGTTCTGTTGTGCTTTGTATACAGACTCAGGCACACAGATATACAAGTGCCTCATATCACACTAATCAGCGCAGTCTCCTGGTGCGTCCTAGTCACATAACATTGCGGCTAAGAGCCGTATTCAATTCTTTTTGCACCTGCGATACTTTTTTGCAAGCCTGACTTTTCACCGACATCGCCAGTTTTGCATGTGAAAAAGTATCGGGGGTGCTCCCACTATTCGCCGTATTCAATTCCAAAGGATTTGAAGATGCATCCCAGCAAAACTGAAACAGGTGAAAAGTGTTTGAAGAATTGGGGAAATCAGCCTGAAACCCCCCAAAAGATGCACTAACATTGGAGATCAATGAAGATGTCCCCGATTAGCCCAACTAAAGCTATTTGGGGTACTTAAGTGCTGCCAATTGCTCCAAAATAGCGTCTTTGGACAAGTGGTGAAGAATAGCATTAAGCAGTTTTTTGGGGGGGAAAATAAGTATTCCTGTCAAATTTGGGGTGTTTAAAAATGGGTGCCAGCATAGTTAAAAATCACTAAAGTCAAGTTTAAAGCATACTTGCCAACTCTCCCTCATTGTCAGGGAGACTCCCTGAAATAGTAGCAATCTCCCTGTCTCCCTGAAGAGTCTAGCAATCTCCCTCATTTCATCCTTACCCCCATTATGAAGCTGTTATATTAAAAAACAGAGATATATACATTCAAATGGGATCATAATTGTCATTTCCTTGCATTGGTTATTATAAGGCACAATGATCCCTATGAATTTCTGAAAAGTATTAGTGTGTTTTCATCAACAAACAGATCTTACTAACTGCTTTTGGGCTGGTTTACATTTGAATGTAAGTCAGGTTTAGGACACGCCTCTCAGATTTATCAGTACACGCCCACTGTAACATGCGCTCATATGTGCTGCTTTCACAATCTCCCTGAAATGCTTTTTCAAAAGTAGGCAAGTATGGTTTAAAGTGATGCAAAAAACTCATCTTCAGCAAGCACCTGAAATGGTCCAAACACCTGGCCCATACTTGGGGACCCCCTTGAAATGTATTTAGCTACTTTTTATAGTTGTCCCCCCACTTTGCACTTTTACTCCCCCATTTTCTAAGTCATTTTTGGGGTGTTCCTAAGGTTTTTTTTATATTCTTTTGATGCAGTTTACCTTAGGGGGACTGTCCAAAGGATGCAGAGTGGTTTCCGCACCTTTGCACCCCAAAACCTTAATCCTGCACTTTTTTCCACCAGTTATTACTAGGCGAAATGTTTCCACCGTGTCCAATTGCATTGACTTTTTGCAGCAGCAAAAAGTCACAACAATACAGTGGAAATACAGTTGAATACAGTGGAAAGTTTCCGCCTGGAGAAATGACGTCATACGTGATACTTTTTTTTGCAGATTTGGACTTTTCGCACCAAATTGAATACAGCCCTAAGATGCATTTTCAGGTGAAATAGTCACTTAGCACAAGCAGGGTCGCACAGGACCTTGCGGCTCTGTCACACCGTGCATCTCGCACCACATGGCGTAATGCGGCCGGGTGTATGAGGGCACATCTATATGGCTATAATACTGCAGCTTCTTTGTTCGCTTTCTTTTATCCCCAAATACACTAAAGCTTTGTCTATGTCTCAGACCATGAGTAAGGGGACACCAGGAATACAGTTACTGTGTGTCCCATGTTATTACTATATGTGATGGGGGCATCTGTACAGCACTGGCCACATAGCATCAGAGAGCTGCATGTGCACTGTGGGAACACATTATTGTGCAGCTCTGACCCCCAGTGAGAGACTAAACAATAACAGGAGGGATTATATAATGCAGAGTATGACAGAACAATGTATCCGTGTGCGAGATCCCACATTATGGGACACATGTGAAGTAGGATGGAAGTTGCGTCTATCTCCCAAATACAAAATGCATTCCATAACAGGTGCCTGGTGCTGTGAGTAACAGGAAATCTCAGCACATGCACCTCCTCACTCTTACACACAACAAAGGTGCCCGGGGTACGGCAAGAGGTGCAGCATCATAGTGATAGCTCAGACACCAGTATACAATCCATACACATTACAGCACAGGGTCAGAAAGTGTCATTAATAAATATATAAGTTGCAGGGAGATTGTTAAATAAAAAAAAAGACAATTACAATAATTACGTTTCTTTTAATTTACATATTAATAAATATACCAGTTACTTTCCCATATAAAAGCAGGCAAGGAAACATGGATTCTTATTACAAACTGATCGCTCATTTCATTGTAATCAGTGCTCGAAGTGTGCCGGTATGCAACGGTATGGCATACCGGCACTTCAAGAAACTAAGATTTTTTTAGAGGACAGAGGGCTGCGCGGCCCCCTAAGCCAGCTGCCTTGTGTATTTATGTGGCTGGCTCAGTCAAAACCCTGGGCTGTCAGTCACCAAGCTGCTGCCCGCCTATCCCCGCCCATCCGCGCCGTGAGCCATTCGTCCCCCGCTGGAAGAATCTGATCTGGAGCCCAGCGTGTTTGGGTGCAGCCCGTGGTCTGCATGCCGGGAGCCGTCCTCCTAGTGCTAAACCCCTGCCCACTTCCCTGGGTGTACTACTGCCGCCCGGCTGACCTCCTGCATTGCCAGATGCCTTCCCCCGCTGCCTGTGCAGAGACCGGAATTGGCCCACCCACCCTCTTAACTCGCTTCAGCCCAGCACATGCTGCTGTGTGCTGGGCTGCATAGGAGACTGCCACTCCCCCCACTGCAGTCTCCTATGCCTGTGGGGGGAGCAATGACATTGATCGCACCCCCCCGTGGTGTGCTGCGGGGCTGAGGGGCACCAAGCACCCCCCTCCCCAGCATGCAGGTGAAAAATAATTGAATTATATTTTTTTAAGCCTAAGGGGGCATGGCCACGCCCCTCACGATTAGGCCACGCCCCCTGGCACGGCTCTGGGTGTGCGCATTCCCCATCGGTTTCTGTGACAGTCAGGTCAGACAGGAGTCACCGCCTAACAGCCCCTAATATTGGATTCCGTGGTGAGGGGGGTTATAAGGTTGCTGAAGGAGCCCTTGCCCCCGGAGTACAGCTGTTGGTGCCACTGCACTTCTCCCTGCTTCTCTCTTCTGGATGGATTCCTCAGCCAGCCTCCTCCTCAGCTCTGTGACAGCAGCAACTGGTGAGTAATACAGGAATAGTGTGGCTGGGTGTCTCGCTACCCCTGTTGTGTGCCTCGCTACCCATTTTCCTCAAGGTTGGGTACGGGATGCCAGCGTTTGGGATCCCAGCGGTCAAGTTCCTGTTGTATTAACCTGAACTTCCCGGGGGCAGTTTTGGGCACCACTCCAATCAGAGAGAGAACCAGATCATGCAAAGGAGGAGCATCAAAAGGCCCAGCCATGCACCCCAGATGCACCTCCTTGGCCACTTTGTCCTTCAGAATTCCTGGCAATAGATAAGCTGAATGCAAGTTTTTTGGTGTGCCTAGCCGAACATCCCCCAACATTGGGAGCTGAAACCCCTCAGTGAAACCATCAAGCATCTCGCCGTCTCTCGCAAAGGGTACCAAACCAACCACTTCCGGATGGCCTCCATGTGGACCAGCGACGGGGCTCTATGGAGTGGCAGCGGAGCCAGCAGGCCTGGGGCCAGCGGAAGGGTGGGCAGTCTGGAGCATTCCTTGATTGGGTGGGGGGCACCGCAGCTCAGACAGTGGTGTCGAAAACAACACCGGGCTCCTGCTGCGCAAGTGCTGTTGTTAAAAGCAAAACAACAGCCTTTGGCAGGTGGAGCTTTAGGAGGGTGAGTCGGGCCGGCACCCTGGCTGCCCAACTTCTGTCTTGAAGAAACATCAGCGGCCAATAGAGCCGGCTGCTTCACCTCCAATCAGACTTCTAAATCTTTCCACCCCAAATCGAGGATTTTGACACCCGATTATTTATGGCAGAACTCCTCATCATACCGTCACCATACTGTGCCGGGCGATGTGCGGAAGAGCCCATGAACCAGGTGCAGGTATCGTATAACATTCATGGCCTCTCCCAGATGCGTTTTAAGGTAACAGCCATTAAAAACATAAAAACCACTCAGCCAATTTACGTAAGAATGATGATCTTCCCCGATGCCCCCCTTCTTTTTTGCAGCAGCTAAAGTTTTGCGAGACTTGGAAGGGCAAATACGTCAACGTACTTGCCCTTATTAATTCTCTCATGCATACTCAGCCATAAACCGATGAAAACCGCTGTATTAGCGCAGTGGACAATGTCCCCTGGACTAATACTCGATTCCTCACTTTCGCTGGTGGACCGACAATACATATGGCTACAACGTGATCATTTGGATGAACGTGAGTGACGTGGCTGCTTATCTTTGCTGCAACAGTGGCGCCTCTGACTCGCACTAGATGCAGATGTATCACTAGATTCTGAGCTCAATACCCACTCACCATCTGACTCACCTGAAGTTGTCGCCCCTTCCACCTGTGGAGTCCTATTGGATCTGTGACCCCCGGCTGCCATACCTGACGCAGATGCACCAGACAGTCCAGGAACGCCTGGATCCACCTCCCGAAATTACTTCCGGGAACCATAAGCCGCAAAATCATCCACACATCCTTCGGATAGACCATCAATAGAAGAGGAAGAGGCCAGAGGCAATGGGCACACATTCCTGTCAGTTACACCATGTGCGGAGGGACCCAAGCTTGAGGGCCCAGGACTGTCAGACAGGGAAGAAAGGATTGGAGCAGACAGCTAAGAAGAAGAAAAGGTGGGTGGCACAGGTGCAGGGAGGCTACAAATCGTGGATAATTATATGACAAGGGGTGTCAAATGCTGCAAAGCAGAATTCTGATCCCTGCCATCGTTAGCCCCGGACCAATGCGCGTTCTGTAATAAAGGTGTCAATGCTCCCACCAGCGATACCAAAACTCCAGCCAGTGCTCCCAAGTCTGGGGAGGATATAGGCATAGGAGCAGGGGTACCACTGGCCTGAGGTGCACCCAGGTGATGATTGGCATAGGGATGGGAAAACTATGCGTGTGCAAATCACCCCGCCCACCATCAAGCATGGTGTGCTTGTGCCACTATGTTAGACCTGCTGGCCCCATCCTCACACTGTACCCTATCGCCTGGAGGATCAGGGGATCCTCCAAAAACTGTCCCTGACATTCCGTATAGGGAATCAAAATGGCCACCACCATCTGATCCCAAAATGGCGCCGGCGACCCTATAGGTCCCTGCCACAATATATCTGTCCTGTTGGGGCCACCTGGACACCCGTGATTGCAAAACTGCGGGCTTCCGGAACCCCCCGCCTAGTGCAGCGCCATCGATATTGTCATGCCGGCGCCTACCCCAACCGCGGACCACAGGGCCATTGTTCCCGCTACAGTCGGGAGAGGTGGGAGCACGCCAGTGCCCACCAGGCCCACGCACAACGTGAGTAGAGCTGCTGCTACTGTCGGGTGAGGATGCCGGAGCAGCTCCACCGGCCCCACACCTCGGAGCCAGCTTAAGACTCTGGAGCCAGAGCCGCAGCATCAGGGCATGGGGGGGAAGTGTCTGCAGCCCTCTCTCCCGGCTGGGCAAGAGGAGGCGCACCTGCGGGGGAAAGCCCCAAGAGACTCAGCATACTGAGCTGTCACAGGGGTTGATTGCTGGGGCCTGGACATGGCAGCAAGGTAAGTAGGTACTAAGAGACTGAAAAGCAGGAGAATGAAAAGTAAGATAGACAGAGAGAAATTGAAGAGATAGAAGGAGGAAAGTAGAAAAAAGAATGATAAATATATCACAGACTCAATATCCTCTTGTACTTGCCTGAAAGTCCAAGAAAAAGAGAGGCAGAGTCCTGCCTAATACTGGACTAACTTAACCAAAACTCCTCCCACCAGCTATAACCCACTTAATTCTAATAGGCTGACAACAATTACCAATTTAACCCTATCAATGCCACTATACTAATTCCTATCTGTGCACACTAATCCCTAAGGGTTTAAGCTTGTTCTTCCTATACATAAAGTACACTCTATCCTTAGAAAAGGAGCAAAATGCATTTGAGCCTAACTCTATATCACCAGCCCATTGCAGGGATATGCGTCTGCTATTACTGTCAGTGATACCAATATCTAATAGAATAAGGAGACCGCAATATGTTCTGCATCTGATCGATCTGTCTTAGCCATATACTGAGTACTCCCATCCCATGTATGTTGGATCCAAGCCAGCTCGGATGTTCCCACCTTACTCGGATCTCTGACATTGAGGCATAGAGACAAAATCTCGTGGCTCGCAAGCTTTTGTCTCTATATATAAGGGACGCGGCAGGAGCCATTTCACTCCGGCTGTGGAGACTGAACAGGGAGGGTGGATAGTGTAGGGCTGGGGAGAGGTGCTGTGTTGTGCTGTCTGCTGTGTCCATCTAGGCTGTTGCTGCTGATCCATCAGGGCTGGTGCTGTGCTGTCTGCTGTGTCCATCTGGGCTATTGCTGATCCATCTGGGCTGGTGCTGAATGCTGTGTCCATCTGGGCCCAAGTTCTGGACCCAAATAAAGTGTATTTTTTGTGTAATATATATTTGTATGTGTGCGTGTTAGGCTTAACCACACAAAATACAGCAAGTCAGCAACGCAAGCTAGTGCTGCCTGACTCCAACGTAAGCTAGTGCTGCCCAAAGTTCTGGAGCTGAAAAAAAATTAAAAAAACTTGTCTTTTTTTTTCTAATATTTGTATGTGTGCGTGTTAGGCTTAGCCGCACAAGATACAGCCAACAATGCAAGTTGCAACCTAGTGCTGCCCAACTCCTTTCATCATCAATCTGTGCTCTGGGCCCAAGTTCTGGACCTGAAAAAAAATAAAAATATATATTTTTGGTCTAATATTTGTCTGTGTGTGTGTGTGTTAGGCAAAGCTGTACAAGATACAGCCAGCAACGCAAGTTGCAACCTAGTACTGCCCAACTCCAGTCATCATCAATCTGTGCTATGGGCCAAAGTTCTGGACCTGAAAAAAAATATAGAGAATATTTTTTGTCTAATATTTGTCTGTGTGTGCATGTTAGGCTTAGCCGCACATGATACAGCTAGCAACGCAAGTTGCAGCCTACTGCTGCCCGACTCCAGTCATCATCAATCTGTGCTATGGGCCCAAGTTCTGGACCTGAAAAAAAAAAATACAAATAATTTTTTTTTGTCTAATATTTGTCTGTGGCACACGACTGCACGTGTGTGAATTTTGTAACCACACCTTGGCGCTTTTATTTTATTTTTTATTTTATTTTAATCTCTTGGCACTTGTGACACTGCTTCAAGACCGCAGAAAATATGGAGGGCTGTCACATGACAGGAGAGCCAGTTCAAGAACCACATGTTGTAGCTGTTGCCAGCAGTGCAAGGCTTAAATCACACCATCGATATGGTAAAGCAAGCTTTACTGAAGTTAACAAAAAAAAATTGAAATTAAATTTGCCTTTAAATAAACAAAAAATTGGCAATAAGCCATTCACTACACGAAGTGGCAAGGAAAGGATAAGGCCTTAGCCTTTCTTTATGAAAGCTGCTGATTCTAATAGCCCTTCTGCTTGTAGTAGTAGTAGTAGTGGTGGTCCAATTAATAATTTGAAAGTTGTTGATCTAGCTCTGGAAAAACAAACTGTGTGCCCTGAGAAATCAAAATCACAAATCCCTGAGGAGAGTGCAAGTGTGTCTGCGGTTGCCATGTGTGAGCCAGACCTAAATACTAGTGTACTGGATGATCCTCCAAGTTCCAACATTTGTGTGCCCTCTGTTAATGTGGGGGTCGAGCAGTCAACATCTTGCAGACGTAGTCATCAAGGATGCTTCTATGGAATTGCACATGGAGGAGGATATTTTGGTAGTTGAAGGTGATAAGGATGTTGATGATGAAGATGTTGGTGATGAGGATGTTGAGGCCGAGGATGTCCTCTGTGTAAGTAAGGCAACAGCTGTTGCCCATGGATTGAAAAAGCCAAAGCCCATTGTTGTCATGTCGGGACAAAAGACAAAAAAATCCACTTCTCACGTGTGGAATTATTTCCACCCTGATCAGGACAACAGTTGTCAAGCCATATGTGACCATTGCCAAGCAAGAGTGAGTAGAGGGAGGGACCTAAACCACCTAGGAACCTCCTCCTTGTTACATCAATTGGAGCGCATTCATCAAATATCAAAGTGTACATTGCCAAGTTCCAAAACTCAAAATGTAACAAGTCCAGTGTCACCTACCTGCTCCCTCTCTGAGAGATCCAAGCGCCTTTGATCTCCAACACCAACAACTGCATCATCAACATCCTCATTTGTCATCGGGAGTAGCTCTGCTGCATCCAATGTTGGTATTCGAAGCATGATTGACACCTCTCCTCTCCGTGATTCCTCAGAAGGATCCTTGATGACTATGCCTGTTGCTGCTGCTGTCAGTGGATATTTATCCCAGAATACTTGTAGTGTATCCTCCAAAAAACAATTAACTGTTAAACAATCGTTTGCAAGGGCAAACAAGTATGACAGCAATCACTCAGTTGCATAGCAGATTACTGACGCCATAACAGCTATGCTGGTATTAGATGTGCATCCAGTATCCACCATTACTGCAGTGGGTTTTCAAGAGTTAATTAAGGTCCTGTGTCCTCGCTACCAGATCCCTTCTAGATTCCACTTTGCTAGAACAGCAATTCCAAGTCTGTACAAGGACATGAAAAAAAACCTTATTAATGTCCTCAGAAATGCCATTGTACCAACTGTCCACTTGACCACTGATATGTGGACAAGTAGGACAGGGCAAACAAAGGATTACATGACTGTGACAACCCACTGGGTAGGTGTATTGCTACAACAGCAACAGCAGCAGCAACATCTACCAAAAGACAGCTGATACAGAGGCAGGCTACTGTTTGTATAACTGGTTTCACTAAGAGGCATACCGCTGAGAACCTCTTAGAAAAACTCATAGAAATCATTGCTAAATGGCTTACCCCACTTGGACTCTCCTCGGAATTTGTGATTTCGGACAATGCCACAAATATTGTGAGAGCATTACATGTGGGCGAATTCCAACATGTCCCATGTTTATCTCACACAATTAATTTGGTGGTACAACATTTTTTAAAAACTGACACGGTCGTGCAGGAGATGCTCTCGGTTGCCCGCAAAATATCCAGACATTTTAGACATTTGGCGACCACTTGTCGAAGATTGCATGATGCTCATTCCCACATGGATGATAAAGATATCTTTCATCGTCCATGCATGCAGGCCAACTTGGACGATATCATCAACTTTGCCCGTTCAGAGATTTGGCAGGATGACAGAAAAATATCTGTCAAGTCGTTGGTGGTACAGATCATACCATGTATATGTACCTTAACAGCCCTCAGTAATTCAGTGTAATCACTATGCCTAGGAGTATATGCTCTTTAGGTGTATCCATGCCTGCTTTTATTATTACATTAATTATACACAGCTTTTACAATAAGTAGCATAGATGCACCCATTTCATGTACTGTATATCAGCTCAATGTAATTGTATTTCTCCTGTGTGTTCTCTGACGTGTAACAAGATGTGATTTCTGTGTAAAACATTTCCCACACTCAGTGCATGGTATTGGTGTCTCACATGTGTGAGATTTTTTATGTTTAACTAAAACTGACTGACGTATAGAACTTTTACCAGTTACAGATAATACTGTGTCATCTTTATGAGCTGTACTTTGTATAGCAAAGACCTGAGTTATCAGAACATTCCCCATGCTTAGATGGACCAGATGATATTTCTGTACTGTGAGGTACTGGATGTATAATTAGGGTAATGGGGTTTTCTCCTGGCTAATCTTGTCTGATGTTCTTATCTTCGATTTTAAAATGTGGAGACACAATGAGATCTGCCTTTGAGGTATTCCTGCCTGTGCACCCATTTACTGGAAACAAATGTATGAGATAAGAAAAACAAAGAAGGTGGAAAGCTTTGGTGCACAAAAACAAGCAGCCAATGGAGAATAGTGATCGAGAATCTACCCAATGGATTCCATTACATATAGGAGTAAACAAAAAACAATATCACCATATAAACTCTATAGGTGGTGGAATAAATTGCAGGATCGTTTCCAGTCCCCTTAGGATATCCTCACAGTGGACCCAAAAGAGAAGAATAAAATTAACAACAGATGGTGAAGTAAGTCCAGGTAGTGTATATACTACAAAATGTTGAATGAGGAACTCCTACCAGCTATTATGGTCTGCTTATTCAGCAGACTGCAATCACCCAAATGTTGAAGTTCTCTCTTCAATGTATTCTCAATATTTCATGATGAAATATTGAGAATACATTGAAGAGAGAACTTCAACATTTGGGTGATTACAGTCTGGAGTACCTCATTCTAGGGGACTGGAAACAATCCTGCAATTTATTCCAGTGCCTATAGAGTTTATATGGTGATATTGTTTTTTGTTTACTCCTAAATGTATGAGATAGACATAATTGTTTACATTGAAGAGCAAATGTTCATGGGTAACAAAATATCAGGATGGCCAACAAAATTGGTATCTGTCTCTACACCTTCTAAACAGTGGATTATCCATTTAAAACTTCATAAAAAGGACATTGGTTCCTCTCCTACATAACAGCTCACATTAAATAGGAGAAAATGTGCCTTGAAAGGTATCTACAATATTTATGGATGTCTTAGCTCTTAAATATAACATGCCTAAGACTGAGCTGATCATCTTTCCACCATCTGGAGTCTCCTCATTTCCCCAGATTTTACTATCCTTTGACAACCTCACCATCTTTTCTATTCCGCAAGTCTGCTGTCTTAGAGTTATTCTTAGCTATTCCCTCTACTTCAATCCCCACATTGTGAATGCACCTTTAAGGTGAACGACCAATGATGCACACTCCCGCAGGTCATTGTCGTTCATTGCCTGAACATGCAGCCCAACCTGACAATATTGTCAGGCTGTTGCATGTTCGGGGATGAGGGAGGGTGCCTCATACCTGAACTGAACGATATTCTTTCATGATAGGGTTCAGTGTGTGTGTGTTCGACATTGAGCACACCCCTGCTGGGGACACACTAGATGATATTGCTCATGGAGCGAATCATTTAGTGTGTACTCACCTTAACTTCTTCTGTCTCCTTTATACTGCAGGTCTAACATCTCCATAGAACCAAAATCAAACTTCTCAACACTTACCTATAAAGCCCTCACCAAATCCCCTGCCCTTACATCTCAACTCCATCTCCCTCTACACTCCCACTGCCTACTTCTCACTGACAATAACTGCAGCATCTCCCAACTACTTACTCCCACTCCTGCCTTTATGACTTTGCCTAGAACTCTCTCCCTCTCAGACTCTCCGTCTCTCTCCAAAGCTTCATACAGGCTCTCAAACCACACTTCTTTTCTAAAGCTTTCCTGCTCTCATTCTAACCAACCTTTCCATGCTCCTTAGAAAGTGAGGGGTGCAACTAAGCCTCCTCATGGCTAATTGAATTGACCCAGTGACTGAATACAAGGTTTATACAGTATGTGACCTCATAACTACTCTCTCCTACACAATATATGAATGTCTCCTCTTACCCAGTGAGGTGAAGGGCTGGTGATTCTCCATCATCATGTCCTTGTACAGATCCCTGTGTATATACTCCCTCTCCTGCATGGAGAGATAGACAGTGACATCCTGACACCCTATAGGAACCTGACACACACAATGATACAGTCACATACTGAGGCCTGGAGGGACATGGAGACATACACACCTGTGACTGGGGGGGCGGACATGGAGACATACACACCTGTGACTGGGGGGGGACATGGAGACATACACACCTGTGACTGGGGGGGGACATGGAGACATACACACCTATGACTGGAGGGGAAACATGGAGACATACACACCTGTGACTGAGGGGAAAACATGGAGACATACACACCTATGACTGGGGGGGACATGGAGACATACACACCTATGACTGAGGGGGGAAACATGGAGACATACACACCTGTGACTAAGGGGGAAACATGGAGACATACACACCTGTGACTGGGGGGGAAGCATAGAGAGAAACACACCTGTGACTGGGGGGGAAACATGGAGTAATACACACCTATGACTAAGGGGGAAACAACCCTAACCTAATCCTAAAACTAACCCTAGCCTTACACTAACTTTAACCATAACACTAAACCTAACCCTAACCTAAGCATAACCCAAACCCTAACCCTACACTAACCCTAACCTTAACCCTAACTTAACCCCTAACCTAACCCTAATAATAAACCAAAACCCTAACCTAACCCCTAACCTTAAACCATAACCCTAAACCTACACTAACCCTAACCTTAACCCTAAAACTAACCTAACCCCTAAACCCTAACCTAAGCCTAAATCTAACCCTAAACCTAATACTAACCCTAATCTAAACCTAACTCTAAGGCTAATCCTAACCCTACATTAACTCAAATTCTAACCTTAACCCAAACCTGAACCTAATCCTACCCATAAACTAAGCCTAAGCATAACACTAACCTAACCCTAACCCTGACCTAAGCCTAACCCTAACCTAAACCTAAGCATAACCCTAACATAATCCTAACACTAACTCTAAACCAAGCCTAACAATTAAACTAACCCTAACCTAAGCCTAACCCTAACCTAACCCTAACCTAAGCCTAACCATAACCCTAACCTAAGCCTAACCCTACTCATTAACTAACGCTAACCTAAGCCTTACCCTAATCTAAGTTTAGCCCTAACCATAAACCCTAACCCTAACCTAAGCCTAAACCTAACCCTAAGCATAACACTAAACATAACCCAAGCCTAACACTTAAACTAACCCTAACCCTAACCTAAGCCTAAACCTAATCTAAGCCTAAACCTAACCCTAACCTAAGCCTAACCCTTACCCTAACCATAAACCCTAACATATGCCAAACCTTACCCTAACCCTAGACTAAATCTAACCCAAAACCTCACCTAAACCTAACCATAACCCTAACCATAACCCTAACCATAACCCTAATTTAACCCTAACCTTAATCTAAGCCTAAATCTAACCCTAAACTAAACCATATCCCTAACCCTAACCCTAAAACTAAACTAAGCCTAACCCTAACTATAACCTAAGCCTAACCCTAACATTAACCCTAAACTAGGCCTAAGCCTAATCCTAACAGTAATCCTAATCTAACCTAACCCTAAATCTAACCCTATCACTACCCTAACACTAACCCTAACCTAACCCTAAACCTAACCTAAGTCTAACCCTAACCTAACACTAACCCTAACCTAAACCTAAGCCTAACCCAAACCCTAAACCCAACCATAACCCTAACCTAAGCCTAAACCTAACCTTAAGCCTATCCCTTTCCCTACACTAACCTTAACCTAACCCTAACCTAAGCCTAAACCTAACCTAAGCCTAAAGCTAACCTTAAGCCTATCCCTATCCCTACACTAACCTTAACCTAAGCCTAAACCTAACCCTAGTCTAACCCTTATCTTAACCCTAACCTTAACCTAAGCCTAACCTAAGCCTAACCCAAACCCCTAACATAAGCCTAAACCTAAACCTAACCCTAACTTAAACTAAGCCTAACCCTAAACCTAACCCTACACTAACGCTTATCTTAACCCAAACCTAACACTAACCCTAACCTAAGATGAATCATAACCCTAACCCTAACCTAAAGCCTAACACAAACCCTAACCTAAAACTAACCCTATCTCTAATGTAAGCCTAACCCTAATCTAAGCCTAACCCTTCCCAAAACACTAACCCTAACCGAAGCCTAAACCTAAGCCTAAACCTAACCCTAACCTAACCCTATCCGTAACTCTAACCTAAGCCAAACCCTAACGTAAGCCTTACACTAACCCTACCCTAACCTAACCCTTTCCCTAACCTGACCCTAACCTAACCCTAAACCTAACCCTAACCATATCCCTAACACTAACCTAAGCCTAAGCCTAACCCAACCCTAACCCTAACCATAAAATGTAAACCTAACCCATAACAAAGCCAAACCTTACCATATCTAAGCCTAACCCTAACCTAAGCCTAACACTAACCTAAGCCTTACCCTATCCCTAACCTAAGCATAACCCTAACCTAAGACTTAGACTAACCCTACCCTAACCTAATCCTTACCCTATTCTAAACCTATCCCTAACCTAACCCTAACCCTAAACCTAACCATATCCCTGACCTAAGCCTAACACTAACCTGAGTTTAAACCTAACCCTAAACCTAACCCTAACAGCCCTAACTCTAACCTAACCCTAACCTAAGCCTAATCCTAACCCTAACTGTAACTCTAACCCTATCCCTACCTAAACCAAAACCCTAACCTAACCATAACCTAAGCCTAACCCTAACCAAAGCCTAAACCTAACCCTGACCTAACCTAACCCTAACCTAAGCCTAACCCTTACCCTAAGCCTAACCTTAACCCAAATCTAATCCTAAAACCTTAACTAAGCCAAACCTTACTATAACCCTAACCTAAGCCTAACCCTAACCCTACACTAACCCTAACCTTAACCCTAATAATAAACCAAAACCCTAACCTAACCCCTAACCTTAAACCATAACCCTAAACCTACACTAACCCTAACCCTAAAACTAACCTAACCCCTAAACCCTAACCCAAGCCTAAACCTAAATCTAACCCTAAACCTAATACTACCCTAATCTAAGCCTAACTCTAAGGCTAATCCTACATTAACCCAAATTCTAACCTTAACCCAAACCTGAATCTTATCCTACCCATATACAAAGCCTAAGCATAACACTAACCTAAGCCTAACCCTAACCTAAGCCTCACCCTGACCCTAACCTAAGCCTAACCTATGCCTAACCCAAACCCTAAACTAAGCCTAACCATAACTTAAGCCTAACCCTGACCTAAAATGAACCCTAAAGATAGCCCTAATTTAAGCCTAACCCTAATCTAAGCCTAAGCATAACCCTAACATAATCCTAACACTAACCCTAACCCAAGCCTAACAATTAAACTAACCCTAACCTAAGCCTAACCCTAGCCCTAACCTAAGCCTAACACTATCCTAACCCTTGCCTATGCCTAACCTAAGCCTAACCCTAAAACTAACCCTAACCTAAGCCTAACACTATCCTAACCCTTGCCTATGCCTAACCTAAGCCTAACCCTAAAACTAACCCTAATCTAAGCCTAACCCTAACTCTAACCTAAGCCTAACCATAACCCTAACCTAAGCCTAACCCTACTCTTTAAACTAACCCTAACCTAAGCCTTACCCTAATCTAAACTTAGCCCTAACCCTAAACACTAACCCTAACCTAAACCTTACCTTAACTGTATCTCTTATCTTAACCTAAGCCTAACCCTAAACCTAACCCTATCTCTAAACCCTAACCCCAACCCTAACCTAACCCTTACCCTAACCTAAGCCTAACCCTTACCCTAACATAAGCATAACCCGAATCTAAGCCTAACCATATCCCTAAACCGAACAATAACCTTACACTAACCCTAACCTTACCTAATTCTAACCCCTTACCTTATTTCTAACCTAAGCCTAACCATAACCCCTAAACAATAACCCTAAACCTACACTAATATTAACCCTATCTTCACCCCAAACCTAACCCTAAACCCTAACCTAAACCTTAACCCTACACCAACCCTAACCTTAACCCTAAACCTAACCCAGAACCTAAGCCTAAAGCTAAATCTAACCCTAAGCTAAACCTAACCATACACTAACCCCAATTCTAAACTTAACCCAAACCTAAACCTAACTCTAACCATATCCTAAGCATAAGCCTAACCTTAACCTAACCCTGACCATAACTTAAGCCTAACCCTAACACTAACCATAATCCAAGCCTAACACTTAAACTAACCCTAAACCTAACCTAAGACTAAACCTAACCCTAGCCCTAACCTAAGCCTAACACTAACCCTAACCTAAGCCTAACCATAAACCTAACCTAACCCTAACACAAACATTAGCCTAAAACTAACCCTAACTTAATCCTAACACTAACCTAAGCCTAACCCTAACAATAACCCTAACATAACCCTAACTTTAGCCTAACCCTAAACCCTAACCTCTAACCCCAACCCCAACCAAAGCCTAACCCTAACATAACCTTACCCTAACTTAAACCTAACTGTAACCTAACCCTTACCCAAAGCCTAACCCTAACCCAAACCTAACCATAAACCCTAACCCTAACATATGCCTAACCCTAACCTAAGACTAAATCTAACCCAAATCCTCACCTAAGCCTAAAAATAACCCTAATTTAACCCTAACCTTCAGCCTAATCAAAGCCTAAATCTAACCCTAACCCTATCCCTAACAAGCCTAACCCTAACCTAACCCTAACCCAAGCCTAAACCTAACTATAACCTAAGCCTAACCCTAACATTAACCCTAAACCTAACCTAACCCTATCACTACCCTAACACTAAACTTAACCTAACCCTAACCCCAACGTAAGACTTACACTAACCCAACCCTAACCTAACCCTTACCCTAACCTAAACCTTTCCCTAATCTAACCCTAACTCTAACCTAACCCTAAACCTAACCCTAACAAAGCCATAAGCCTAACCAAAGCCTAACCCTAACATAACCCTAACCCTAACTTAAACCTAACTGTAACCTAACCCTAACTTAAGCCTAACCATAACCCTAACTTAACCCTAACATTAAGCCTAAATCTAACCCTAACCCTAAGATAAACCCTATCCCTAACCCTAACCTGAGCCTAACCCTAACCCTAAAATTAACCTAACCCTAACACTAACCCAAGCCTAACCCTAACTCTAACCTAAGCCTAACCCTAACATTACCCCTAAACCTAACCTAGGCCTATCCCTAACTAATCCTATCCTAACCCTAAGTCTAACCCTATCACTAACCCTAACCTAACCCTAGCCTAAGCCTAACCTAAGACTTACACTAACCCTACCCTAACCTAACCCTTACCCTAACCTAAACCTTTCCCTAACCTAACCCTAACCTAACCATAACCCTAACCTAAGCCTAACCCTAAAACTAACCCTAACCTAAGCCTAACCATAACCCTAACCATAACCAAAGCCTAAATCTAACCCTAAGCCTAACACTAAACACTAACCCTAACCTAAGCCTAACACTAACCCTAACTTAAGCCTAAACCTAACCTTAGCCTAACCCTAACCTAAGACTAACCCTAAACCCTAACCTCTAACCCCAACCCCAACCAAAGCCTAACCCTAACATAACCCTAACCTAAACCTAAATGTAACCTAACCCTAACCTAAGCCTAACCATTACCCTAAGCCTAACCCTAACTCAAACCTAACCATAAACCTAAACCCTAACCATAACATATTCCAAACCTTACCCTAAACCTAACCTAAGACTAAATCTAACCCAAATCCTCACCTAAGCCTAACCATAACCCTAACTTAACCCTAACCTTAAGCCTAAATCTAACCCTAACCCTTAGCTAAACCCTATCCCTAACCCTAACCTAACCCTAAAACTAACCTAACCCAAGCCTAACCCTAACCCTAAAACTAACCTAACCCTAACCCAAGCCTAACCCTAACTCTAACCTAAGCCTAACCCTGACATTAACCCTAAACCTAACCTAGGCCTAAGCCTAACCCTAACAGTAATTCTAACCTAACCCTAAACCTAACCCAAGCCTAACAATAACACTAACTCTAACCCTTACCCTAACCCTAACCTAAAACCTTGCCCTAACTCATAACTAGGCCAAACCTTACCGTAACCCTAACCTAAGCCTAACCCTAACCTAAACCTTACCCTAACCTAAGCCTAAACATAACCCTAACCCTTACCCAAACCTAACCATAAAACCTAAACCTAACCCATGACTAAGCCAAACCTTACCATAACCCTAACCTAAGCCTAACCCTAATCTAAGCCTGACCCTAACCTAAGCCTAACCCTAACACTAACCTAAACCTTACCCTATCCCTAACCTAAGTTTAACCCTAAGCTTAAACCTAACTCTAACCCTATCCTAACCCTAACCATATCCCTAACAGTAACCCTAAACCTATCCTAAACCTAATCCTAACCCTAACCTAAGCCTAACCATAAACCTAACCCTATCCCTACCCATAATCCTAACCTAAACCTAAACATAACCTATGGATTACCCTAACCCTATACCATCTAACCCTTACCCTAATACTAACCTAAGTCTTATCCTTACCCTAACCTAATCCTAAACCTAACCCTTACCAAAGACTAATCCTAACCCTACCCTAACCATAACCCTAAGTCTAACCTTAGCCTAACCTTAACCTAAACTAAAACTAGCCCTAATCCTAATCTAAATCTAACCCTAACCTAAGCCTTACCCTAACCATATCCCTAACAGTAACCCTAAACCTTTCCAAAACCTAATCCTAACCCTAATCCTAACCTAACCCTAACTATAACACTAAACCTAACCCTATCCCTAACCATAATCCTAACCTAACCCTAACCTAAGCATTACCCTAACCCTACCCATAACCTAAACCTAACCATAACCCTAACCTAAACATAACCCTAATCTCATCTAACCCTAACACTAAACCTAACCTAAGACTAATCCTAACACTAACCTAATCCAAAACCTAACCCTTACCTAAGCCTAACCCTAACCCAAACTTAAGCCTAATCCTAACTTTAAGCATAACCCGATCCCTAACCCTAACCTAATGCTAACCCGAACCTTAGCCTAACCCTAACCTAAGACTAACTGTAACCCTAAACCATAACCTCTTACTCCAACCCCAAGCAAAACCAAAGCCTAACCATAACCCTAACTTAACCCTAACAAACTTAACCCTAACCTATGCCTAACCCCAATCTAAGCCTATACTTAACTGCAACATTAAACCTAACCAAAGCCTAACCATAACCCTAACCTAAGCCTAACCCTAACCCTGACAATAACCCTAACCTAAGCCTAACCTAAGCCTAACCATAACTGTAATGTAAGCCTAACTCTAACATAAACCTAACCCTAACCACAACTATAACTCTAACATAAGCCTAACACTAACATTAACCCTAAACTAAGCATAACCTAAACCTAAACTTAATCTAAGCCTAACCCTTCCGTAAACAGTAACCCTAACCGAAGCTAACCATAACACTAACCCTAACCTAAGCCTAAACCTAAGCCTAACCTTAACCTAACCATATCCCTAAATCTAACCCTATTTCTAATTTAAGCCTAACCCTAACCTATGCCTAACCCCTACCCTAAACTAAGCCTATACTTAATCACAACCCTAACCTAAGCCTTACCCTAACCTTAATCCTAACCTTAGCCTAACCCTAACCCTATCCCTACCCTAAACCTAATTTAAGAGTAACCCTAACCCTAACCCAAGCCTAATCATAACCCTAACCCTGACCTAAGACTTACACAAACCCTACCCTAACCCTAACCTAACCCTTACCCTAACCTAACCCTTTACCTAACCTAACCCTAACTCTAACCTAACCCTAACCTAACCTTAACCCTAACCTACGCCTAATCCTAACCCTAACCTAAGCCTAACCCTAACACTAACCAAAGCTTAACCCTAACCTAAGCCTATCCCTAACACTAACCCTATCCCTAAACCCTAACCCTAAACTAACCCTGACCTAACCTAACCCTAACCTAAGCCTAACCCTAGCCCTAACTCTAACCCTTACCCTAAGCCTAACCCTTACCAAAACCTAACCCTAACCTCAGCATAACCCTTACCTTAACCAAAGCCTAACCATATCCCTAACAATAACCTTGCACTAACCCTAACCATACCTAATTCTAACCCCTTAGCTTATTCCTAACCTAAGCCTAACCCTAAACAATAACCCTAAACCTACACTAACATTAACCCTAAACCTATCTTCACCCCTAACCTAACCCTAACCTAACCCCTAACCCTAGACCTTAACCATACACCAACCCTAACCTTAACCCTAAACCTTACCTAACCCCTAACCTAAGCCTAAACCTAAATCTAACCCTAACCTAAGCCAAACCCTAAACCTAACCCTAACCTAAGCCTAAACCTTAATCTAACCCTAAGCCTAACACTAACCATAACCCAAGCCTAACCCTTAAACTAACCCTAACCTAAGCCTAACCCTAAACACTAACCCTAAACTAAGCCTAACCATAAACCAAACCTAACCCTATCCCTAACACTAACATTAGCCTAAACTTAACCCTAACTTAATCCTAACACTAACCTAAGCCTAGCCCTAACAATAACCCTAACCCTAAACCTAACCTTAGCCTAACTCTAACCTAAGACTAACCCTAACTGCTAACCTCTAACCCCAACCCAAAACCTAACCCTAACATAACCCTAACTTAAACCTAACTAACCTAACCCTAACCTAAGCCTAACCCTTACCCTAAGCCTAACCCAAACCTAACCATAAACCTAAACCCTAACACTAACATATGCCAAACCTTACCCTAACCCTAACCTAAGGCTAAATCTAACCAAAATCCTCACCTAAGCCTAACGATAACCCTAACCTAAACCTTATCCCTAACCTAAGCCTAACCCTAAAACTAACCTAAGCCTAACCCTAACCCAAGCCTAACAATAACTCTAACCTAAGCCTAACCCTAACATTAACCCTAAACCTAACCTAGGCCTAAGCCTAACCTTAACCCTAACAGTAATCCAAACCTAACCCTAAGTCGAACCCTATCACTACCCTAACACTAACCCTAACCTAACCATGACCCTAACCCTAACCTAAGCTTAACCCTAACCCCAACCTAAGTCTAACCCTAACCTAACACTAACCCTAACCTAACCTTAACCTAAGCCTAACCCAAACCCTAACTCTAAACCCAACCCAAACCCTAACCTAAGCCTGAACATAACCTATGCCTAACCCTAGCCTAACCCTTAAATTAACCCTAACCTAACCCTAACCTAAGCCTAACCCAAAACCCTAACCCATCACATAAGCCTAAACCTAAATCTAACCCTACACTAACCCTAATTCTAAACTTAACCAAAACCTAACACAAACCTAAGACTAAGCATAAACCTAACCCTATCCTAAAGCCTAACACAAACCCTAACCTAAGCCTAAACCTATCATTAACACTAACACTAACCTAAGCCTAACCTAAGACTAAACCTAATCTAAGCCTAACCCTTCCTGAAACACTAACCCTAACCTAAGCCTAACCATAAATATAATACTTACACTAACCCTAACCTAACCCTATCCCTAACTCTAACCTAATCCTATCCAAAACCTAAGCATTACCCTATTCCTAACTTAAGCCTAACCCTAACCTAAACCTAACCTAAGCATAACCCTATTCCTAACCAAAGCCTAACCCTGACAATAACCCTAACCTAAGCCTAACTAAGCCTAACACAAACCATAACCTAAGCCTAACCCTAACTGTAATGTAAGCCTAACCCTAACCTAACCTCAACCATAACCCTAACATAAGCCTAACCCTAACATTAACCCTAAACTAAGCCTAAACCTAATCCAAGCCTAACTCTTCCGTAAACACTAACCCTAACCTAAGATAACCATAACACTAACCCTAAACTAAGCCTAAACCTAACCTAACCCTATCCCTAAACTAACCCTATTCCTAATTAAAACCTAAGCCTAACCTAATCCTAACCTAAGTCTAACCCGAACCTATGCCTAACCCTAACCTAAGCCTTACCCTAACCTAAGCCTAACCGTAACCCTAACTCCAACCTTAATCTTAACCTAAGCCTAACCTAAGCCTAACCCTATTCCTAATTTAAGACTAACCCTAACTTAATCCTAACCTAAGTCTAACCCTAACCTATGCCTAACCCTAAACTAAGCCTATACTTAACCACAACCCTAAACTAAACCTAACCAAAAACCCTAACCTAAGCCTAACCCTAACCTAAGCCTTACACTAACCCTTCCCTAAGGCTAACCTAACCCAAACTCTAACCTAACCCTTTCCCTAACCTGACCCTTACCTAATACTAATCCTAACCCTAACCTAAGCCTAACCCTAACCCTAACCGAAGTTTAACCCTAACCCTAAAACTCAGCCTAACCCTAACACTAACCCTATCCCTAAATCCGAACCCTAACTAACTCTAACCCTATCTAAACCATAACCCTAACCTAAAAATAACCTAAGCCTAAATCTAACCAAAGCCTAAACATAACCCTGACCTAACCTAACCCTAACCTTACCTAACCCTAACCTAAGCCTAACCCTTAACTTAACCTAATCCTTACCCTAGCCCTAACCTAAGCCTAACCATAACCCTTACACTAAGCCTAACCTTAAAATTTACCCTATCGTAACCCTAACTTAAGCCTAACCCTAACTCAAACCTAACCCTAAATCTAAACCTAACCCATAACTAAGCCATACCTTACTATAACCCTAACCCTAAACCTAACCCTAACCTATGCCTAAACCTAAATCTAACCCAAGCCTAACAATAACTCTAACCTAAGCCTAACCCTAACATTAACCCTAAACCTAACCTAGGCCTAAGCCTAACCTTAACCCTAACAGTAATCCTAACCTAACCCTAAGTCGAACCCTATCACTACCCTAACACTAACGCTAACCTAACCATGACCCTAACCCTAACCTAAGCTTAACCCTAACCCCAACCTAAGTCTAACCCTAACATAACACTAACCCTAACCTAAACCTAACCTTAACCTAAGCCTAACCCAAACCCTAACTCTAAACCCAACCCAAACCCTAACCTAAGCCTGAACATAACCTATGCCTAACCCTAGCCTAACCCTTAAATTAACCCTAACCTAACCCTAACCTAAGCCTAACCCAAAACCCTAACCCATAACATAAGCCTAAACCTAAATCTAACCCTACACTAACCCTAATTCTAAACTTACCCCAAACCTAACACTAACCTAAGACTAAGCATAAACCTAACCCTATCCTAAAGCCTAACACAAACCCTAACCTAAGCCTAAACCTATCATTAACACTAACACTAACCTAAGCCTAACCTAAGACTAAACCTAATCTAAGCCTAACCCTTCCTGAAACACTAACCCTAACCTAAGCCTAACCATAAATATAATACTCACACTAACCCTAACCTAACCCTATCCCTAACTCTAACCTAATCCTATCCCTAACCTAAGCATTACCCTATTCCTAACTTAAGCCTAACCCTAACCTAACCTAAGCATAACCCTGACAATAACCCTAACCTAAGCCTAACTAAGCCTAACACAAACCATAACCTAAGCCTAACCCTAACTGTAATGTAAGCCTAACCCTAACCTCAACCATAACCCTAACATAAGCCTAACCCTAACATTAACCCTAAACTAAGCCTAAACCTAATCCAAGCCTAACTCTTCCATAAACACTAACCCTAACCTAAGATAACCATAACACTAACCCTAACCTAAACCTAACCCTAACCTAATCCTAACCTAAGTCTAACCCGAACCTATGCCTAACCCTAACCTAAGCCTTACCCTAACCTAAGCCTAACCGTAACCCTAACTCCAACCTTAATCTTAACCTAAGCCTAACCCTATTCCTAATTTAAGACTAACCCTAACTTAATCCTAACCTAAGTCTAACCCTAACCTATGCCTAACCCTAACCCTAAACTAAGCCTATACTTAACCACAACCCTAAACTAAACCTAACCAAAAACCCTAACCTAAGCCTAACCCTAACCTAAGCCTTACACTAACCCTTCCCTAAGGCTAACCTAACCCAAACTCTAACCTAACCCTTTCCCTAACCTGACCCTTACCTAATACTAATCCTAACCCTAACCTAAGCCTAACCCTAACATCAACCTAAGCTTAACCCTAACCTAAGCCTAATCCTAACCCTAACCGAAGTTTAACCCTAACCCTAAAACTCAGCCTAACCCTAACACTAACCCTATCCCTAAATCCGAACCCTAACTAACTCTAACGCTATCTAAACCATAACCCTAACCTAAAAATAACCTAAGCCTAAATCTAACCAAAGCCTAAACATAACCCTGACCTAACCTAACCCTAACCTTACCTAACCCTTAACTTAACCTAATCCTTACCCTAGCCCTAACCTAAGCCTAACCATAACCCTTACACTAAGCCTAACCTTAAAACTTACCCTAACGTAACCCTAACTTAAGCCTAACCCTAACTCAAACCTAACCCTAAATCTAAACCTAACCCATAACTAAGCCATACCTTACTATAACCCTAAACCTAACCTATGCCTAAACCTAAATCTAACACTAAGCCTAACAATAACCATAATCCAAGCCTAACCCTTAAACTATCCCTAACCTAACCCTAAACCTAACCCAAGCCTAACCCTATCCCTAACAGTAACCCTAAACCTATCCTAAATCTAATCCTATCCCTAACCTAATCCAAACCTAAGCCTAACCCTAAACCTATACCTACCCTAACCATAATCCTAACCTAACCCTAACCTAAGCAATACCCTAAACATAACCTAAGCCTAACCATAACCCTAACCTAACCCTAATCCCATCTAACCCTAAAACTAACCTAAACCTAACACTAATTTAAAACTAATTCTAACCTTAAGCATAAACCTATCCCTATGCTAACCTAATGCTAACCCTAAACTTAGCCTAATCCTAACCTAAGACTAACCCTAACCCCTAACCCCAACCCAAACCAAAGCCTAACCATAACCCTAATGTAACCCTAACTTAAACTTAACCCTATCATATGCCTAACCCTAACCTAAGCCTAACCCTAGCCTAAGCCTAACCCTAACACAAACCCTAACCTAAGCCTAACCATAACTGTAATGTAAGATTAAACCTAACCCAAACCGCAACCATAACCCTAACATAAGCCTAACCCTAACATTAACACTAAACTAAGCCTAACCTAAGCATAAACTTAATCTAAGCCTAACCCTTCTGTAAACACTAACCCTAACCTAAGCTAATCATAACACTAACCCTAACCCTAAACTAAGCCTAAACCTAACCCTAACCTAACCCTATTCCTAATTTAAGACTAACTCTAACCTAATCCTAACCTAAGTCTAACCCTAACCTATGCCTAACCCTAAAATAAGCCTATACTTAACCACAACCCTAACCATAACATAAGACTTATCATAACCCTAACCGTAACCCTAACCCCAACCTTAATCCTAACCTAACCCTACCCCTAACATAAACCTAACCCTAATTTAAGTGTAACCCTAACCCAAGCCTAATCATATCCCTAACCTAAGAATTATACTAACCATACCCTAACCCTAACCTAACCCTTACCCTAACCTAACCCTAACCTAACCTTAAACCTAACATAGCCATAACCCTAACCTAAGCCTAACCCTAACCATATCCCTGACCTAACCATAACCCTAACCTAAAACTAATCCTAACCTAAGCCTAACCCTAACCTGAGATTAAACCTAACCCTAAACCTAACAGCCCTAACTCTAACCTAACCATAACCTAATCCTAACCCTAACTGTAACTCTAACCCTATCCCTACCTAAACCAAAACCCTAACCCTAACCTAACCCTTACCAAAGCCTAAACCTAACACTGACCTAACCTAACCTAAGCCTAAACATATCCCTAACTCTAACCCTAACCTAAGCCTAACCCTTACACTAAGCCTAACCTTAACCAAAACCTAATCCTAAAACCTTACCCTAACCCATAACTAAGCCAAACCTTACCATATTCCTAACCTAAGGCTAACCCTAACCTAAACCTTACCCTAACCATAACCTAAGCCTAACCATAACCTTTACCCTAAACCTAAGCCTAACCCAAACCTAACCATAAAACCTAAACCTAACCCATAACTAAGCCAAACCTCACCATAATCCTAACCTAAGCCTAACCCTAACCTAAACTAAGCCTAACGCTAACCTAAGCCTAACCCTAACACAAACCTAAACCTTACCCTATCCCTAACCAAAGTCTAACCCTGAACTTAAACCTAACTCTAACCCTATCCTAAGCCTAACAATAACCATATCACTAACAGGAACCCCTAACCTATCCTAACCCTAATCCTAACCTAAGCCTAACCATAAACCTAACCCTACCCTAATCCTAACCTAAGACTAACCATAATCCTAACCTAAACCTAACCCTAATCCCATCTAACCCTAATACTAACCTAAGCCTTATACTTACCCTAACCTAACCTAATCCTAAAAACATAACCCTTACCAAAGACTAATCCTAACACTAACCCCAACCTAACCTTAAGCATAACCATATCCCTACACTAACCCTAACCATAACCCTAAACCTAACCTTAGCCTAACCCTAACCTAACACTAGCCCTAATCTTAATCTAAGCCTAACCCTAACCTAAGGCTAACCCTAACACTAACCTAAGCCTTACCCTATCCCTAACCTAAGCCTAACCCAAACCCTAATTTAAGCCAAATCCTAACCTTAAGCATAACACTATCCCTACCCTAACCTAATGCTAACCCTAACATAAGACTAATTGTAACCCTAAACCCTAACCTCTAACCCCAACCAAAGCCTAACCATAACCCTAACCTAACCCTATCAAACTTAATCCTAACCTAACCCTAACCCTTTCCCAAACCTAACCCTAACCTATGCCTAACCCTAATCTAAGCCTATACTTAACTGCAACACTAACCCTAACCAAAGCCTAACACTAACCTAAGCCTAACAATAACCCTAACCTAAGACTAACACAACCCTAACCTAAGCCTAACCATAACTGTAATGTAAGCCTAACCCTAACATAAACCTAACCCTAACCACAACCCTAACATAAGCCTAACCCAAATATTAACCCTAAACTAAGCCTAACCTAAGCCTAAACTTAATCTAAGGCTAACCCTTCCGTAAACACTAACCCTAACCTAAGCCTAAACCTAACCTAACCCTAAATCTAACCTAAGCCTAACCCTATTTCTAATTTAAGACTAACCCTAACCTAATCCTAACCCAAGTCTAACCCTAACCTATGCCTAACCCTATCCCTAAACTAAGCCTATACTTAACAACCCTAACCCTAACCTAAGCCTTACCCGAACCCCAACTTTAATCCTAACCTTAGCCTAACCCTAAACCTATACATACCCAAGCCTAACCCTAACCTAACCTTTACCCTAACCTAACCCTTTCCCTAACCTAACCCTAACCTAACCATAACCCTAACCCAAGCCTAACCCTAACCAAAGCTTAACCCTAATCCTAAACCTAGCCCTAACATAGCCCTAACCTAAGCCTTTACCTAACCTAACCCTAACCTAAGCCTAATCCTAACCTAAGCCTAACCCCAACAATAACCTAAGCTTAACCCTAACCCTAAAAGCTAACACTAACAGTAACTCTAACCCTATCCCTACCTAAACCATAACCCTAACCTAAGCCTGACCTAACCTAACCCAAGCCTAACCCATACCCAAACCTAACCCTAAACATAACCTTAATCCAAACCTAATCCTAAAACCTTACACTAACCCATAACTAAGCCAAAACTTACCATAACCCTAAACCTAATCTTTACTCTAACCTAACCCTAACCTAAGCCTAACCCTTACCCTAAGCCTAACCCTAACCTCTAACCCCAACCCAAAGACTAACCATAACACTAACCTAACCTTAACCTAAGCCTAACTGTAACCATAACCAAAACATCAGCCTAACACTAACCCTAAAAATAACGTAATCCTAACCTAAGCCTAAAACTTCCCTAAACACTAACCCTAACCCAAACACTAACTCTAACCTAAGCCTAAACCTTACACTAACCTAACCCTATCCCTAACTCTAACCAAAGCCTAACAATAACCCTATTCCTAAATTAAGCCTAACCCTAGCCAAAGCCTAACCCTAACCAATGCCTAATCCTAACCTTAACCTAAGCATAATCATAACTCTAACCCTAAACCCTAACACCGAACCCAACCTTAATCCTAGCCTAAGCCTAACCCTAAAACTATCCCTACCCTAACCCTAAATCTAACCTAAACCTAAAAACTAACCTAACCCTAACCTAAAGCCTAAACCTAAATCTAACCTTAAGCCTAACCCTAAACTAAGCATAACCCTAACCTAAGCGTAACCCTAACCCTAATTCTTAACTTAACTCAACATAAACCTAACCTAAACTCTTGTAGAAAATGCACGTTTTTTCAAAAATGCATTAAAATCAATGGGAACAGTAATAGCACATACTTTGAGATATCTCCTCTTGTAGCAAACAAATACAGCTCAAAATTTCACAAAATGTGTTGAAGACCAAGGCCCACAAAAGTGATGTGCAATGGTTTTTCTCGCATGTTGCGTTTAAGAGAAAACAGCAAATGCTCGTTTTTAGCCAAAATGCTTTAAACCAATGGAAACAGCAAAAATGCATTCTTTGCCATATCTCCCCTTGTAGCAAACACAGACAGCTCAAAATTTCACAAAATGTGTTGAAGACCAAGGCCCACAAATGTAATGTGAAATGGCCTTTCTACCATGTTGCGTTTACAAGAAAACAGCAAATGCAAATTTTAGGCCAAAATGCATTGAAACCAATGGAAACACCAAAAACGCATTCTTTTCCATATCTCCTCTTGTAGCACACACTAACAGCTCAAAATTTCACACAATGGTTTTTCACCCATGTTGCGTTTAAGAGAAAACAGCAAATGCTTGTTTTAGGACAAAATGCATTGAAACCAATGGAAACAACAAAAATGCATACTTTGTGACATCTCCTCTTGAAGCAAACACAGACAGCTCAAAATTTCACACAATGTGTTGAAGACCTAGGAGTGAGACGTCTATTTCTGCTCCTAGGCCTTTTGGAGGATCTTTGAAGCCAGGGATTCTATTTTCATTCCCCTCCCCAGGAGGGATGGAGTCCTCTCCGGAGGGCGATGGAGATGCCTCCCAGGCTTCTGGGCCTGGTGGTGGGCCTGGTGATCCAGGCCGAAGGAGAGCTATGGTGGTGCTCCCCCGGCTCACCCCCAGTGAGGTTTGCGGTGACCAGGGGCCGAGCCTCTCAAATCTGGTGGATGAAGGCCTGACTGGGCATCAGGAGGTGACCGTGGATACCCCTGAACCTATGGATGCTGGTCCTCTGTATGAGGGAACACAGGGGAGCATGGACTTGCTTACCAGCCCAGATGGTGGCGAGGGGGGATCTCTGCCCTGATGCCCAGGACCTTGACATGGATTCAGGTGGTGAGATGCTGTCCTCGGCGTCCGGAGAGGGTGAGGAGGAATTCCTTGACCTGAGCCTGGATGAGCTGCGGCAGGAGGAGAGGCGAGCCCAGGCCTGGGTAGCTGTGAAGTGTAGAAAAAGGAACACTGCTTGTAGCTGGGAAAAACCTGCTCTGAATGAAGAGATAGATGGGCTACTGAGCAAAGTGGAGAGGATGAGAGACCAAATTTCGCTGCTAAAACAGGAGAAGAAAGGTTTAGTATCTGTCTCTGGTGTGTCTGTAAGAGCTCCAGTCCAGATCCCTGGTGATGTGGGGGCCCCGGGGCCTGGCGGTGTGGAGATCGCAGGTGACGGAGGTCCAGTATCAGTATTCAGGGATGAAGGAGTGGAGGCCACGGGAGATCATTCTGCATCCAAGATGGCGATGCCTGGGCCTGATTCCATAGGTGCCGGCGAGGATGATAAGAAGGCGGAGGCGTCTGTGTATTCGCTGCGGGAAGCTCCGGTGATGGTGCCCGACAGTGAGGCTGCTGGAGGGGTGGGTTATCGGTGGCTGCGTCGAATGGGCAAGGGGGGCGTCCCTCCTGGATGCAAGGCTGGGCTCTGGTGGTGCGGGGGGGCATGGTGGTTGCCATGGTGATGGTGGACGCTACTGCCAGGGGAACTGCTGCAGCATCCTGTGGTCCATCGGCTCATGCCCTGGCTCCAAAGGCTGCGTCCTTAGGGCCAGTGCGGACCGGCGGTGCAGGCACGGAGGCCGGATCTCCCAGCGTGCCTGCAGTGGTGGGCTCTAGCCTGGGTGCTGTGGGTGTAGTGGGAGGTCTGCATGAAGGCGTGCAGGGGCAGGATGCACTGTCATTGGGCGGTGGCCATCTTGCCGAAGACTTGGACAGTATAGCAAAGAAGGCTCTGGAACTGTCTGCTGTTGATGGCGGCGGCCATTTAAAAGGAGGCAGCGGCAATGCTAAAGCCTAGTCAGCGGGATTGTCTTCGGTAGGAGGTGGGAGCCATCTTGGGGGAGGTTTGGTGCAGCCCAGGGATTGCCAGCCTTGGATCGTGGTACACTGGGGCAGAGAGAATCCTCGGTGGTGGAGACAATCTTTGGGAACATCAATGTACCTGCAAGCTTGAAAGCAGCCATTGAAGTAATTAGCACTAACCAGTTGAGGCTGGAGTCAAGGCAGACAGCGCTTGACTCAGTGGTGGCAGTTAATGGGCAGCCTGTGGGGGTTTACCCCCAAAATTCTCTTCCTGCTCCTCCCCCCCTCCTCCTCCTGTTGGTAGTCCCCCTACCCCAGTACCGCCTGTTGTAGTGGCTCCGGGAGCGGCCACCTACACCAATATCTTATCTGGTGGCCCCCAGGGGGTTACGCAGCCTGTGTGGTCTGGTGGTAGGTTACCCATTAAGAGGAGGAATGTGATTCAGTCTCGGTGGGTGGGTACAGGTGATGTTCCTTCTAAAGTAGAGTTTCAGGAAATGAACTTTTCCTTGGGATTCACGGTGAAGGACTTATTTGCCTTTATCCACCCTATCAGGACACTGGACTTTGACCTAAGCTTCCTCTCTCTTAATGGGTTGCAGGCCTTTGGGTCTATGTGGGAATTGAATAGGTTTAAGGCTCCATACTGTTCCTATAAAACCAACACTTTGACTAGGCAAGACGGTGTAAAAATTACAGTCCTAGTACGTAATGAGTCCCTTCCAACAGCAGATATTGAGTTTTGGCTGTCTCATCACTGCACAGTCTTATCAGTGTTGGAGAGGATTGACTACACCAAGGGGGTGTGGGGTGGGGCCTATTCTGTTGTGGTAAAGCTGACGCAGGTTGGTGCAGAGACGAGGCACATTCCATCAGCCGCTTACATCGGTAGGGACAGAATCCAATGTTTCTACCCCAGCCAGCCTCGCACTTGCTACAAGTGTGGCGACTTTAGGCATATGAGTAGCAGCTACCCAGTTGTTAAATGCACTCTTTGTAATGGTGACGGGCACACATCTAGAGAGTGTCTGAGGGTGACCTGCAACTTGTGCAGGGCTGTGGGTCATCCCTATAGCAGGTGTCCCGAGGCCTCTCATAATCAGGGTGAGCCTATGATGTGTGTGGTTTTTCCCCCAAGTGATCCAGATTCTAAGAGAACTCCAACGGGAGAGCAACAGGCTGTACAATCAGTGGTGCAGTCTGTCAAGTTGCCAGTGGCGGGGCCTAGTGGTATTTCATCTGCCCCCATAGTGGCAGCAGTATCTCAGGAATGGAAGGTGGTGAAGAAGGGTGGAGGGGTGGGTGGTCAGTATAGTGGTCCCTCGGATGTGATTTCTACAAACAAATTTGACATCTTCTTTTCGGATGAGGGAGGGTGAGATTGTCCTAGTAGGGGGCAAGGAGCTGAGGTATGTCTCTAATAAGCCAAAAAGGAAGAAACATAAGAGAAAGATTACTCTGGGGGAAGATGCTGCGGGTGTAGGTAGCAAGTCCAGAGGGGCTAGTGAGAAAAAAGCCAGAGAGGTGCATATTGAGGGGGTGGATCTGGAATGGGATGGGTCCTGCTTGGAGTTGGGATCAGAGTTAGTAGCCTTGCTGGATGGGGGTGGTCGTAGGGTGCAGAACTCTGGTCAAGAGGTGTCTCAGGTGGAGGTGGGTTCTAGTGAGGTGGAAACCCCGGAAGGCTTGGTGGGAGGGGATGGTATCTCTGTGAATGGTTCCCCGATGCTGAAGTTGGGTGACGGGCCTGAGGTGCAGGTGGAGAAGGTTGCTCTTCCAAAGCCTCCTGACCCAGATCCCCCTCTGGCTGGAGATTTGGGTACGGCGGAGTGTGGAGGGTTGTTGGGGGAGGGGGGTGGGGTTGGGACTGGTGACCCTGGGGTCGGGGCTGGGGGACCAGATCCTGTTGGTGTGAATGAGGTGGAGGGTGAGATGATTGAGGTGTCTTTGTTGGGTGAAGAGGGAATCCCCTTTGGGGTTGCGTGCAAGTGAACAGATTCTTCGGATGAGTGATCCGGTCGTTTGGTAAAGAGAAAGTAGTATGGAGCCCAAAATGCATTGAAACCAATGGAAACAGGAACAATGCATACTTTGCCATATCTCCTCTTGTAGCAAACACAGACAGCTCAAAATTTCACACAATGTGTTGAAGTCAACTGCCCACAAATGTGATGTGAAGTGGTTTTTCTCCCATGTTGCATTTAAGAGAAAACAGCAAATGCTCGTTTTAGGACAAAATGCATTGAAAGCAATGGAAATAGCAAAAATGCATACGCTGCCATTGCTCCTCTTGTGGAAAACACAGACAGCTCAAGATTTCATACAATGTGTTGAAGACCAAGGCCCACAAATGTGATGTGAAATTGTTTTTCTCCCATGCTGCATTTAAGAGAAAACAGCAAATGCTCGTTTTAGGCTAAAATGCATTGAAACCAGTGGAAACAACAAAAACGCATACTTTGAGATATCTCCTCTTGTAGCAAACACAGACAGCTCAAAATTTCACCAAATGTGTTGAAGACCAAGACCCACAAATGTGATGTAAAATGGTTTTTCTCCCATGTTGCGTTTAAGAGAAAACAGCAAATGATCATTTTAGGCCAAAATGCATTGAAACAAATGGATATTACAAAAGCGCATACTTTGTGATATCTCTTCTTGTAGCAAACACAGACAGCTCAAAATTTCACCAAATGTGTTGAAGACCAAGACCCACAAATGTGATGTAAAATGGTTTTTCTCCCATGTTGCGTTTAAGAGAAAACAGCAAATGCTCGTTTTAGGCCAAAATGCATTGAAAGCAATGGAAACAACAAAAGTGCATACTTTGTGATATCTCCTCTTGTAGCAAACACAGACAGCTCAAAATTTCACTGAATGTGTTGAATCCCTCGGTGAGAGGTCACCCATTTCAGAGCTCCCAGGCCTCTGGTAGTATTTGAAGCCAGTGGTCTCTCCTGAGCGTTTCCCCCAGCAGAGGATGGACCCTCCTGGGGAGGAGGATGATGGTGATCCCCAGGCTTCTAGTCCTGGAGGAGGGCCTGGTGGTGGGCCTAGCGATCCTGGTCTGAGAAGGGCTGTGGTGCTATTAACCCAGCTCTCCTCCAGAGAGGCCAGCGGTGACCTGGTGTTTGCGGGCTCGGCAGTGTTGGAGGGAGTCTCCAAACCAGAGGTGACTGGTCCCCTGGGTGAAGTAACCCTGGGGAGCGGTGTGCTTACCAGTCCGGACGGTGAGGAGGAGGCTCCTTGTGCTGATGGCCAGGACCAGGATGCGGGGTTGTCCAGCGGTGAATCCGTGCTGAGCCAGGGGAGCTGCAGTGAGGCGGAGGGGGAGAGTGACGAGACGGAGGACGAGTTCCTAGGCCTAGGGCCTGATGAGCTCAAGCGTGAGGTCCGGCTGGCTCAGGCCTGGATCTCAGCAAAAATAAACAAAAGACATACTACTAGGAGCTGGCAGAAGCCTATCCTTAGTATGGAAATTGAGGACCTGGGAAGAAAGGTGGAAAGGCTGAGAGGGAGAATCTCTCAGCTGCATGAGCAGGAGAAGAAAAAGTGCTTACCAGGCTCTGATGCGGCTGCGGGAGCTCCGGTTCTTCCTACTGGTGTGGCTGTGGATGGTCCGGGCGCTGCTGGGGCCGATGGTGTGAAATTGGAGGTGGCTGGATGCCCGGAGGAAGCGGGGATGGAGATGCCCGATTCCCGTGGAGCCGGTGACGGAAGTATGAAGGACGAGGCGGCGGTCTTATTGGCCAGGAGTCCCAAGATGGCACCCGGCGGGGAGGCGGCCGGAGGACTTTCAAAGATGGCGCCGGTGGTTGCGGAGTATGGGCAAGGGGAGGCGTCTCTCCTGGGGGCAGAGCCGGGCTGTGCTGGAGCGGGGGGCGTGGCGGTTCCCATGGTAGCGGCTGACGCCGTTGCCGGGACAACCGCTATAGCTTCCTGCGATGCGGCGGCTCAGGTCTCACCCCCGAAGGCTGCGTCGGTAGGGCCGGTGCTGACCGGTGGTGGAGGCACTGAGGTGGATCATCCCCGGGTGCCTGTAGGCCCCGACACTACTATTGGTGTAGTGGGAGGTCCTGCCGAAGAAGTGCAGCAGCGTGTCGGGCCGTCATCAGGTGGCGGCCATGTTGTTGGAGTCCAGGGTGGTGGAAAACAGTATCTGCCGAATGTGTCTCCAGTTGGTGGCAGCGGCCATTTTGGAGAGGCCACAATTGGGGACTCTGAAGCCCAGATGGTGGCGATTGCCATGGAGGTGGAGGCATTGGAAAGGTCTGCTGTCATCACACCTAAAGCAGTGCCACAGATGGCACAAGGACTTCCTGGACTGGATAGGTCAGCCCTTGATAAGGGCCAGCTGGCAGTGGTCGATACCATATTTGGAGGGATCAGTGTTCCTGCTAGGTCCTTGGCAGCGGTGGACATAATAAAAGCTGATCTGGCCAGGCAGGCAGGGGTGAGGGAGAATGTTGGTGAAGGTTCTGGTGTGGGAGTAGGTTCGGGTCCTGTGCCCGCTTTAGCGTTGCCCGTAGCTGGCCCTTCGACCCTGCCTAGACCGGGTCCCTCCTCTTACGCCAATGTTGTATCGGGCAGGGCGCCGGTTGTCCCGATGATTAGAAGTGGTGGAGGGGCACCTATTAAAAGGCGCAATGTGGTACAATTGAAGTAGGTTGGAGGCGGTGAGCCGCCTGGAAAGGCCGCCTTCCTGGGCATGGTTTTTTCTCTGGGGTTCTCGCCGGGTGATTTGTTCGCTTGCATTCACCCGGTGAGAACTCCGGATTATGATCTTAGCTTCATGTCCTTGAGGGGCCTGCAAGCCTTTAGTGGTAGGTGGGAGGAGAAAAAGGGGATAGAGCCATATTGTAGGTATAGGTCTCTGGTGGTGTCGCGTCAGGACAGGGCGAAGGTGACTATCCTTGTCCGGAATGAGTCATTGCCGGAGGCAGATATTCTATTCTGGCTCTCGCGACACTGTGTGGTACTTTCTCCCCACTTGGAGAAGTTTGACTACACTAAAGGTGTATGGGGTGGTGCCTATTCCATTTTTGTCAGGTTACACCAGGTTGGCATTGAAGTGAAGCACATCCCGGCAGCAGCCTTTATAGGACGTGACAAAATCCAGGTATTTTACCCTGGGCAGCCGAAGGTCTGCCACAAATGTGGGGATTTCCGGCATTTTTCTAATGACTGCACGGCAATTAAGTGCTCGCTGTGCAGTGGGTTAGGGCACATATCCAAAGATTGCAGGCAGGTCAGGTGTAACCTCTGTGGAAAGGTGGGTCATCCTTACAGCCGCTGCCCGTCTGCAGCCCACAACGAAGGCTTAGGGGTGACAGTTGTTGTGGGGGATAGGCAGGAAGAGGTGGGGGGTGGTTTGACTAGCGGGCAGGTGAGCGGTGAGGATGCAGGCTTTGAAACCGCAATGGAGAGGAATGGGGAGAGACCAGGAGAGGGTGAGCCGGAAGGTGTAGGAAAAACCAAGGTTCCTGCAGCCAGTACCACTGGGTGTGAAATTGCACCAGGTAAAGATGCTGGTGAGAAAGATGCTCCCTTTACGGTGGTCGAGGTGGGAAAGAAAAAGAGGAAAAAAAAGCTAAGGCATACAGGAGAGAAGGTCACTCTATCTAATAGATTCTATTTTAATACCTCGGACGAAGAGGAGAAGGAGGAGGGGGAGGTGGTAAGGGTGGATGGTGAGGAGCTTGTCTTTGTCCCCAACAAAGTCGTGGGAAGAAAGGTTGGGAAAAAGTCAACCTTTGGAGAGGCAGCAGCGGGAGCGCAACCTAGGGAAAGGAGGAAGAAAAGGGCGAAGGAGGGCAAGGCTGGAGGAGCGGGGAAGAGATCGGGCACTGAAAGCCCAGAGTGGGATTTAGCGGGGATGGAGCTAGGAGATAAGGCAGTGGTGGTGGATAAGCCTGCAGAGGGGCAGAGTGGGGTGTTTTCGGAGGAGGTAGAGTGTGTGGAAGAAACCCCTGAGTTGGCCCCAGATGCTTCTGACCCTTTAGTGGCTCCTGGGGAGATGCATCCTCCCGGGACTCGGTCTGAGGGTACAGCTATACCAAAACCTCCAGATCCGGACCCGGGTCCTTCCCCAGAGGCTAAGGGTGTTGGTGGGCGTGGTAGCCTGCAGGTTGAGGCCGAGGCCTCAATTGTTTCTGTTGGTGTGGATGTGGTGGTGGGTGGTTTGGAAGAGGTTGTCTTGCCGTCTGATGGGGTGCTTCCTTTTGGGATCACCTGCAAAAGAACAGGTTCCTCTGGGGAGGAATCTGCTCAACAGGCAAAGAGAAAGTAAGATGGAGTCCTACCTCTATAATCTGGAATTATGGATCCCCATCCTATACGATGTGCCACCATTAATGTGGCTTCCGTTCTTTCCGAGCGTGCTCGCTATATGGCCTTTTCTTTTTTCAACACAATTGATGTTGACTTTTTGTTTTTGCAAGAGACCAGAATAGGGGATTTGTCCACACTTCGCAGGGCCAAAAGCCAGTGGAGGCGTGGTCCGTCCTTCTGGTCGCTTGCGGCCGAGCCGTACGGTGGGGTGGCGGTACTTTTTTCTGGCATGGTAACTGTACACAAGATTATGGAGCTACAGGTAGGTAGGTGTATGGTTTTGGATATTAGCCTAAGGGGGCATGATCTCAGGTTGATCAACATCTATGGACCGCAGTCGGCCTGGGATAGGAAGTGCCTCTTTGGGCTGATAAAGCCATTCCTTTTTACAGCCCGGCAAGTTGTCTTTGGTGGTGACTTTAATACCATCGTGAGGCCCAAAGACAGGGGGGGTGCAAAGTCAACCCTGGGCTATGATGCTAGGTTCTTAGTTAGCATGATTAGGGAAGCTGGCCTGGTCGATGTGCATATTCGCCATAGTCCAGACCTCACGGGGTACACATACTTTTGTGGTAGTCGTAGGTCTAGGATAGATAGGTTTTTTGTTAAGGAAAGTTTGAAAACTTTGCCTCCTGAGGCAAGGGCAGTAGAATTTTCCGATCACGTTTGTCTGAGTGTCGTGTTGAATGCCTCAGAAACCCCTCAGAAAGGGCGGGGCCTTTGGCGTTTGAACTCTGAACTTCTGAAGGAGGAGAGTGTTAGCCAGTCCTTTAGGGACTTCTTTCAACTACAGGAGACACTTCTGGAGGCTGGTTGGACTAGATCTGAGTGGTGGGAAGAGTGCAAAAAAAGAACTCGGAGGTTTTTTCAGAGGCTTATAGCTCATAAAAACTTGAGAAAACGGTGCGTCTACCAGAGCTTGAGAAAGAAACTAGATTTCTTGATCTCTGAGGGTGGAGATAGTGGGGATATCTCCCGGGTGAAAGCTCAGCTGAGGGAGCTTCAGTACGATTGTCTGGCTTCCTTGGTTCTGGAGAGGGATTATGGTAAATACCACTCGCCTGATCCTTACCAGAGTTGCAGGAAAACGGTCGATTTGAGGGAGGTTAGGGGCCTGTATGATGAACTGGGTACTCTCTGTGAAGACAGGGAGGGTATCTTGGGAGTCATCGGGTCCTTTTACTCCGACCTTCTGTCTGAGCAGCCACTCATTAGTTAGAGGATGGAGTCTTTTCTGAGGGGGACACCGGGGCTTGTGAAGCTTGATGCCTCTTTTGACTCCTTGGGCAGCGATGTGACAACAGAAGAAGTCAAGAGAGCTATAGACGGCTTGTCTATAAAAAAATCTCCAGGACCGGATGGTTTGACATCCGAATTCTTTAAAGCTTTCAGGGACATCTTGGCTCCCCACCTCATGGAAGTATATAATGAGTGCCTGGGTGAGGGATTGCTCCCTCCCTCCATGAGGTCTTCTGCCCTCATATTGCTATCAAAAGGTAAGGACCCGTCCCGTATTGAGAACTGGCGCCCCATCGCTCTTCTTAATATGGACAGAAAGATTCTGGCAAAAATACTGTTCAATCGGCTGATGGAAATTTCCGGGCTGGTGCTGTCCTCGTCTCAGCACTGCACTGTGAAGGGCCGTAGCACGTTTAGTGCTGTCCTTGGCTTCCGGGAGGCCATAGAGCGATGCTGTGCTGAGAGGTGGGGTAAGTACTTACTGGCATTGGACCAGTCCAAGGCTTTTGACCGGGTGAATCACAAGTACTTGTGGGCTGTTCTGGAATGGTATGGTATTCCGGTGAGGGTGGTGAATTGGCTTCGTGTTCTGTACAATCAGGCCGAGAGCTTCCCGCTTGTCAATGGTTGGGTGGGTCCTGCTTTCAGGGTTGACTCTGGTGTCCGTCAGGGATGCCCCCTGAGCCCCCTCTTATACGTGTTTGCGATTGATCCCTTCGTCAGGAGGATTGGTTGTAGTGCGTTGAGGGGGGTGCAGCTGGGCCCAGAGGCTCCTTTGAGAGTAGTGGCCTACGCGGATGATGTCACTGTGGTCTTGTCCTCCGTGGCAGAGGCGCAGTGCATGGAACATCTGATCTCCGACTACTCTGAAGCCTCGTGCTCCAGAGTAAACCAAGATAAATGTGAAGCTTTCTGGATGGGGGAGGAAGGCGACGAGTTTGACCTTCCGGATAGCCTCCCCCGGGCAAGTCCTCAGATCAAAATTCTAGGCATCACATTTGACCGTGGTGATTATGCCACTCAAAATTGGGAGAGGAGGATAGAGGAAGCCAACAGGAAAGTGCAGTCCTGGAGAACTTGGCAGTTCTCTTACAGGGAAAGGGTTCACCTGTGCAAAACCTTTCTGGTTCCCATATTTCTTTATGTCAGTTACGTGTGTTTCTTGCCACGGTCTTTGTGGTCTAAAGTGTCATCCTTGTTCTTCCTCTTGTTTTGGGGGAATGGGATGAACATTGTTAAAAGAGGTATAACCTACAGACCAAGGAAAGAAGGTGGATTTGGCATGGTCAATCCAGTGGTCTTTTTTGCCACAACTTTTATTAAGCTCAATCTTGGAAGCCTATTTGTGGAGGCTCCTCCTTGGTGGGTAGAGAGCTTTAGGGCTTGGGTGTCCCCCTTCCTTGAGCTCTGGTATGATGGGGGCCATGTGAAAACCTTCAGAGGCAGGACCGGTGCTCTTCCGATCTATGTCATTCAGTGCTTGAGAGTGACAAGGCAATGGGGAGTGGCAGTGAGTGATGTCAAAACCCTTTCTAGAAGGGAGTTGGAGAAAGGCATTTTGCGGGCTCACTTCTACGCACCGCTGACACTAAGGGACTGCCCAGGCAAGGTTTGCTCAGATGGGATCTCTTTGATTTGCTCAGAGAGAATCCCACTGAAGTATAGGGACCTTGCCTGGCTCTCCTTCCAAGGAAGACTCTATGTTAGGGGGCACATCAGGTGGCGAAGTGCCGGTGATCGTGGTTGTCCACGTGAGGAATGTCTGGGGGTGGAGGAGACCATGGACCACTTCCTGCGTGAATGTTCCTTTAACATCGAAGTTTATAGAAGGGTCTCAAACGCTTTACGCATCCCGTGCCTTTCGGGGCTCAGTTACCCTGAGTGGGCTTATGGGGCATTCAAAGGTTTTGGGCGTTATGATTTGGTCACTATTTTTATAGTTAGCTTAGTGGTCAGATATCACACGTGGAGTGCACGGTGTTTAGTAACGACTAGAAGTAAAATCCTTCCCTGTGAGGTGGTGGCGCGTTTCATTCTTCACGAGGTTGGAAGTCTGATGGAAATGGACGGGAGGAGGTTGGATGCCGTTGGGTGGTCAAGGAGGGGGAGACACCTGAAACCCCATTAGTGGGTGGCTGACAGCCTCTTCTGTTCATACTGGTGCTTCCTGTTCTTTCACATTTTTCGGGTAGTTTTTTGGACTTTGTTTCGTTTTGAAGAATGGTTTTACATATGCCTAAGCAGCTCAGCTTATTTTCTCTATGCTGATATGGAGTTAGTGTTGGTGATAGGTAGCTGAGGGTCGGGGGTTAATTTTGAATATAGATAGTTTGGTGGAGGTGTTGTTGGCACTCTGTCTCGTCTGGGTGGTAAGAATGAGTGGCGTGAAAGAGGTTCTGTGTTTTCTAATAATGTTTAATTATTATGATGAGGATATTATCCTGTATATTTGACATCTTGATGCTTTGTATGTAGCAAGCTTATTTGTTTCGCAATGCAAATTTTATGTATTATTTATTTATTCATGCGTTGCAAGATTTTAATAAAAAAGCATTACCCACAAATGTGATGTGAAATGGTTTTTCTCCCATGTTGCATTTAAGAGAAAACAGCAAATGCTCGTTTTAGGCCAAAATGCATTGAAACCAATGGAAACAACAAAAACGCATACTTTGTGATATCTTCTCTTGTAGCAAACACAGACAGGTCAAAATTTCACCAAATGTGTTGAAGACCAAGACCCACAAATGTGATGTGAAATGGTTTTTCTCCCATGTTGCGTTTAAGAGAAAACAGCAAATGCTCGTTTTAGGCCAAAATGCATTGAAAGCAATGGAAACAACAAAAGCGCATACTTTGTGATATCTCCTCTTGTAGCAAACACAGACAGCTCAAAATTTCACCAAATGTGTTGAAGACCAAGACCCACAAATGTGATGTGAAATGGTTTCTCTCCCATGTTGCGTTTAAGATAAAACAGCAAATGCTCGTTTTAGGCCAAAATGCATTGAAAGCAATGGAAACAACAAAAGTGAATACTTTGTGATCTCCTCTTGTAGCAAACACAGACAGCTCAAAATTTCACTAAATGTGTTGAAGACCAAGACCCACAAATATGATGTGAAATGGTTATTCTCCCATGTTGCGTTTAAGAGAAAACAGAAAATGCTCATTTTAGGCCAAAATGCATTGAAACCAATGTAAACAACAAAAACGCATACTTTGTGATATCTTCTCTTGTAGCAAACACAGACAGGTCAAAATTTCACCAAATGTGTTGAAGACCAAGACCCACAAATGTGATGGGAAATGGTTTTTCTCCCATGTTGCGTTTAAGAGCAAACAGCAAATGCTCATTTTAGGCCAAAATGCATTGAAAGCAATGGAAACAACAAAAGCGCATACTTTGTGATATCTCCTCTTGTAGCAAACACAGACAGCTCAAAATTTCACCGAATGTGTTGAAGACCAAGACCCACAAATGTGATGTGAAATGGTTTTTCTCCCATGTTGCGTTTAAGAGAAAACAGCAAATGCTTGTTTTAGGCCAAAATGCATTGAAAGCAATGGAATCAACAAAAGCACATACTTTGTGATATCTCCTCTTGTAGCAAACACAGACAGCTCAAAACTTCACCAAGTGTGTTGAAGACCAAGACCCACAAATGTGATGTGAAATTGTTTTTCTCCCATGTTGCGTTTAAGAGAAAACAGCAAATGCTCATTTTAGGCCAAAATGCATTGAAAGCAATGGAAACAACAAAAGCGCATACTTTGTGATATCTCCTCTTGTAGCAAACACAGACAGCTCAAAATTTCACCAAATGTGTTGAAGACCAAGACCCACAAATGTGATGTGAAATGGTTTCTCTCCCATGTTGCATTTAAGATAAAACAGCAAATGCTCGTTTTAGGCCAAAATGCATTGAAAGCAATGGAAACAACAAAAGTGAATACTTTGTGATATCTCCTCTTGTAGCAAACACAGACAGCTCAAAATTTCACCAAATGTGTTGAAGACCAAGACCCACAAATATGATGTGAAATGGTTTTTCTCCCATGTTGCGTTTAATAGAAAACAGAAAATGCTCGTTTTAGGCCAAAATGCATTGAAACCAATGTAAACAACAAAAACGCATACTTTGTGATATCTTCTCTTGTAGCAAACACAGACAGGTCAAAATTTCACCAAATGTGTTGAAGACCAAGACCCACAAATGTGATGTGAAATGGTTTTTCTCCCATGTTGCGTTTAAGAGAAAACAGCAAATGCTCATTTTAGGCCAAAATGCATTGAAAGCAATGGAAACAACAAAAGCGCATACTTTGTGATATCTCCTCTTGTAGCAAACACAGACAGCTCAAAATTTCACTGGATGTGTTGAAGACCAAGACCCACAAATGTGATGTGAAATGGTTTTTCTCCCATGTTGCATTTAAGAGAAAACAGCAAATGCTCGTTTTAGGCCAAAATGCATTGAAAGCTATGGAAACAACAAAAGTGTATACTTTGTGATATCTCCTCTTGTAGCAAACACAGACAGCTCAAAATTTCACCAAATGTGTTGAAGACCAAGACCCACAAATGTGATGTGAAATGGTTTTTCTCCCATGTTGAGTTTAAGAGAAAACAGCAAATGCTCGTTTTAGGCCAAAATGCAATGAAAGCAATGGAAACAACAAAAGCGCATATTTTGTGATATCTCCTCTTGTAGCAAACACAGACAGCTCAAAATTTCACTGGATGTGTTGAAGACCAAGACCCACAAATGTGATGTGAAATAGTTTTTCTCCCATGTTGCATTTAAGAGAAAACAGCAAATGCTCGTTTTAGGCCAAAATGCATTGAAAGCAATGGAAACAACAAAAGCATATACTTTGTGATATCTCCTCTTGTAGCAAACACAGACAGCTCAAAATTTCACCAAATGTGTTGAAGACCAAGACCCACAAATCTGATGTGAAATGGTTTTTCTCCCATGTTGCATTTAAGAGAAAACAGCAAATGCTCGTTTTAGGCCAAAATGCATTGAAAGCAATGGAAACAACAAAAGTGAATACTTTGTGATATCTCCTCTTGTAGCAAACACAGACAGCTCAAAATTTCACCAAATGTGTTGAAGACAAAGACCCACAAATATGATGTGAAATGGTTTTTCTCCCATGTTGCGTTTAAGAGAAAACAGCAAATGCTCGTTTTAGGCCAAAATGCATTGAAACCAATGTAAACAACAAAAACGCATACTTTGTGATATCTTCTCTTGTAGCAAACACAGACAGGTCAAAATTTCACCAAATGTGTTGAAGACCAAGACCCACAAATGTGATGTGAAATGGTTTTTCTCCCATGTTGCGTTTAAGAGAAAACAGCAAATGCTCGTTTTAGGCCAAAATGCATTGAAAGCAATGGAATCAACAAAAGCACATACTTTGTGATATCTCCTCTTGTAGCAAACACAGACAGCTCAAAATTTCACCAAGTGTGTTGAAGACCAAGACCCACAAATGTGATGTGAAATTGTTTTTCTCCCATGTTGCGTTTAAGAGAAAACAGCAAATGCTCATTTTAGGCCAAAATGCATTGAAAGCAATGGAAACAACAAAAGCGCATACTTTGTGATATCTCCTCTTGTAGCAAACACAGACAGCTCAAAATTTCACTGGATGTGTTGAAGACCAAGACCCACAAATGTGATGTGAAATTTTTTTTCTCCCATGTTGCATTTAAGAGAAAACAGCAAATGCTCGTTTTAGGCCAAAATGCATTGAAAGCAATGGAAACAACAAAAGCGCATACTTTGTGATATCTCCTCTTGTAGCAAACACAGACAGCTCAAAATTTCACCAAATGTGTTGAATACCAAGACCCACAAATGTGATGTGAAATGGTTTCTCTCCCATGTTGTGTTTAAGATAAAACAGCAAATGCTCGTTTTAGGCCAAAATGCATTGAAAGCAATGGAAACAACAAAAGCGCATACTTTGTGATATCTCCTCTTGTAACAAACACAGACAGCTCAAAATTTCACCGAATGTGTTGAAGACCAAGACCCTCAAATGTGATGTGAAATGGTTTTTCTCCCATGTTGCGTTTAAGAGAAAACAGCAAATGCTCGTCTTAGGCCAAAATGCATTGAAAGCAATGGAAACAACAAAAGCGCATACTTTGTGATATCTCCTCTTGTAGCAAACACAGACAGCTCAAAATTTCACCAAATGTGTTGAAGACCAAGACCCACAAATGTGATGTGAAATGGTTTCTCTCCCATGTTGCGTTTAAGATAAAACAGCAAATGCTCGTTTTAGGCCAAAATGCATTGAAAGCAATGGAAACAACAAAAGTGAATACTTTGTGATATCTCCTCTTGTAGCAAACACAGACAGCTCAAAATTTCACCAAATGTGTTGAAGACCAAGACCCACAAATATGATGTGAAATGGTTTTTCCCCCATGTTGCGTTTAAGAGAAAACAGCAAATGCTCATTTTAGGCCAAAATGCATTGAAAGCAATGGAAACAACAAAAGCGCATACTTTGTGATATCTCCTCTTCTAGCAAACACAGACAGCTCAAAATTTCACCAAATGTGTTGAATACCAAGACCCACAAATGTGATGTGAAATGGTTTCTCTCCCATGTTGCATTTAAGATAAAACAGCAAATGCTCATTTTAGGCCAAAATGCATTGAAAGCAATGGAAACAACAAAAGTGAATACTTTGTGATATCTCCTCTTGTAGCAAACACAGACAGCTCAAAATTTCACCAAATGTGTTGAAGACCAAGACCCACAAATATGATGTGAAATGGTTTTTCTCCCATGTTGCGTTTAAGAGAAAACAGCAAATGCTCGTTTTAGGCCAAAATGCATTGAAAGCAATGGAAACAGCAAAAGCGCATACTTTGTGATATCTCCTCTTGTAGCAAACACAGACAGCTCAAAATTTCACCAAATGTGTTAAAGAACAAGACCCTCAAATGTGATGTGAAATGGTTTTTCTCCCATATTGCGTTTAAGAGAAAACAGCAAATGCTCGTTTTTGGCCAAAATGCATTGAAAGCAATGGAAACAACAAAAGCGCATACTTTGTGATATCTCCTCTTGTAACAAACACAGACAGCTCAAAATTTCAACGAATGTGTTGAAGACCAAGACCCTCAAATGTGATGTGAAATGGTTTTTCTCCCATATTGCATTTAAGAGAAAACAGCAAATGCTCGTTTTAGGCCAAAATGCATTGAAAGCAATGGAATCAACAAAAGCGCATACTTTGTGATATCTTCTCTTGTAGCAAACACAGACAGCTCAAAATTTCACCAAATGTGTTAAAGAACAAGACCCTCAAATGTGATGTGAAATGGTTTTTCTCCCATATTGCGTTTAAGAGAAAACAGCAAATGCTCGTTTTAGGCCAAAATGCATTGAAAGCAATAGAAACAACAAAAGCGCATACTTTGTGATATCTCCTCTTGTAACAAACACAGACAGCTCAAAATTTCAACGAATGTGTTGAAGACCAAGACCCTCAAATGTGATGTGAAATGGTTTTTCTCCCATGTTGCGTTTAAGAGAAAACAGCAAATGCTCGTCTTAGGCCAAAATGCATTGAAAGCAATGGAAACAACAAAAGCGCATACTTTGTGATATCTCCTCTTGTAGCAAACACAGACAGCTCAAAATTTCACCAAATGTGTTGAAGACCAAGACCCACAAATGTGATGTGAAATGGTTTCTCTCCCATGTTGCGTTTAAGATAAAACAGCAAATGCTCGTTTTAGGCCAAAATGCATTGAAAGCAATGGAAACAACAAAAGTGAATACTTTGTGATATCTCCTCTTGTAGCAAACACAGACAGCTCAAAATTTCACCAAATGTGTTGAAGACCAAGACCCACAAATATGATGTGAAATGGTTTTTCCCCCATGTTGCGTTTAAGAGAAAACAGCAAATGCTCATTTTAGGCCAAAATGCATTGAAAGCAATGGAAACAACAAAAGCGCATACTTTGTGATATCTCCTCTTGTAGCAAACACAGACAGCTCAAAATTTCACCAAATGTGTTGAATACCAAGACCCACAAATGTGATGTGAAATGGTTTCTCTCCCATGTTGTATTTAAGATAAAACAGCAAATGCTCGTTTTAGGCCAAAATGCATTGAAAGCAATGGAAACAACAAAAGTGAATACTTTGTGATATCTCCTCTTGTAGCAAACACAGACAGCTCAAAATTTCACCAAATGTGTTGAAGACCAAGACCCACAAATATGATGTGAAATGGTTTTTCTCCCATGTTGCGTTTAAGAGAAAACAGCAAATGCTCGTTTTAGGCCAAAATGCATTGAAAGCAATGGAAACAACAAAAGCGCATACTTTGTGATATCTCCTCTTGTAGCAAACACAGACAGCTCAAAATTTCACCAAATGTGTTAAAGAACAAGACCCTCAAATGTGATGTGAAATGGTTTTTCTCCCATATTGCGTTTAAGAGAAAACAGCAAATGCTCGTTTTTGGCCAAAATGCATTGAAAGCAATGGAAACAACAAAAGCGCATACTTTGTGATATCTCCTCTTGTAACAAACACAGACAGCTCAAAATTTCACCGAATGTGTTGAAGACCAAGACCCTCAAATGTGATGTGAAATGGTTTTTCTCCCATATTGCGTTTAAGAGAAAACAGCAAATGCTCGTTTTAGGCCAAAATGCATTGAAAGCAATGGAAACAACAAAAGCGCATACTTTGTGATATCTCCTCTTGTAACAAACACAGACAGCTCAAAATTTCACCAAATGTGTTGAAGACCAAGACCCACAAATGTGATGTAAAATGGTTTTTCTCCCATGTTGCGTTTAAGAGAAAACAGCAAATGCTTGTTTTAGGCCAAAATGCATTGAAAGCAATGGAATCAACAAAAGCGCATACTTTGTGATATCTCCTCTTGTAGCAAACACAGACAGCTCAAAATTTCACCAAGTGTGTTGAAGACCAAGACCCACAAATGTGATGTGAAACTGTTTTTGTCCCATGTTGCGTTTAAGAGAAAACAGCAAATGCTCGTTTTAGGCCAAAATGCATTGAAAGCAATGGAAACAACAAAAGCACATACTTTGTGATTTCTCCTCTTGTAGCAAACACAGACAGCTCAAAATTTCACCGAATGTGTTGAAGACCAAAACCCACAAATGTGATGTGAAATGGTTTTTCTCCCATGTTGCGTTTAAGAGAAAACAGCAAATGCTTGTTTTAGGCCAAAATGCATTGAAAGCAATGGAAAGAACAAAAGCGCATACTTTGTGATATCTCCTCTTGTAGCAAACACAGACAGCTCAAAATTTCACCAAGTGTGTTGAAGACCAAGACCCTCAAATGTGATGTGAAATGGTTTTTCTCCCATGTTGCGTTTACGAGAAAACAGCAAATGCTCGTTTTAGGCCAAAATGCATTGAAAGCAATGGAAAGAACAAAAGCGCATACTTTGTGATATCTTCTCTTGTAGCAAACACAGACAGGTCAAAATTTCACCAAATGTGTTGAATACCAAGACCCACAAATGTGATGTGAAATGGTTTCTCTCCCATGTTGCGTTTAAGATAAAACAGCAAATGCTCGTTTTAGGCCAAAATGCATTGAAAGCAATGGAAACAACAAAAGTGAATACTTTGTGATATCTCCTCTTGTAGCAAACACAGACAGCTCAAAATTTCACCAAATGTGTTGAAGACCAAGACCCACAAATATGATGTGAAATGGTTTTTGTCCCATGTTGCGTTTAAGAGAAAACAGCAAATGCTCGTTTTAGGCCAAAATGCATTGAAACCAATGTAAACAACAAAAAAGCATACTTTGGGATATCTTCTCTTGTAGCAAACACAGACAGGTCAAAATTTCACCGAATGTGTTGAAGACCAAGACCCACAAATGTGATGTGAAATGGTTTTTCTCCCATGTTGCGTTTAAGAGAAAACAGCAAATGCTTGTTTTAGGCCAAAATGCATTGAAAGCAATGGAATCAACAAAAGCGCATACTTTGTGATATCTCCTCTTGTAGCAAACACAGACAGCTCAAAATTTCACCAAGTGTGTTGAAGACCAAGACCCACAAATGTGATGTGAAATTGTTTTTCTCCCATGTTGCGTTTAAGAGAAAACAGCAAATGCTCATTTTAGGCCAAAATGCATTGAAAGCAATGGAAACAACAAAAGCGCATACTTTGTGATATCTCCTCTTGTAGCAAACACAGACAGCTCAAAATTTCACCAAATGTGTTGAAGACCAAGACCCACAAATATGATGTGAAATGGTTTTTCTCCCATGTTGAGTTTAAGAGAAAACAGCAAATGCTCGTTTTAGGCCAAAATGCATTGAAAGCAATGGAAACAACAAAAGCACATATTTTGTGATATCTCCTCTTGTAGCAAACACAGACAGCTCAAAATTTCACCAAATGTGTTGAAGACCAAGACCCACAAATATGATGTGAAATGGTTTTTCTCCCATGTTGCGTTTAAGAGAAAACAGCAAATGCTCGTTTTAGGCCAAAATGCATTGAAAGCAATGGAAACAACAAAAGCGCATACTTTGTGATATCTCCTCTTGTAGCAAACACAGACAGCTCAAAATTTCACTGGATGTGTTGAAGACCAAGACCCACAAATGTGATGTGAAATGGTTTTTCTCCCATGTTGCATCTAAGAGAAAACAGCAAATGCTCGTTTTAGGCCAAAATGCATTGAAAGCAATGGAAACAACAAAAGCGTATACTTTGTGATATCTCCTCTTGTAGCAAACACAGACAGCTCAAAATTTCACCAAATGTGTTGAAGACCAAGACCCACAAATGTGATGTGAAATGGTTTTTATCCCATGTTGCGTTTAAGGGAAAACAGCAAATGCTCGTTTTAGGCCAAAATGCATTGAAAGCAATGGAAACAACAAAAGCGCATACTTTGTGATATCTCCTCTTGTAACAAACACAGACAGCTCAAAATTTCACCGAATGTGTTGAAGACCAAGACCCTCAAATGTGATGTGAAATGGTTTTTCTCCCTAATTGCGTTTAAGAGAAAACAGCAAATGCTCGTTTTAGGCCAAAATGCATTGAAAGCAATGGAAACAACAAAAGCGCATACTTTGTGATATCTCCTCTTGTAGCAAACACAGACAGCTCAAAATTTCACCAAATGTGTTGAAGACCAAGACCCACAAATGTGATGTAAAATGGTTTTTCTCCCATGTTGCGTTTAAGAGAAAACAGCAAATGCTTGTTTTAGGCCAAAATGCATTGAAAGCAATGGAATCAACAAAAGCGCATACTTTGTGATATCTCCTCTTGTAGCAAGCACAGACAGCTCAAAATTTCACCAAGTGTGTTGAAGACCAAGACCCACAAATGTGATGTGAAATTGTTTTTCTCCCATGTTGCGTTTAAGAGAAAACAGCAAATGCTCGTTTTAGGCCAAAATGCATTGAAAGCAATGGAAACAACAAAAGCACATACTTTGTGATATCTCCTCTTGTAGCAAACACAGACAGCTCAAAATTTCACCGAATGTGTTGAAGACCAAGACCCACAAATGTGATGTGAAATGGTTTTTCTCCCATGTTGCATTTAAGAGAAAACAGCAAATGCTCGTTTTAGGCCAAAATGCATTGAAAGCAATGGAAACAACAAAAGCGTATACTTTGTGATATCTCCTCTTGTAGCAAACACAGACAGCTCAAAATTTCACCAAATGTGTTGAAGACCAAGACCCACAAATGTGATGTGAAATGGTTTTTATCCCATGTTGTGTTTAAGGGAAAACAGCAAATGCTCATTTTAGGCCAAAATGCATTGAAAGCAATGGAAACAACAAAAGCGCATACTTTGTGATATCTCCTCTTGTAGCAAACACAGACAGCTCAAAATTTCACCAAATGTGTTGAAGACCAAGACCCACAAATATGATGTGAAATGGTTTTTCTCCCATGTTGCGTTTAAGAGAAAACAGCAAATGCTTGTTTTAGGCCAAAATGCATTGAAAGCAATGAATCAACAAAAGCGCATACTTTGTGATATCTCCTCTTGTAGCAAACACAGACAGCTCAAAATTTCACCAAGTGTGTTGAAGACCAAGACCCACAAATGTGATGTGAAATTGTTTTTCTCCCATGTTGCGTTTAAGAGAAAACAGCAAATGCTCGTTTTAGGCCAAAATGCATTGAAAGCAATGGAAACAACATAAGCACATACTTTGTGATATCTCCTCTTGTAGCAAACACAGACAGCTCAAAATTTCACCAAATGTGTTGAAGACCAAGACCCACAAATGTGATGTGAAATGGTTTTTCTCCCATGTTGCATTTAAGAGAAAACAGCAAATGCTCGTTTTAGGCCAAAATGCATTGAAAGCAATGGAAACAACAAAAGCGTATAATTTGTGATATCTCTCTTGTAGCAAACACAGACAGCTCAAAATTTCACCAAATGTGTTGAAGACCAAGACCCACAAATGTAATGTGAAATGGTTTTTATCCCATGTTGCGTTTAAGGGAAAACAGCAAATGCTCGTTTTAGGCCAAAATGCATTGAAAGCAATGGAAACAACAAAAGCGCATACTTTGTGATATCTCCTCTTGTAGCAAACACAGACAGCTCAAAATTTCACCAAATGTGTTGAAGACCAAGGACCCTCAAATGTGATGTGAAATGGTTTTTCTCCCATATTGCGTTTAAGAGAAAACAGCAAATGCTCGTTTTAGGCCAAAATGCATTGAAAGCAATGGAAACAACAAAAGCACATACTTTGTGATATCTCCTCTTGTAACAAACACAGACAGCTCAAAATTTCACCGAATGTGTTGAAGACCAAGACCCTCAAATGTGATGTGAAATGGTTTTTCTCCCATGTTGCGTTTAAGAGAAAACAGCAAATGCTCGTTTTAGGCCAAAATGCATTGAAAGCAATGGAAAGAACAAAAGCGCATACTTTGTGATATCTCCTCTTGTAGCAAACACAGACAGCTCAAAATTTCACCAAATGTGTTGAATACCAAAGACCCACAAATGTAATGTGAAATGGTTTCTCTCCCATGTTGCGTTTAAGATAAAACAGCAAATGCTCGTTTTAGGCCAAAATGCATTGAAAGCAATGGAAACAACAAAAGTGAATACTTTGTGATATCTCCTCTTGTAGCAAACACAGACAGCTCAAAATTTCACCAAGTGTGTTGAAGACCAAGACCCACAAATGTGATGTGAAATTGTTTTTCTCCCATGTTGCGTTTAAGAGAAAACAGCAAATGCTCATTTTAGGCCAAAAATGCATTGAAAGCAATGGAAACAACAAAAGCGCATACTTTGTGATATCTCCTCTTGTAGCAAACACAGACAGCTCAAAATTTCACCAAATGTGTTGAAGACCAAGACCCACAAATGTGATGTGAAATGGTTTTTCTCCCATGTTGCATTTAAGAGAAAACAGCAAATGCTTGTTTTAGGCCAAAATGCATTGAAAGCAATGGAATCAACAAAAGCGCATACTTTGTGATATCTCCTCTTGTAGCAAACACAGACAGCTCAAAATTTCACCAAGTGTGTTGAAGACCAAGACCCACAAATGTGATGTGAAATTGTTTTTCTCCCATGTTGCGTTTAAGAGAAAACAGCAAATGCTCATTTTAGGCCAAAATGCATTGAAAGCAATGGAAACAACAAAAGCGCATACTTTGTGATATCTCCTCTTGTAGCAAACACAGACAGCTCAAAATTTCACCAAATGTGTTGAAGACCAAGACCCACCAAATATGATGTGAAATGGTTTTTCTCCCATGTTGAGTTTAAGAGAAAACAGCAAATGCTCGTTTTAGGCCAAAATGCATTGAAAGCAATGGAAACAACAAAAGCACATATTTTGTGATATCTCCTCTTGTAGCAAACACAGACAGCTCAAAATTTCACCAAATGTGTTGAAGACCAAGACCCCACAAATATGATGTGAAATGGTTTTTCTCCCATGTTGCGTTTAAGAGAAAACAGCAAATGCACGTTTTAGGCCAAAATGCATTGAAAGCAATGGAAACAACAAAAGCGCATACTTTGTGATATCTCCTCTTGTAGCAAACACAGACAGCTCAAAATTTCACTGGATGTGTTGAAGACCAAGACCCACAAATGTGATGTGAAATGGTTTTTCTCCCATGTTGCATCTAAGAGAAAACAGCAAATGCTCGTTTTAGGCCAAAATGCATTGAAAGCAATGGAAACAACAAAAGCGTATACTTTGTGATATCTCCTCTTGTAGCAAACACAGACAGCTCAAAATTTCACCAAATGTGTTGAAGACCAAGACCCACAAATGTGATGTGAAATGGTTTTTATCCCATGTTGCGTTTAAGGGAAAACAGCAAATGCTCGTTTTAGGCCAAAATGCATTGAAAGCAATGGAAACAACAAAAGCACATACTTTGTGATATCTCCTCTTGTAGCAAACACAGACAGCTCAAAATTTCACCAAATGTGTTGAAGACCAAGACCCACAAATGTGATGTGAAATGGTTTTTCTCCCATGTTGAGTTTAAGAGAAAACAGCAAATGCTCGTTTTAGGCCAAAATGCATTGAAAGCAAAGGAAACAACAAAATCGCATATTTTGTGATATCTCCTCTTGTAGCAAACACAGACAGCTCAAAATTTCACCAAATGTGTTAAAGAACAAGACCCTCAAATGTGATGTGAAATGGTTTTTCTCCCATATTGCGTTTAAGAGAAAACAGCAAATGCTCGTTTTAGGCCAAAATGCATTGAAAGCAATAGAAACAACAAAAGCGCATACTTTGTGATATCTCCTCTTGTAACAAACACAGACAGCTCAAAATTTCACCGAATGTGTTGAAGACCAAGACCCTCAAATGTGATGTGAAATGGTTTTTCTCCCATGTTGCGTTTAAGAGAAAACAGCAAATGCTCGTCTTAGGCCAAAATGCATTGAAAGCAATGGAAAGAACAAAAGCGCATACTTTGTGATATCTCCTCTTGTAGCAAACACAGACAGCTCAAAATTTCACCAAATGTGTTGAAGACCAAGACCCACAAATGTGATGTGAAATGGTTTCTCTCCCATGTTGCGTTTAAGATAAAACAGCAAATGCTCGTTTTCTGCCAAAATGCATTGAAAGCAATGGAAACAACAAAAGTGAATACTTTGTGATATCTCCTCTTGTAGCAAACACAGACAGCTCAAAATTTCAGCAAATGTGTTGAAGACCAATACCCACAAATATGATGTGAAATGGTTTTTTCTCCATGTTGCGTTTAAGAGAAAAACAGCAAATGCTCGTCTTAGGCCAAAATGCATTGAAAGCAATGGAAAGAACAAAAGCGCATACTTTGTGATATCTCCTCTTGTAGCAAACACAGACAAGCTCAAAATTTCACCAAATGTGTTGAAGACCAAGACCCACAAATGTGATGTGAAATGGTTTCCTCTCCCATGTTGCGTTTAAGATAAAACAGCAAATGCTCGTTTTAGGCCAAAAATGCATTGAAAGCAATGGAAACAACAAAAGTGAATACTTTGTGATATCTCCTCTTGTAGCAAACACAGACAGCTCAAAATTTCACAAAGTGTGTTGAAGACCAAAACCCACAAATGTGATGTGAAATTGTTTTTCTCCCATGTTGCGTTTAAGAGAAAAACAGCAAATGCTCATTTTAGGCCAAAATGCATTGAAAGCAATGGAAACAACAAAAGCGCATACTTTGTGATATCTCCTCTTGTAGCAAACACAGACAGCTCAAAATTTCACCAAATGTGTTGAAGACCAAGACCCACAAATGTGATGTGAAATGGTTTTTTCTCCCATGTTGCATTTAAGAGAAAACAGCAAATGCACGTTTTAGGCCAAAATGCATTGAAAGCAATGGAAACAACAAAAGCGCATACTTTGTGATATCGTCCTCTTGTAGCAAACACAGACAGCTCAAAAATTTCACCAAATGTGTTGAAGACCAAGACCCTCAAATGTGATGTGAAATGGTTTTTCTCCCATATTGCGTTTAAGAGAAAACAGCAAATGCTCGTTTTAGGCCAAAATGCATTGAAAGCAATGGAAACAACAAAAGCACATACTTTGTGATATCTCCTCTTGTAACAAACACAGACAGCTCAAAATTTCACCGAATGTGTTGAAGACCAAGACCCTCAAATGTGATGTGAAATGGTTTTTTCTCCCATGTTGCGTTTAAGAGAAAACAGCAAATGCTCGTCTTAGGCCAAAATGCATTGAAAGCAATGGAAACAACAAAAGCGCATACTTTGTGATATCTCCTCTTGTAGCAAACACAGACAGCTCAAAATTTCACCAAATGTGTTGAAGACCAAGACCCACAAATGTGATGTGAAATGGTTTCTCTCCCATGTTGCGTTTAAGATAAAACAGCAAATGCTCGTTTTCTGCCAAAATGCATTGAAAGCAATGGAAACAACAAAAGTGAATACTTTGTGATATCTCCTCTTGTAGCAAACACAGACCAGCTCAAAATTTCAGCAAATGTGTTGAAGACCAATACCCACAAATATGATGTGAAATGGTTTTTCTCCAATGTTGCGTTTAAGAGAAAACAGCAAATGCTCGTCTTAGGCCAAAATGCATTGAAAGCAATGGAAACAACAAAAGCGCATACTTTGTGATATCTCCTCTTGTAGCAAACACAGACAGCTCAAAATTTCACCAAATGTGTTGAAGACCAAGACCCACAAATGTGATGTGAAATGGTTTCTCTCCCATGTTGCGTTTAAGATAAAACAGCAAATGCTCGTTTTAGGCCAAAATGCATTGAAAGCAATGGAAACAACAAAAGTGAATACTTTGTGATATCTCCTCTTGTAGCAAACACAGACAGCTCAAAATTTCACCAAATGTGTTGAAGACCAATACCCACAAATATGATGTGAAATGGTTTTTCTCCCATGTTGCGTTTAAGAGAAAACAGCAAATGCTCGTTTTAGGCCAAAATGCATTGAAAGCAATGGAAACAACAAAAGCGTATACTTTGTGATATCTCCTCTTGTAGCAATCACAGACAGCTCAAAATTTCACCAAATGTGTTGAAGACCAAGACCCACAAATGTGATGTGAAATGGTTTTGATCCCATGTTGCGTTTAAGGGAAAACAGCAAATGCTCGTTTTAGGCCAAAATGCATTGAAAGCAATGGAAACAACAAAAGCGCATACTTTGTGATATCTCCTCTTGTAGCAAACACAGACAGCTCAAAATTTCACCAAATGTGTTGAAGACCAAGACCCACAAATGTGATGTGAAATGGTTTTTCTCCCATGTTGAGTTTAAGAGAAAACAGCAAATGCTCGTTTTAGGCCAAAATGCATTGAAAGCAATGGAAACAACAAAAGCGCATATTTTGTGATATCTCCTCTTGTAGCAAACACAGACAGCTCAAAATTTCACCAAATGTGTTAAAGAACAAGACCCTCAAATGTGATGTGAAATGGTTTTTCTCCCATATTGCGTTTAAGAGAAAACAGCAAATGCTCGTTTTAGGCCAAAATGCATTGAAAGCAATAGAAACAACAAAAGCGCATACTTTGTGATATCTCCTCTTGTAACAAACACAGACAGCTCAAAATTTCAACGAATGTGTTGAAGACCAAGACCCTCAAATGTGATGTGAAATGGTTTTTCTCCCATGTTGCGTTTAAGAGAAAACAGCAAATGCTCGTCTTAGGCCAAAATGCATTGAAAGCAATGGAAACAACAAAAGCGCATACTTTGTGATATCTCCTCTTGTAGCAAACACAGACAGCTCAAAATTTCACCAAATGTGTTGAAGACCAAGACCCACAAATGTGATGTGAAATGGTTTCTCTCCCATGTTGCGTTTAAGATAAAACAGCAAATGCTCGTTTTAGGCCAAAATGCATTGAAAGCAATGGAAACAACAAAAGTGAATACTTTGTGATATCTCCTCTTGTAGCAAACACAGACAGCTCAAAATTTCACCAAATGTGTTGAAGACCAAGACCCACAAATATGATGTGAAATGGTTTTTCTCCCATGTTGCGTTTAAGAGAAAACACGTTTTAGGCCAAAATGCATTGAAAGCAATGGAAACAACAAAAGCGCATACTTTGTGATATCTCCTCTTGTAGCAAACACAGACAGCTCAAAATTTCACTGGATGTGTTGAAGACCAAGACCCACAAATGTGATGTGAAATGGTTTTTCTCCCATGTTGCATCTAAGAGAAAACAGCAAATGCTCGTTTTAGGCCAAAATGCATTGAAAGCAATGGAAACAACAAAAGCGTATACTTTGTGATATCTCCTCTTGTAGCAAACACAGACAGCTCAAAATTTCACCAAATGTGTTGAAGACCAAGACCCACAAATGTGATGTGAAATGGTTTTGATCCCATGTTGCGTTTAAGGGAAAACAGCAAATGCTCGTTTTAGGCCAAAATGCATTGAAAGCAATGGAAACAACAAAAGCGCATACTTTGTGATATCTCCTCTTGTAGCAAACACAGACAGCTCAAAATTTCACCAAATGTGTTGAAGACCAAGACCCACAAATGTGATGTGAAATGGTTTTTCTCCCATGTTGAGTTTAAGAGAAAACAGCAAATGCTCGTTTTAGGCCAAAATGCATTGAAAGCAATGGAAACAACAAAAGCGCATATTTTATGATATCTCCTCTTGTAGCAAACACAGACAGCTCAAAATTTCACCAAATGTGTTAAAGAACAAGACCCTCAAATGTGATGTGAAATGGTTTTTCTCCCATATTGCGTTTAAGAGAAAACAGCAAATGCTCGTTTTAGGCCAAAATGCATTGAAAGCAATAGAAACAACAAAAGCGCATACTTTGTGATATCTCCTCTTGTAACAAACACAGACAGCTCAAAATTTCAACGAATGTGTTGAAGACCAAGACCCTCAAATGTGATGTGAAATGGTTTTTCTCCCATGTTGCGTTTAAGAGAAAACAGCAAATGCTCGTCTTAGGCCAAAATGCATTGAAAGCAATGGAAACAACAAAAGCGCATACTTTGTGATATCTCCTCTTGTAGCAAACACAGACAGCTCAAAATTTCACCAAATGTGTTGAAGACCAAGACCCACAAATGTGATGTGAAATGGTTTCTCTCCCATGTTGCGTTTAAGATAAAACAGCAAATGCTCGTTTTAGGCCAAAATGCATTGAAAGCAATGGAAACAACAAAAGTGAATACTTTGTGATATCTCCTCTTGTAGCAAACACAGACAGCTCAAAATTTCACCTAATGTGTTGAAGACCAATACCCACAAATATGATGTGAAATGGTTTTTCTCCCATGTTGCGTTTAAGAGAAAACAGCAAATGCTCGTTTTAGGCCAAAATGCATTGAAACCAATGTAAACAACAAAAACGCATACTTTGTGATATCTTCTCTTGTAGCAAACACAGACAGGTCAAAATTTCACCAAATGTGTTGAAGACCAAGACCCACAAATGTGATGTGAAATGGTTTTTCCCCCATGTTGCGTTTAAGAGAAAACAGCAAATGCTCATTTTAGGCCAAAATGCATTGAAAGCAATGGAAACAACAAAAGTGAATACTTTGTGATATCTCCTCTTGTAGCAAACACAGACAGCTCAAAATTTCACCAAATGTGTTGAATACCAAGACCCACAAATGTGATGTGAAATTGTTTTTCTCCCATGTTGCGTTTAAGATAAAACAGCAAATGCTCGTTTTAGGCCAAAATGCATTGAAAGCAATGGAAACAACAAAAGTGAATACTTTGTGATATCTCCTCTTGTAGCAAACACAGACAGCTCAAAATTTCACCAAATGTGTTGAAGACCAATACCCACAAATATGATGTGAAATGGTTTTTCTCCCATGTTGCGTTTAAGAGAAAACAGCAAATGCTCGTTTTAGGCCAAAATGCATTGAAAGCAATGGAAACAACAAAAGCGTATACTTTGTGATATCTCCTCTTGTAGCAAACACAGACAGCTCAAAATTTCACCAAATGTGTTGAAGACCAAGACCCACAAATGTGATGTGAAATGGTTTTGATCCCATGTTGCGTTTAAGGGAAAACAGCAAATGCTCGTTTTAGGCCAAAATGCATTGAAAGCAATGGAAACAACAAAAGCGCATACTTTGTGATATCTCCTCTTGTAGCAAACACAGACAGCTCAAAATTTCACCAAATGTGTTGAAGACCAAGACCCACAAATGTGATGTGAAATGGTTTTTCTCCCATGTTGAGTTTAAGAGAAAACAGCAAATGCTCGTTTTAGGCCAAAATGCATTGAAACCAATGTAAACAACAAAAACGCATACTTTGTGATATCTTCTCTTGTAGCAAACACAGACAGGTCAAAATTTCACCAAATGTGTTGAAGACCAAGACCCACAAATGTGATGTGAAATGGTTTTTCCCCCATGTTGCGTTTAAGAGAAAACAGCAAATGCTCATTTTAGGCCAAAATGCATTGAAAGCAATGGAAACAACAAAAGTGAATACTTTGTGATATCTCCTCTTGTAGCAAACACAGACAGCTCAAAATTTCACCAAATGTGTTGAATACCAAGACCCACAAATGTGATGTGAAATTGTTTCTCTCCCATGTTGCATTTAAGAGAAAACAGCAAATGCTCGTTTTAGGCCAAAATGCATTGAAAGCAATGGAAACAACAAAAGTGAATACTTTGTGATATCTCCTCTTGTAGCAAACACAGACAGCTCAAAATGTCACCGAATGTGTTGAAGACCAAAACCCACAAATATGATGTGAAATGGTTTTTCTCCCAGGTTGCGTTTAAGAGAAAACAGCAAATGCTCGTTTTAGGCCAAAATGCATTGAAAGCAATGGAAACAACAAAAGCGCATACTTTGTGATGTCTCCTCTTGTAGCAAACACAGACAGCTCAAAATTTCACCAAATGTGTTAAAGAACAAGACCCTCAAATGTGATGTGAAATGGTTTTTCTACCATATTGCGTTTAAGAGAAAACAGCAAATGCTCGTTTTAGGCCAAAATGCATTGAAAGCAATGGAAACAACAAAAGCGCATACTTTGTGATATCTCCTCTTGTAGCAAACACAGACAGCTCAAAATTTCACTGGATGTGTTGAAGACCTCGCCCCTAGAGGTCGCCTGTGATTCAGCTCTTAGGCCTCTGGAAGTGATTTGCAGCCAGGGACTGTCTGGAGTGTACCTCCCCAGGGAGGATGGAGGGCCTGCCGGGAGATGGTGGAGGAGATCCCGGGGTCCTGGAAGTCTCTGAGGGCCCGGATCCTGGAGGTGGTGGAGGGCCTGCTGGAAGTACTGGCCGACCGGTGGTGGTGCTCTCCCGGCTGGATGTGGCCGTGGAAGATGGAGAGAGCCGGACTTTGGACCCCATGCTGCATGGCCCCCCTGTGAGTGGCGATTTAACTTCAGGGTGCGGGCTAACGCAGTGCTCCCCTATGAGTGAGGACTTAACTCTAGGGTGTGAGATAGTGGTAAGCTCCCCTGGGAGTGAAGCAACCCCAGGAGTAGAGCCAGTTCCCCCGGGTCTGCTTACCTTTTGTGCAGAGACGGAGACGGAGATGGAGGAGGAGATCTGTCCCGATGCTCAGCGTCTCCTGGAGGAAGATTCCCTGGAGTCTGATTCCGAGGGAGACGGGGCTGCTGCTGCTGCTGCCGCCGCTGCTGCTGCCGCTGCCGCTGAACAGGAGACGTTCCTGGCTATGGATGTTGCGGCTTTGAGAAAGGAGGCTGGTCGGGTGTCTGCTCGGATTGCCTCCAAGAAAAAGAAATTCCTGACATCTACGAACGAGGGGAGGCTGATCATCAAAGATGAGCTCCTGATGCTGGCGGAGAAGCGGGCCAAGTACAAGGGCAGAGTTCTCTATCTGCTGAGCCTGGTGGGCCCGGTGGCAGCCCCAGCGAGGATGGAGGAGTCTTCAGAGGCGTTTTGGGAATCGAGTCTGGTGAAACAGGCTATTTCGGGTCCCAAGATGGCGCCGATGGAGGTCGGAGACGACGAGATCGGGGAAGGAGGCGGCGCGGAGATCAAGTCGGAAGACATGGTGGGTGTCTCAGCGGCTGATGCGGGCCCGAAGGAGTTAATCCACAGAGTCCGGAAGATGGCTGCGGGGACCCGGCTCTCTGCGGGTCACGATGCGGCTCACGATGCGCTTCACGGTGGCAGGGCGGAAGTGCCTTTGGAGATTGCTGCTGACGGAGCCATGGAGTTGGAGGAAGCTCCCCGGTGACTGATGGATGGGGACGTGGCCGTGGTTCCCACGGTGATCGGGAACACTGCTGTCGGATCCGGTGAGTGTGTCATGCCTGCCGGTATTATGCTGGCGCCCGGTACTGATTTGCCAGCTGTTGGGAGGAGGGTGGTTGCGGCTGACTGTGGGAGTGACTCCATTGATGCAGAAATGTTGCAGATTGCTGACAGGGTGGAGGCAGATGTTAACAGGGCCACAACTGTTGTCCCAGGGGCTCCGGTACTGAGGGCAGGTGCTAGCCTGGTACAGGGTCTGCCCCCTCTGGACAGGTCCACTTTGTCGGAGGAACAATTAAAAGTAGCAGACTCACTGTATGGGGGAATAGGGGGGCCTGAGAGGATCCGTGCGGCAATTGAATTGATTGCTGAAAATAATTCGAGACTGGAAAGTATGGGCCAGCCTATGCCCAAGTCTTATGCGACAATAGTGTCTGGTGGAGGGGCACCAAGGATTCCTAATGCCGCTACCAGTGGTGATGGTGGTGGGAGTGGTATTGGTGGTGGTACCCCGATAAGAAGGCGGAATGTGGTGCAGCTAAAGTGGGTAGCTGAAGGGGACCCGCCAAGTAAGGGTGTTTTTCTAGAGATGGTTTTCTCCATGGGATTCTCACCCATGAACCTCTTTGCCTGCATTCACCCCATCAGAACCCCGGAGTATGATCTGAGTTTTCAGACTCTGCGGGGGTTACAGGCATTTGCGTCCAGGTGGGAGGAGAAGAAGGGTGTGACACCCTTTAGTAATTACAGGTCTCAAATGGTCTCTCGCCAGGATAGGGTTAAAGTCACTATCCTGGTGAGAAATGAGAGCCTCCCAGTACAGGACATCCTTTTCTGGTTATCCCGCTTTTGTACAGTATTGTCCACGTGTCTGGAGAAAATTGACTACACAAAGGGGGTGTGGGGTGGAGCTTATTCTGTTTTTGTCAGGCTAAACAGGGTAGGTATAGAGACAAAGCACATTCCGGCAGCAGCTTTTATTGGCCGAGATAAGATCCAGGCTTTCTACCCCGGTCAGCCAAGAGTCTGTCATCGTTGTGGCAGCTTTAGGCATTTTTCTAACAATTGCCCTGAGGTCAAGTGTGCCATGTGTGGCGAGTTGGGTCACCTCTCTAGAGATTGTGATGTGGTGAAGTGTAATCTCTGTGGGTGTATCGGTCACCCTTATAGCCATTGCCCCTCGGCATCGCACAATGAGGAAAGTGCTATTGGGAGTTTGCCGGTGGTCATAGAACCTCCAACGAGAGGGGCCAGTCTGAGTGACATTGAGGAGGGTGAGGAAGTAGGTAGTGGAAAAGATGTGCTGGAAGCTGCCAAAATCCAGAAGGAGGTGCCGGTAGAGAGGGGAGAATCTTCCTTTACAGTTGTGAAGTCAAATAGGAAGAGGAGGGTAGGGCAAAGGGAGGATGTTGTCCAGCTTTCAAATCGCTTTACATTCTCTGTGGCAGATGACGAGGAGGAGGAGGTAGCGGAGAAGGGGGGGAGATAGTAAGACAGGAAAGTGGTGATTTGGTTCAGGTTGCTAGGCCTTCTGAGGTGAGAAAGAAGGTCAGTAGGAAAAGTACCTTTGGGGAAGCTGCAGAAGGTGCCAAAGCGAAAAACAGGAGAAGAGGGGGTAAGGTTACGGTAAAATCAAAGAATGTGGAGCAGGGTGGTAAGCTGGAGTGGGACCTGTCGAATCTGGGATTGACAGGGTCAAGTGGTGAAGGAAAGGGGTTAGGGAAGATGGAGGAGGTTGGAGTGTTTTCTGCCGGAGCAGACATAGTTGAGGAAACCCCTGAGTCTGTTATTTTGGGAGATTCTTTGGAGATGATACCTCCAAGTCAGGAAGCTCCAGTCATCTTGGTGGATCCAAAACCGCCAGATCCTGACCCTGATCCTGCTTTTGTTTCCCTGACTGGTGGGGACAGGCAGGGTATTGTTGAGGTGGGGTTGGTGTCTGCGGTTGGGGCCGATGGGCCGGGTGAACCAACTGTGGGTGCTGTGCCTCTTGGGGATGGCGTGGATGTGGTGGAGGGTGAGTGTATGGTTGTGTCATCGTCTGGTGAAGGTATCACTTCTGGGGTGCCTTGTAAGCAGGAAGGTTCCTCGGGGGAGGGGTCTTCCTGTGTAACAAAGTGAAAGTGAAATGGAGCCCTATCTCTATAATCTAGAACTATGGCTACACACCCTATACGATGTGCCACCATTAATGTGGCTTCCGTTTATTCTGAACGTGCTCGTTATATGGCCTTTTCTTTTTTCAACACGATTGAGGTTGATATTTTGTTTTTGCAGGAGACCAGAATAGGGGACTTGTCCACACTTCGCAGGGCCAAAAGCCAGTGGAGGAGGGGCCCATCCTATTGGTCTCTTGCGGCCGAGCCGTACGGTGGGGTGGCAGTGCTTTTTACTGATATGGTAACTGTACACAAGATTATAGAATTACAGATAGGTAGGTGTATGGTTTTGGATGTTAGCCTAAGGGGGCATGATCTCAGGCTGATTAACGTCTACGGGCCGCAGTCGGCCTGGGATAGGAAGTGCCTTTTTGGGCTGATAAAACCATTCCTTTTTACGGCCCGGCAGGTTGTCTTTGGTGGTGATTTTAACACCATTGTAAGGCCCAAAGTCAACCCTGGGCTATGATGCGAGATTTTTAGTTAGTATGGTTAGAGAGGCAGGTCTGGTCGATGTGCACATTTGCCATTGTCCAGACCTCACGGGTTACACGTATCATTGTAGCAATCGTAGGTCTAGGATAGATAGGTTTTTTGTTAAGGAGAGTTCGAAAACTCTGCCTCCTGAGGTAAGGGCTGTAGAATTCTCCGACCACGTTTGCTTGAGTGTCGCGTTGAATGCTTCGGAAACTCCTCAGAGAGGCCGGGGCCTTTGGCGTTTGAGCTCTGACCTTCTGAAAGAAGAGAGTATTAGCCAGTCCTTTAGGGATTTCTTCCAACTACAGGAGACACTTCTGGAGGCTGGTTGGTCTAGGTCTGAGTGGTGGGAAGAGTGCAAAAAAAGGACTCGAAGGCTTTTTCAGAGGCTGGTAGCACAAAAGAACTTGAGAAAAAGATGTGTCTATCAGAGTTTGAGGAAGAAACTTGATTTCCTGATCTCTGAGTGTGGAGATAGTGGGGATATCTTCCGGGTGAAAGCTCAGTTGAGGGAGCTCCAATATGATCGGCTGGCTTCCTTGATTTTGGAGAGGGATTATGGTAAATACCACTCGCCTGATCCCTACCAGAGTTGCAGGAAGGCGGTTGATCTAAGGGAGGTGAGGGGCCTGTATGACGGGCAGGGTACTCTCTGTGAAGACAGGGATGGTATCCTGGGGGTCATCAGGTCCTACTATACGGACCTTCTGTCTGAGCAGCCACTTATTAGGGAGAGGATGGAGTCCTTTCTGAGGGAGACACCAGGGTTACAGAAGCTTGATGCCTCCTTTGACTCTTTGGGTGATGATGTGACGGTGGAGGAAGTCAAGAGGGCAATAGACAGTTTGTCTATCAAAAAATCTCCAGGTCCGGATGGTTTAACGTCCGAGTTCTTTAAAGCTTTCAGGGACATCTTGGCTCCGCGCCTTATGGAGGTCTATAATGAATGCCTGGGTGAGGGGTCGCTCCCTCCTTCCATGAGGTCTTCCGCTCTCATATTGTTATCAAAAGGTAAGGACCCGTCCCGTATTGAGAATTGGCGCCCCATCGCTCTTCTCAATACGGACAGAAAGATCCTGGCAAAAATACTGTTTAATCGGCTGACGGAAGTTTCCGGGCTGGTACTGTCTCCATCTCAGCATTGCACTGTGAAGGGTCATAGCACGTTTAGTGCTGTCCTTGGCGTCCGGGAGGCCGTGGAACGCTGTCGTGCTGAAAAGTGGGGCAAGTACTTACTGGCATTGGACCAGTCGAAGGCTTTTGACCGGGTGAACCACAAGTACCTGTGGGCTGTTCTGGAGTGGTATGGTCTTCCAGTGAGGGTGGTGGATTGGCTTCGTGTTTTATACAATAAGGCCGAAAGCTTCCCGCTTGTTAATGGTTGGGTGGGCCCTGCTTTCAAGGTTGACTCTGGTGTCCGTCAGGGATGCCCCCTGAGCCCGCTCTTATATGTTTTCGCGATCGATCCCTTCGTAAGGAGGATTGGTTGCAGTGCATTGAGGGGGGTGCAGCTGGGCCCAGAGGCTCCATTGAGGGTGGTGGCCTACGCGGATGATGTCACTGTGGTCCTGTCCTCTGTGGCAGAGGCTCAGTGTATAGAACACCTAGTCTCCGACTACTCTGAAGCCTCGTGCTCCAGAGTAAATCAGGACAAATGTGAAGCTTTCTGGATGGGGGAGGAAGGTGATGAATTTCGCCTTCCGGACAGTCTCCCCCGGGCCAGTTTGCAGATCAAAATCTTGGGCATCATTTTTGACCGTGGTGATTATGCCACTCGAAATTGGGAAAAGAGGATAGAGGAAGCCAGCAGGAAAGTACAGTCCTGGAGAACTTGGCAGTTCTCCTACAGGGAAAGGGTTCACTTGTGCAAAACTTTCCTGGTTCCTATTTTTCTGTATGTCAGCTACGTGTGTTTCTTGCCACAATCTTTGTGGTCCAAAGTGTTATCCTTGTTCTTCCTTTTATTTTGGGGGAACGGGATGAACATTGTCAAGAGGGGTATAACCTACAGACCAAGGAATGAAGGTGGATTGGGTATGGTCAATCCGGTGGTGTTTTTTGCCACAACTTTTATTAAATTGAATCTTGGAAGTCTGTTTCTGGAGACTTCTCCTTGGTGGGTAGAGAGTCTTAGGGCTTGGGTGTCTCCTTTCCTTGAACTCTGGTATGATGGCGGCCGTGTTAAAGCCTTCAGAGGTAGGTCTGGTGCTCTTCCGATCTATGTCATCCTGTGCTTGAGAGTGACAAGGCTATGGGGAGTAGTGGCGAGTGATGTCAAGACCCTTTCTAGGAAGGAGTTGGAGAGAGGCATTTTGCGGGCTCACTTCTATGCCCCGCTATCACTGAGGGACTGCCCGGGCAAGGTTTGCTCAGATGGGATCTCTTTGATCTGTTCAGAGAGGATTCCACTGAAGTATAGGGACCTGGCCTGGCTCTCTTTTCAAGGAAGGCTCTATGTTAGGGGGCACATCAGGTGGAGAAGCGCCGATGATCGTGGTTGCCCACGGGAGGAATGTCCAGGGGAGGAGGAGACTATGGACCACTTCTTGCTTGAATGTCCCTTTAACATTGAGATTTATAAGAAAGTTTCGAGCGCCTTACGTATTCCGTGCCTTTCGGGGCTCAGTTACCCTGAGTGGGTTTACGGAGCATTCAAAGGGTATGGGCGTTATGATTTGGTCACCATTTTTGTAGTTAGTTTAGTGGTTAGATATCACACGTGGAGCGCACGGTGCTTAGTAACAACTAGAAGTAAAATCCTTCCCTGTGAGGTGGTGGCGTGTAATATTCTTCACGAGGTTAGGTCTCTGATGGAGATGGACAGGAGGAGACTGGATGCTGTTGGGTGGTCGAGGAGATGGAGGCACCTGAAGCCCCCTTAGTGGGTGGAAAAAAAGTACCAGTCTTTTTCCT